>CAXIVR010000001.1:319463826-319723826 GCA_964035755.1 Teleogryllus oceanicus | reverse complement strand
ATTTTTGCCGGACGAACGAGAAGAGATATCGAGACGCGGTTTGCGGCGTCGGACGCGGCGTCCGAGGGCGCGTCGCCTCGATTTTTCGCGTCTCCGTCGCGCGCGGGAAACCGCGAGAGACCCGTCCGATCTCCGAACCCCGGCCTCCGGGAACTCGCGGGCACTCTTAGGCCGACGTGCGGGTGGCTCCCGAGTCAGGGTCCGAGTTTCTCGCGGCCGCCCGGCGCGTCGTTGGGACGCGAAAAAATAAAACCGAATCGAATAACTTCCAGGCGAATGCCGGTGCGGGGCCGGTCGCTCGTTTGCCAGCAGTCCGCTCGGCGGACTGTCGAACCCAGGCCCGCCCCTGGGGGCCTTATCTCGGCGTAGAGGTTAGCTCGAAAGGGCAACTTCGGAGGCGTCGGCCCACGTGTGAATTTTTTGCAACTTTGGAGGTCTAATAACTTCCAGGCGAATGCCGGTGGGGGATCGGTTACGCGTGTGCGAGCAGTCGACCTCGCCGGCTGTCGAACCCAGGCCCGACGCCCCCCCCTGGGCCCTTTCCCCGGCGTCCAGGTCGGCCCCAAGGGCCACTTTCGAGGCGTCGGCCCACGTGTGCATATTTTTGCCACTTTGGAGGCCTAATAACTTCCAGGCGAATGCCGGTGCGGGGTCAGTTCGCGTCTGCGAGCAGTCGACCTTGTCGGCTCTCGAACCCAGGCCCGCCACCCCCCCTTGGGCCCTTTTCTCGGCGTCCAGGTCGGCCCCAATGTCGTAACTTTCGAGGTGTCGGCCGTCGACTACGTGGCCGACTGCGATTTCGGCCTCTTTTGGCGTCGAATAACATCCAGGCGAATGCCGGTGCGGGGCTGGTCGCTCGTTTGCCAGCAGTCCGCTCGGCGGACTGTCGAACCCAGGCCCGCCGCCCCCCTGGGGGCCTTATCTCGGCGTCAGGTTTGCTCGAAAGGGGCAACTTTGGAGGTGTCGGCCCACGTGTCGATTTTTTCGCCACTTTGCGGTCTAATAACTTCCAGGCGAATGCCGGTACGGGGTCGGTGACGCGTCCGCGAGCAGTCGACCTCGCCGGCTGTCGAAATCTGGCCCGCTTTCCCCCTTGGGCCCTTTCCCCGGCGTCCAGGTCGGCCCCAAAGACGCAACTTTGGAGGTGTCGGCCCGCGACCACGTGGCCGACTGCGTTTCCGCCTCTTTGGCGTCGAATAACGTCCAGGCGAATGCCGGTGCGGGGTCGCGCTCGCGTCTGCGAGCAGTCGACCTCGCCGGCTGTCAAACCCTGGCCCGCTTTCCCCCCTGAGGGTCTTTCCCCAGCGCGCAGGTAAGCCCCAAAGTCGCGACTTTGGAGGAGTCGGCCATGCTGTGGAAAAGTACAAGTCCGAATCGCGCCTTTGCGAATTAATTCCTCCGCGACGGGGCGTCGGATCGCCTCGCGGTTTCGGATTCCGCAAACGACGCGTTCGGGCGCGTCGCGTGCGATTTTTCGCAAAGTCGCCGCGTCGCAAATTAGCGAAATTGTTTAAACAAATTCCGTAAACAATTTCCATAGATTTTTTTAGGCATTTTTCCCGCGTTCCCCGCGCGATCTAGATGCCGCCGCCCGAAAACGGTTCGTTTCCGCGAAGGTTTTCCGCGGAGGGGGCGTGGCCGGGCTGGGGTGGGGGAGCGTACTTTTCGAAACACCGTAACTCCGAGCTCCGGCGTCGGATCGAAGCGCGGTTTGCGCCGTCGGACGCGTCTCCGCGCGGCCTACCAGGAAAAAAATCGGCGTCGGATAGGCGCGGTAAACAAGGAAAATTGTTTAAACAATTCCGTAAACAATTTTCCGGAATTTTAACGTTTTCCCGCGTTCCCGGGCGATCTACGTTAAAAGGTGAAAACTGTTCGTTTCCGGCGCCTGCCTGATCGAAAAAATAAAAACCGACCGAACCACCTGGCGAAAGGCGAAAAACGCGAATAACTCCGCGGTCGAAAGTCGCACCGAGTCGCGGTCTGCGGCGTCGGACGCGCCTCCGCGAGGGCGTCCCGCGGTATTTTTCTCGTTTCGCTGCAAAGTTTCCGTCGCGTCCGAAAGCGCGCGAAAGCGCGAAAAAACGGGGTTTTCGCTCCCTGGGGCCCGAACGGGCGCGCGGAAAAAATCCGGCGCATGAACACCACGCGGTAGAGTCGCCGAGAAAGCGAAAAGCTCAGGAACTCCGAGTCGCTAGAGGCGCCCGTTTCGAGATATCGGGAGAAAACGTCGCGAAACGCGGCGGGGACCGCGAAACGGTGTTAGGCAACCCGCGCCGAGTTTCGTGATCTAAGAACGCGGATAACTCGGGAAGTAAAAATCGCATCGGGACGCGGCTTGCGGCGCCGGACGCGCCTCCGCGAGGGCCGTCCGCGGTATTTTTCTCGTTTCGCTGAAAAATTTCCGTCGCGTCCGAAAAAGCGGGAAAGCGCGTAAAAACCGGGTTTTTCCCGCCTGGCGCCCGAACGCGCGCGCGGAAAAATCCGGGCGGGAAAGCGCGTAAAAACCGGGTTTCGCGGCGGGGACCGCGTCAAGGGGCCGCTTAGGCAATCCGCGCCCGGTTACGTGATCTAAGAACGCGAATAGCTCGGGAAGTAAGCGTCGCAGCGAAACGCGGCCGGCGGCGTCGGACTCGCCGCGTCGTCGCGCGTCCGACGCCGCGCGCGCGGAAACCGCCCGCCGCGAAAACGAAAACGTCGGCGATGCGGGGTCGAACCCCGGACCCCGAGAACCCCGCGCTACCCGGCGATCGATAGAACGCCTCGTTCCTACCTAAGGTCTCCGGCGCCGCGGCGCTCCAACGCTCCGTTTTGGCGCTACGAATTTTGCAAGATTAATTGTTTATAAGCCGTTTTCTCCGCCGCCGGGGCGCGTAGAGGCACCGGACAGCCGCCGCCCGACGGGAAACGCGCTCCGCGACGAAAAGGTCCTGCGGGTCGACGACGCCGACGCTTCGTTTCGGCGCTAGCGAATTTTTTGTCCGCGTCTTTGGCGCTCGCGGACGACCGAAACGGGAAGAAAACGCCGCCCTCGACCGGCGTTTTTTATAAACAATTAGCCGAATCTCGAGAACCGAGAGAGATAGCGCCGAACGGACCGCGCCCTTTTTCCTCTCACCCGAGGTGCTTTCGGACGCGACCATAAAAATATAAACAATTTAGCAACAATTTCGCAAAACGGCTAAATCGGGTCGCGGACCTCGAAAAAACCGTTTCCCCGAAAAGTCCCGAAAGCGTAGTCCGTGTTCGAGCAATTTGTTTAAACAGTCGTTAAAGTTAAAAAACCACGTACGAGTCCGTCCGGGGACGAAAGCGGCGAAAACCGCGACTTCCGTCACCGGGAGTCGATTTACGGGACCTCGGAAACGGGTTGTCGGCCGACGCGGCGTCGCCCGGGCAAAAGCGAACGAAGCCCGTAAGTGCAGGTGGCGACGAGGTTTCTCCCTTTATAGGGGGCTGAAAACATTCTGAGCGCGCGGCCCCTGCCGGAGTCCAAGTCCGGCGCGCCCCGATCCGAGGAACGGAAACTTGGAAAAAAAAACGCAGTCCGAACCCGTGTTCCCCGGGCCTATCTCGGCTCGGGGAACAACATATCGAAAGACGGCGAGACGTTTTTCGGGGTTCGGAACTCGGAAAAGAAAAGAGCACACGCGAAATTGAAAGTGCGGTTCGGAGAAAAAGGCACACCGAACCCGGGTTCCCCGGGCCTATCTCGGCCCGGGGAACAACATATCGAAAGATGGCGAGACCTTTTTCGGAGGTCGGACTCGGGACTTCGGCCGAGTCAATCGGCCGAGCCAGTGAAAGAGCACACGCGAACGACTTTGAAAAAGTTCGGCCGAGCCAGTGAAAGAGCACACGCGAAAGACTTTGAAAAAGGTCGGCCGAGCCAGTGAAAGAGCACACGCGAACCACTTTGAAAAATTTCGCGGACTCAAAGTTTTCACGGACTCTGCGTCCTAAGGCCGGCGAGCCAGGCGCCGGTCGGTAAGGCTGCAGCGTTCATGATTCGCTGCTGTCTTCAGAGGTACCTCTTCAGACCGACTTCCAAGAAGTGTTGTGTGCAGGTGCACCTTCCATCCCTCACACTCACTGTTTGCAATATCTACATTCCTCCAGGACTGAGTGTATCTGCTCATGAACTTTCGGATCTGATCAACCAACTGCCTCTCCGTTTGTGATAGTCGGGGATGTAAATGCCCGTAGTCCTCTCTGAGGCTCTTCCCGCACTTGTCCGAGAGGTAGTGTATTAGAGTCGGTTATAGACTCAGCGAAACTGGTTATTCTGAATTCTGGTGAACCAACTCACTTTGCCGTCGCCACAAACTCAAGCACGTGTATCGATCTAGCACTCTGCAGCCCTTCTCTTGCAACCGTTCTGCAATGTTCCATCCTAGATGATATGTACGGAAGCTACCTTACCCCATTATCGTCCACATTGATGGGCTAGCCCGTGGGTTGGCGCGCCCCCCCTCAATGGTGTGTCGGACGTGCTGACTGGCCGACATTCCTAGCGAACGTCAGTGTATCGGAGGAGGAGTTTGTCAGTGTGGAGGAAATGGCAGCACATTTTAACAAAGCTGTATTACGGGCTGCAGAAATTGCAATCCCAAAGTCGACTGGTAAATTGCGACACCCTTTCGTCCCGTGGTGGAACTCTGATTGCTCAAGGGCTGTTAGTGCTCGTAAGAAAGCTTTGGCGAGATTAAAACACTATCCAACCGCGGATAACTTAATCGAGTACAAAAGGTGCAGAGCAAAGGCGAGAGAACCATTTTAAAAAGTAAAAATGCATCATGGCGGTCATACGTCTCCTCTTTGAATTGCCAAACGCCACCACGTCTGGTATGGAGGAAGGTGCGTCAAATCAAAGGATATCCTTCCACAAACTCTGTGCCAGGTCTTCAAAAAAAATGGTCAGCTCGAGACGCCATTGCAGAGGTACTTGCCACTCATTATGAAAACATGTCGAGTTCGGCAAACTATGCTCCAAACTTCATTCTTCTCAAAGAAAGAATGGAAAACCGCGTTTTCGATTTTTCTAGCAGAGCACATAAGGACTATAATACCCATTTCTCCATGTTTGAAATGAGTTCTGCTCTAATGCTTGCAAAAAGAACCACACCAGGTCCAGACCAAATTCACAACTTAATGCTGCAACATCTTCCCGAAATGGCCATGCAATTCCTTCTCCGACTCTTTACCCGTATTTGGAAAGTGCACACCATCCCTACCTTTTGGCGAGAAGCCATCATCGTCCCAGTTCCCAAAGAAGGCAAAGATCGATCACTGCCATCGACCTATCTCTCTCACAAGCTGCGTATGCAAAGTTCTGGAATGCATGGTGAATCAGTGTCTGGTCTGGACCTTGGAGTATAAAAACATGTTGACGCCAATCCAAAGCGGGTTTAGAAGAAACCTTCAACCTTGGACCACCTCGCTTCGTTGGCAACAGCTGTTTGTACATCGTTCGTCTTGAGGCAACATCTTGTGGCCATATTATTCGAAATAGAAAAGGCCTATGACACCACCTGGAGGCATGGCATTCTGCAAACCCTGCACTCTTGGGGATTTAGGGGGAAGCTTCCTCTATTCCTTCAAAGCTTCCTTTCGAATAGATCCTTCCGTGTTCGTGTGGGTAATATGCTTTCTCGTAGTCACCCTCTTGAAAACGGTATCCCCCAAGGATCAGTCCTGAGTGTCAGTCTGTTTGCCATCGCCATCAATGGTATAGCATCAATGGCATCTCGACCGTGCGAGAACCTGTAAAGGCGTCGTTGTTTGTAGACGACTTTGCCATCTTCTGTTCATCCAGAAGAATCAGTGTGATACAGAGGCAACTCCAAATGGTGCTTAACAAGCTCTACGAATGGAGCACGTCAACGGGCTTTAATTTCTCTGCTACTTAATGTACATGTTTGCATTTTTGTAGGATATTCCATTTGCATAGCAACCCAGTTCTTTACTTGGGAGGAAATCAGCTTCCATTCGCTGAATCTGCTAAGTTCCTGGGGCTTACATTTGACAAGTCACTCACGTGGCGTGCTCATATCCGTTTATTACAAACCAGATGTGTCTCTTCCCTTAATCTTCTTCGAATGCTGAATGGTACATCATGGGGTGCCGACCGCACTACCCTACTGCGGTTATATAGATCACTCATCCGCTCAGTTTTGGATTACGGTAGTGAAGTGCATGGTTCGGCAGCTCCCTCCACTCTGCGATCCATCAATAGTGTACACCACGCTGGTATCCATCTGTCAACTGGTGCGTATCGCACCAGCTGAATTGAGTGCCTTCTAGCAGAGGCTGGTGAGCCCCCTTAAAACGAAGGCGGGATATCTTGTTAGCATCTTACGGTGCTAAAGTATCAGGACTTCCTAATCATCCTTGTCGCCAAATAATTACCCATACTAAGTATGAAACATTCTATATTCTTCGAACATCGCTGCCTCACCCTCCAGGTATTCGATTGCGAAATATTTTGCGTGACCTTAATGTTGATCTTCCCACCCCTGTGAAACCCCCAAGTCACCCCATTCCCCCTTGGAAACTCCTCCGTCCGAATATTGATCTCAGACTATCCAAGCTTTCCAAACAAACGACTAGCCCTCTTGTTTACCAGATGCATTTTCAGGACATGATGATAGCCTATCCAGATCATGTATTCTTATACACATGGTTCATCGTGCAATGGCACAGTGGCATGTAGTTTTAACTGTATCAGAGCCACCAAATCATATCGGCTACATTCTCAGTGCAGTATCTTCACTGCTGAAATGTATGCGATTCTTGAAGCCCTAAAATACATCGAGTCAGCGAGTTTGCGCCGAGTAGTTCTCTGTTCTGATTCTCTCAGCTCACTCCAAGCTGTCTCGTTCTTCATCAGACTACCTGATGCAATCAGTTCAAAACCTCATCCATCGCCTTTTGTCTCACCACTATGACCTGGTACTAAGTTGGGTCCCAGGCCATGCGGGAATCGTGGGAAACGAGATGGCTGATCGGGCGGCGAAATCGGCGACGGAGAGTACTCGCTTTTGTGCCGTCTGATATTAAACTTCTTTAAAACGATCCATCTTTAGAGCGTTGCAAACAGAGTGGCACAATACCACCTATAAACTAAGTGCAATAAAGGACTCAGTTAATTCTTGGCGTTCCTCGTCCAGACCTTCTAGGCGCGAGGAAGTTATTTTAACCCGTCTTCGTATCGGACACTGCCACTGTTCTCACAGTTTCCTCCTTCCAGGTGAGTCTCCTACCTGTGATAGATGCAGGGCGGATCTTTCTGTGGAACACTTCCTCCTGCAGTGTTTGAAATTTGTTGGCAGTCTACGAAGACATGGTCTGGGCAACTCTCTACGAGAGGTGCTCGAAGATGATTCCGCGCTCTCAAAGCTTTTTTGTTTTTTGAAAGACAGCGGAATATTTAATTTTATCTGACATATAAGGTTAATAAATATTTTCTCTGCCCCTGATTTGTTTTTAAAATGTCTTGTTTACCTGAATTTTTTATGCGTAATGGATGGTTTCCTTTTAGGGTATATAAGAGCTTTTAAATTAGCTGGAAAGTTGCACCAGCAACCCTTTTAACAAACTTTAATTGATTTTTTAAAATACTTTGACATGGGCGCCAATGACCTTAGTAGTTGAAGCCAATCAATCAAGAATGGATTTATCTGGGTTAACAAAGAGAAATGGTATTACGCTCAGGAGGAGATCGACCGAGTCAAAACATTTACATATCTTCGGGCAAAATTTTCTATGAATGGGGGATGGAATAATCACATAGTGGCGGCGCACAGTAAAGGAAGAAATGCGCTCAAAGAAATCGTTCCGGAATTGCCTTGAAAGGTGTGCGATACAATGTTTAAATCGCTAGTTCTCCCAGCAGGGCAGAAATCTGGGGATAGATCGAATAGAAAGCGTCGAAACAGATTATTTCAAATTAATTCTCTGAGTCTCTAGATTCGCAGCAAATGCCGCAGTCCTAAGAGAGGTCGGTAGTGTGGGAATTTGGAAAGATTTGAAAATGAAACCCATTAAACTTCGGATTAAATTAGCAGGTTAACAGGCTGACACACGTATACATAGATGTTTTCGACTGCAGTTACAGGGAAGCATCCAACACCACTGGTCGTATAAAATTAACTGCTACTGGAACGTGCAGGTCTGGGAGACGTTTCTCCGGAGATGGTGGGAGATAGGGGAACACGTGAGATAGAACGGCTTATTTCGGATAGACTTGCGGATATTAAAAGGCAAGAGATCCTGGCAGCAACGGTCGAAAAACGTTCGCTACTTGCGCAAATTCACGCCAGTCCGTTATGGGGTTGCGAACATTACGGACAACACTCTTCGAAAGGACGCTAGAGGGGGATACGCTTGGTTCAGAGTCGGGGGTGGATGCAACGTAGATTAAAGGACTAATGGTAATGGCATCTGTGTGCTTTGCGGTGATACGGAAGACTGGATCCACATCTTTAATTTGCTGTGCGACCCAAACTTGGAGAGGAAAATGGGAGGGAATAGGAAATTACTACTTCCAACATAGGAACGAAACGCTCACCCAAAACATTTTAGGTGATAAAAGATCTAAATTCATGAAAAAATAAAGAACATTTCTAGGAAAGGTTCGGACCATTAGAAACTGAAATTAGGGAGTAAGAAAACAATAGTGGTTAGTACGAGCAGAGCCTAGACTGGAGAGAAATAAATAATAAGTCAATAAAAATAAATTAACTTAATATAATTAAAATCAATTAAATAAATTTAATAAATTAAAATAAATTAAAATAAAATTAAATTAAAATAAAAGGAAACGGTTAAAATAATAAATACATTAGGGGGCGAAGGGAAGTGGGAATCTGGAATGTAAAGGCAGAGGCGTTGGTGCGAACGATCTTCTGTGGTGCTGTTTGTTTTCAGGTGCTGAGGAGGCCAAACACTGGAAGGAGAATGCCTGACGCCCGCGCCAAATAAATAGTTTAAAAACAAAAATCGGATAGATTAACATGTACTCTGCTTCTGACGGAAGGATTTTCCCCCTTCAGGTTTTTTTTATTCAGCCGTACTTTATGGTCTCTTTTCCGCGGCAATGATGCGATGGAGAGACCATTTGCGGTGAATACCAGAATACGAATGGTTAGAACACGGTAGAATGTAGGTTTTGTAACGGCTTAAAGGCCTTCGGTCGAGTCACTTAACATCAAGTCCTGTAATTTGTATGTAATAATTACCTATTAAATAAAAAAAATAAACACTAAAATAACTTAAAAACACTGTTGCACTCTAAGTATGTTCCAAGACAGAGGTTCTTAAGGTGTTATAAGGGTAAATAGTTTTCATTTTGCAAGTGCAGCTGTGCAATCGAAAGTATGAAAACAATTAACAACATGCGTTTCGAAAGGACGTTTTGACTTTTTTCGTGCCTCGTGCAATTTTTCTGTATCTTCTTCCTTTCTTCATTTTTTGCGCTTGAAATTGGCGCAGAGAAATTTTAACAAAATGTTGATAGTATACATTATTGTTATTTTTTGTTTTTTCAATTAGGAAAGTTATGTTGACGAAAAAATCAAAATCAAAAGTATGGTCGTATGAATGTGGTGACGGGAGGAGGGGGGCAAGAAACTTTTCAAAACCATTATTTTATGTTAGTCATAATTTCACTACAGATATTCATTTAATTGTATGGAACGTTTTACTATTTTATTCGAAGTACCTTTCATAACTTGAGAAGCGCCATGAATTACTTAGTTTTCATTGTCAACAATTCTTTTATCTCCCTAATTAATATAACGTTTCTGACTGGCGACCTTTTAAAAAAATCAATAATTTGTTGAATTTTATTCGCTATATTTGTTTTTAAAAATATTTAGATAATACGTTCGTGCGGTGGGTGAACAAGCAGATAAACACTATCAAATAATACTGCTACCGGGTGCACTCCGCAGACACATCTTGATAGCAATGAAGCTCCCAGAAAAAAAAGGCTTCCAGGGAAGCGTTTTGCATAGGGCTCCTGACTACGTGCACGAACAGTCGCCATTTCAAGGTTAGATTTCCACAACGTCCGAGAGAGCTCAGAAAACTTGCGGTTAACCAAACGAAACAGAAGATTCATATTAATAACATCGTCAACATTCATCCATTTCGTGATTACAAGTTAAGTGTTTAGGAAATGTGCAATTTATACAGAAAAATTCCGGGTTTCTGAAGCAGGCTTTATACGCATGGAGATGCGTCGCCACCAATCATGATACACATTCATGGATTCAACAAATGCTGTAGTAAATTTAGCATTGTTTAAAACGTGAACCTCAGCTACCAGTGTCTCTTCAAATTTGTACTTAAATACTTTCAAAGAGGAAGATAAACATTATGGAATCCGTGGTATTGCTCTAGATTGGTTATGTTCATACCTTAAACAACGATCTCAGAGAGTGGAAATACCTTACTGGATTAATGGAACATTACGTACGCACCTTTCCGACTCTTTGCCCATTGCACGTGGCAGTTCCTCAAGGATCGATTTTAGGCCCTATTCTGTTCCTACTTTACGTAAACGATATGCCCTCGACGATTCGAAACGGAAGAACGGTTCTCTTTGCGGATGATACGAACATCCTTTGCAATAAAGAAACAGTAAATAGTACAATATCAGACGTTTCAAATTGGTTCTGAAATAAATTAATAGTGAACGAAAAGAAAACAGTTTTAATGGAGTTTTACATTTCGAATAAACAATTCTATGCTCGTTTGAAAATGAACGGTGTACCATTGATTGATGTTAAGGCAACAAATTGTTAGATCTCTCAATTCAGTGAATCCTTAAATGGAACGTCCATTTAAATGAATAGAACACAAAATTAAGTTCATTATTCTACGCGTTCAGAATTCTTTCGAATTCAGTCAGCCTTCATAGTGTTCGTTGTGTATACTTCGCGAATGTTCATTCTCGCCTGAGATATGGCATAATATTCTGGAGAAATACATCTTATAGCTCGTAGACTTTTAGATTACAAAAACGAATTGTACGAATAATAACAAAATCCCACCCACGTGATTACTGTAAGACTCACTTGATTAATCTAGACATTTTACCATTACCTTGTCTGTTGATTTGCGAATGATTTGTGGTTTTTGTCACAAATGACTTGCTTAAGAGCAGGAATATTTTTTCAGAAAATGCCGACGTCTATTACTATAATACTCGATGCAAAAATCATATTCATTAGGTGACAGTATCAACAGCTCATTACAAAGAATTCCCCTACAATACATGTACATAATTTCACACTTTGCCACATGACATTAAACGATTAAATGCAATAGAGAAGTTTAAATCCCAAGTGAAATCGTTTCTGCTGCATAACTGTTTCTACACAATTAGAGACTATACTGATTATCACAAGAAAAGTAACAATTTTAACAATGATACATAATGCATTATTTACCATTTGGACTGTATAAATGAGTATAAACAACCTGTAACAACTATTGTACTACAGCTTCCGGGGCAATGACCCCCATCTCGATCTGGTTTTTCGTCCAGTTCCCCTGATCCATTGCGCAAATGCTGAGATGGCCCCTTGTTTTGCTTCTGGACATAAATGTAACTTCATTATCAGTGCACGTCTTCAAGAATTCATTGGGAAATATAGTTATTCAAAGTATTGTTTCCATGTTGTTGCGGCAAGAAATATTATCCCTTGAAGGACATCATGGATAAAAGCCCAAAATTTATTGCTTAAGTATTCTTGATAATAGATTTTATTTCACGAGAGCTTTTTTTTTTAATTTTTAAAATTTATGTGGTATATGACAGTGTAGGTATCACAGAATTTTAGAAATGTGCACAAAATTCACTTCTCCCCATAGCACGTCATACGCAGTTTCAACTGTTCTTTTGACGTTAAATAAACATTTCTCTTTCTGTTTGACTAAAAAAGCACAGTTTTAACTTTCTCTTTTTCCTATTGTCTTGGACTACATACAATTGTAATGTTCACAACGTTCAGCAATTAAAATTGCAATGTTCGTATGAGTGAATTAGAATATTATGTCAAAACCAAATGCTAATGCTAAACATTTCTCTCATTCAGATAACTTTTATGAATTTTGCATGTTTCTCTCTGCAGTTTTTATTTCACAATTATATCAACAGGGTGTTTCAAAAACTTCCCTTAGTTTACAACAAGTAAAGAATTTCAAACCTTGTTTAATCTCTAAAACATATGTTTAAAAACACGTACTTAAGTTAATCCTTTGTCTGTGTTGTAAAGAAAACTTCAACGAAATCAACACTAGCCATTCTCTTAATATTTATGTACCAAACGCCATGCACTATATTTTGCTGCCAAAATGTTTGATTCTTATCAGGAAATCAAAACCTCGAATAGAAACACTACTGCATACATACTAGCAAAGAGCACGTTAGAAGCAACATGTTAAAATTATTACTACGCCTCTTGATGTTTTTTTTCACATTATTTCCATTTCGTATACCACCTTTAATTGTAAAAGCTATAAACGAAAATGTTTTCTTAAAAATTGGCAGTTATCCTGGGGAGATATACTTTGCTATTTATTAAGGTATCCTTCAAAATTGCTGCGGTTTCAATTAATTAATGTTCATGACAATTTATGGTCATCCTGTTTAGGTGAAAAATTATATTGAAGTATGAATCACATATTTGTGTTCCATTTAATTATTATTGAAAAAGTTAAGACAATGCTTGTTCAAAACCATCACAAATAGATAAAAAAAAATTTCTAGATAGTATTCATGCAGTAAAAAGTAATCTGTTAACGCCCAGAATCCATACAATAACACTGAAACCACAAGTTCACTACTCAGAACTGTTAGGCCATTTTTCCAGATACCATATTACAAATTCTTTTCCACTCATTTTATTAACTTGTATGCAATAAGATACAGGGAACATGTTGCACAACAAATCATTTTTCGGAGATTTTTGAAATGATTGATCAATAAACACAGACTAACAAAATGGAGCTTAATGACTCATGTTTTATGATTCATGTTTCAATCACAAGTTAATAAGAAACATAGAGAAATAAACTTTAAATTCTAACACAATCCTAAGTAGTTACATGAAAATTACCTCTCAACCATTTAAGCCACATCCCATTTTCTATATAATATATCGAAGGCTGATTGAGAACACTTTTTGAGATTCAGCAAATACAATACATGAAGTCTGCAAATAATAAGAATTTCTGATAAGCACAAATACTGGAACTGGTTTTCAGAGGTACATATTTTGGAACTAGTACTGGCCGGCACATATTCTGGAACTAGTTGGCCGCCACATATTCATGATTTAGTTCAGACCGGCACATATTCTCGAACTAGTTTGCCGGCACATCTTCTGGATTTACTTCAGACCGGCACATATTCTGGAAATACTAGTTCTCACAAACACACATTCTATTACAAAATGAAGAATTGCTTTTGCAGTAAGTAATCTTCTCCTACCGTTAGAACAGGACCTCTCCGAAAGTAGTTGTATTCAAATTTTGCACTGAACCTTGGAGACGAAGTCAACTTGAACCTGGAAAGATAAATGAAACCCTTTGAACGTTTTTACAATTTATTACAGAATGATTAATCATCAGTGTTGTTAAAACTTTACGTGGTATTGCGCAGGGAACAGTTCTAGGGCCCTTAGCATTCTTCATTTATGTACATGACGTAAGATTGATTTATTTTTTCGTGTTTCCGGGCGCGTCAACTGATCTTGTCATTAGTCCCGTTAGTGTAGTGCATGCTTTTTCGCGAAAGATAGCGGTGATCTTTCCCCGCTGGATGCAGAGATCCGACGCCGACTAGTGAAGTTTCCTCCTAACCAGGACTCTCCCACCAGCAGGACACCGCCCCAGCCAGGACAAGCTCTAAGCTCTCGACTGGTCTCCCGGAATATGGGGTAGTGTAGTGCATGTTAGTGTAAGTGTGTGTGTGTAAGGGGAGAGGATAGGACAAGGAAGAGGAAGGACAGATCGCGCGCGGTCCGTGGCCCGTTTGGTAGGGTACTGCTCCGGCATTCGCCTGGTGTTGATTGGAGAAACCACGGAAAACTAGTGATCAGAGCAGCCGACCGCTAGAATTCTCCTCCAGACAGCGACTGAATTCGACCTAGCTGAAAAGCTAGTGTCGAAAATCCTGCCGCTGTCAGTACTCAAACCCAGGACCTCCCGGTCAGAGGCGCTGCAGTGACATCAGTTGATGCACTGAGCTACCGCTACAGGTCCGTTCTGTTTATTATTCTCTGGAAAAACTAAGTAATCAATTCGCCTGGTGTTGATCGGAGAAACCACGAAAACTACCGATCAGAGCAGCCGGCCGGTATAATTCTCCTCCAGACAGCGACTGAATTCGCCCTAGCTGAAAAGCTAGTGTCAAAAATCCTGCCGCCGTCAGGACTCGAACCTTGGACCTCTCGGTCAGAGGCGCTGCAGTAACATCTGTTGATGCACTGAGCTACCGCTCCCGGTATGACGTAGGGCAATACCTCGGTTACTGTGAACACAAAATGTATGCTGATGACCTTCAGATCTATAGAAGTGGATGCCCATTGGAGTTGAACTCAATAGCCCAGAAAACAAACTTTAAATTCTCTCAATATATGGGTCCCTTGGTTCCATATTAAATCACAAGGAGTCGCAAAGCTAATGATAGGTTCTCGCAACGCTTTGAACACGTTGGAGAAATCCCCCACATTCCATCGAAAATTAGCATAGGTAACTCTCCATGTGTAGCGATGTAAAGAACTTAGGAATACGAACGACACTTAGTTGGACCACACAAGTAGTTAAGATTTGCCAAAAAATCTTAGCAGGCCTTTATGCGTTAAAACGCGTCAAAAAACTATCTATTAACAACATAAACTTAGCAAAGCTTTACACAGAGTACTCCTTCTCCATAAAATTTCGAATAATAGCTACCAAACGCACTTATTGCACAACTTTAAAATTATGGCGCTAGAATGATCACGTTCCTCGCAATTACTATGCATACCTCGGCACAATACGGTATCCTACAGTGAGTCTATTTACTGTCGCTAATTAAAATATGGAGCTCACTATCTACATATCTAAAACAAATGAGCAGTTTCAGGAAATTTAAAACTCAACTCAGTGATTCGGCTAAAACAATGAACTATAGAAAACGCAAGTTCCTATTTCCATTTTCACACTCTCATTAAACACCACGTACACTATCATTCCTGTCCAAAATTCGGTTACATGCTATTTACACTTTCGCTACAGCCCTAACGTCGTATCTTCATGTCTAATCCAATATTCGGCCGGTTTAGATGAATTCCCGGAATATTTTATTTATTTATTTTTTTATTTATTTATTTTACGTAAAAAAAGCAGTTAAAAACTGCGTATGACGTGCTATGGGGAAAAGTGAATTGTGTGCACATTTTCAAAATTCTGTGATCCCTACACTGTCATATACTACTTACATTTTGGAGAAAAAAAGCTCCCATGTAATAAAATCTATTTTCAAGGATAAAAGGCAATACATTTTAGCTCTTATCCATGTTGTCCTTCGGAATAATATTTCCTGCTGCGACAACATGGAAACGATAATTTGAATAATTGTATTTCCCACTGAATTCTAGAAGACGTGCACAGAAAATGAAGTTACATTTATGTCCAGAAGCAAAACAAGGGACCATCTCAGCATTTGCTCTACGCATCTTTGTTGAAGACCTGTGCGCCTACTTGCGCCTACTATTACACACCCGTTAACTCGCATATTGAATGCATCCTTATGCACCCGAACGTTTCCAGATATTTTCAAAACGGCTAAGATTAAGACGCTCTTCAAAAAAGGCCACAAAAATGAAATTCAAAATTATCGGCTAATTTCAGGTTTGTTTGTTTGTTGTTTTTTTTCAAAAATATTAGAGACTTTTTTCCGCGTACGAATGGAAACCTTTCTCAGTAAACACGACGCGCTTTCAGATTTCCGACATGGATTTAGAAAATCTACTGAAACTGTAATCTTTCTGATCTTAAAGATGTCGCCGCATCATTGGATCAACAGGAAGTACCTATTTGATTATTTTTAGATCTCTCAAAAGATTTTGACGTCATTAATTATGATCTTTTACTTTCAAAATTACCTTCATATGGAATTAGTGGTATTGCTATAAACTGAAAACTACGATCTCTGAGAGCAGAAATATCTCACTAAAATGATGGAATATTATTTATACAACTTTCCGATTCTTTGCCATTTCCACGTGGAATTCAGAAAAGATCGATTTTAGGCGCTATTCTCTTCCAACTATATGTAACTTATATGCCCTCGACGATTCGAAAACGAAGAACAGTTCTCTTTGCTGATGATACAAACATTCTTGGCAATTAATAAATTGTAAATTGTACAATAACAGATGTTTAAAATTGGTTCCGTAATAACAAACTAATAGTAAATGAATAGAAAACGGTTTTAATGCTTTTTTCGATTTCAAATAAACAATTCTGTACTCCATTGAAAATAAACGGTGTGCCATTGACTGATGTTAAAGTAAAATTTTTAGGTCTCTTAATTCTGTCAAACCTTAAATGGAACGTCCATTTAAATGAATTGAACACAAAATTAAGTTCATTATGCTACGCGTTCAGAATTCTTGCAAATTGAGTCAGCCTTCATACTGTTCGTTGTGTATATTTCGCGGATGTTCATTCCTCCCTGAAATAAGGCATAATATTCTGGGGAAATGCATCTAATAGCTCCCGAACCTTTAGATTACAATAAAGAATTGTACGAAAAAGCAAATCTCACACGTGATTCTTGTAAGTGCCTCTTTATTAATCTTGAATTTTACCATTACCGTGTTTGTTGATTAACGAATCAGTGGTGTTTGTCAAAAATGACTTAAGGGCGGGAATATATTTTCAGGAAACGCCGATGTCTAACTACAACACTCCACGTAGTAATCATATTCATCAGGTGACTATCAATTGCTCACTCTAAAACCAAATTCACACACACATTTACATTATTTTGCTAGACGACTGTAACGATTAAATTCGATAGAAAAGTTTAAATCCAAAGTAAAATTGTTTCTGCAGCATAACTCTTTCTATACAATTAGAGATAGTACTTAGCATCAAAACGAAACTAAAATTAATTTTAACAGTGATATTTCATATATTATTTACCATTTTGACTGTATATGTATAAACGCAACTTGTTATAAATATTGTACCGCAGCTTCTGGATAAATAATCCCCATCTCGATCACATTTTTCGTCGCATCATTGAGTAAATGCTGTGATGGCCCCTTGTTTTGCTTCTGGACATAAATGTAACTTTATTATCTACGAATGTCTTCTAGAATTCAGTGGAAAATATAATTATTTAAATTCTTGTTCTCCTTGTTGCCGCGGCAGGAAAAATCATTCCTTCACGGAGGACCTGAGGAATAAGAGCCCACATTTGTAGCTGATTTACCCTTAAAAATAATTTTATTATATCGATGCGAATATTCTTTTAAACAATCTTGGCAAAAAAGTTATTTCTCTCTGTACCAAAATTCAAGTAGTATATGGTTTAGGGTAGGGTTCATAGAATTACGAAAATGTGCACAGAATTCAGTTCTCTCCGTAGCACGTCACACACTGTTTTCAACTGCTTTTGACGAAAAATAAATAAGTAAATAAATAAACATTGAAAGCCATCGGCAATGAAAGAACTAATTAGGGAAAACGAATTTAATTTTTTTTGAAACTTAGTTTTCGTTCAATATTGGGTAAAATATGTGCATGATAAAAAATATTGAAAACCTAGATTTCTCAAAAACTGCTCCAAACTTTTTCTTGAAACTTTCGGTAGGGATGGTGCTGTATAAGATGACATACACGCCATATTTTTGTATTCTTTCTGTTTTTCGAAACTTATACAATTGTGATTTTTTTGATATTTCTCTCATTCACTTTACTGACTTTTATACATAATTGCATTTGTGAGTATACGTTCTTTAAGAGATGTCTCATTGTTTCTCGAAAAACTCAAAAGTATTCTGTGAAAATGAGCTCGACGTTCCGTGTTTTCAGAAACATTCAAACTCCATTTTCTCAAACTTTTTCAACGAAAATGTTTAAATATGATGAGGTTTTACTCTTCTGTAATTTCGTTAAAAACACGTTTCAGTTCTATTATTAGGAAGTCGAAATATTGAGAAAATTTGAAAAACATTATCTTTGGCATGGATGACAATGTGTGGCAATGGATGGCAGCTGCGAAGAGGGTGGGGGAAAACCGAAAATATAGCCCAGACCCAAGAAATTAGGAAACGAACCTGATACCATTCAATTATTAGAAACTTTTCTAAACTAAATTAAAATAATACATTACTCAACTAATTTGTGCAAGTTAATTGCAGTGCAAACCCTACAATTCCGTTTCAGATTGCAAACAGAATTAAGTGTATTTACGAAGGTCCATACTAATATTACTATTATTTTTTCAAATTCCACTTTACTTTTCACCATTAGTTTTCCATTATTTCACAACCAAAAATGTGTCGCCGATAAAAGAAGAAGAAGAAGAAGAAGAAGAAGAAGAAGAAGAAGAAGTGAAGTGTTCGTGTACATACAAATTTGTGAAATCTGAAGAAAGTCTGCGATTTCACCAACAATGTGTGAAGCCTCTTCCTCTTATCCTTTTTATTTTTAGATTTTTTCTCCCTTTTACATTTGTTGTGTGGTAGGGCGCAACCTCGAGGCGAATGTAAGCTTTCATAATCCTGTTAATTGGCTTTTGAAGCCACGGCACACTGTAAGCGCGACCGATCACAACGCCCTCCCGAACCCTCTCCTATTAACGCCTCGCGTAGGTCATACGTGGAAATCGCCGTCGCCGTCGTGAACCCGCCCACCGCCTCGAGCACAGGATGCTCGAGGACACTATTCAAGGATGAAATGCTCCAGCGAGTTTATGACACGCTTTGCAGATTTCTATTCTACATTAATTTAAAAATTTTCGGGGAACCCAATTTTGTAATATTTTACATGGCTGTATTTCATAAACGGTTAGAAATATTTTACGAAAAATTTGTAGTTTTCTTATTCTTCATCCAAACTACCAACAGTGAGTGTCAAAAGTATTAAAACACCATCAAAATACGAGAATATTAGTAAATTTTAAAAAGTAATATAAATGACAAATTTTCAGCGAAATTAAATTCACAGTAAAGTTGCTACAATAAAAAAAAACACTTAAAATGAAATATAAAAAATTGAGAAACCAAAAATATAGACAAATATCTAATAGAAAGAGGAAGCCATAAGCATTGCAACACGCAAACCCTCGAACACACTAGCGGCTTTCCTGAAAGTCACCGCGGCCGCAGCCGTTTGTAGATTGGCCTTCACCTTGTCTCTCGGGACTCGCCTCTTAACCCTTAGCTGTAACGGTTTTCGTATCAGTTTCCTTTCCGGCATTCATCAGTCGGTGATTCAAATGTGTACGATACTTAAGAATTTTTTCATTAAATTTTGAAAATTTGAGGTGCAAAAAGGAAACAAATGAAGAGAGAAAAATAATAATTCGCTTGCGTAATGGACGCAGATCTTCGCGAGAAATTGCGAAGATTGTGTAAAGATCACACACTACAGTGCTTTATGTAATTGATAGGTACGTTCGGAAAACTGACGACAAACTCAGGAACAGACCGCCACAGTTGCTAAACGAACGTATTACAATAATTTTTTAACGAGACATTAAAAAATATCCAAAACTTGCTTCTGGAATAGACATTTCTCCAAGTACAGTTAGCATAATACTAAGAAACAGTGGGTACTATGGACGTGTAGTGCGTAGGAAATTCTGTATCAATGACATTAACAGAAAAAAAACACTTTAAATTTCCTAAAAAATTTTGAGTCAGTTGCTTATAATTATGAAACCACTTTATTTTTACTGATGGAAGTAAATTTAATGTTTTTGGCGCAGATGGGAGATGTATAGCGCGGAGGAAGAGAAACTCCGAATTTCACGAAGAGAACCTCCAGCCCCCAGTGGAATACAGAGGTGGATCTGTACTCGGCGGCTGAGTGTACGAGTGCTTCTGGTGTAGGGAATCTTCACTTTATAAATGGTACAATGTACCGTGCAATGATAATCGATATTGTGCAATGTAAACTACATAAAAGTGCTGAAAGATAGGGCCGTAAAGACGATTTCTTTTTTCAAAAGGACAATGATCCAAAGCACAGAGCTTGAAACGCAAGAATGTGGTTCCATTCCAATACACCACGACATCTGGAAACGCCACCACAATCTCCAGACATTAATCCTATTTATTATTTACGGGATCTTTTGGAGAAAAAACCTAGGAACGGACTGATTTTATATAAAAAAATTCTTAAGCGCGCACTCTCTGAGGAATGGGACAGTATGTTGCCACCTGTGACGGTAAAGCTTATTGAGTCAATGCCAAGACGAATAGAAGCCATTATAAAGTGCCAAAGGACATCTCACCAAATATTAATTTATTTAGAGTTACAATTTTACTTCAATTTTAACCACCGATCATATGGCTGTTGCAAAATTTTGGCTGCCTTTTTTTCGTATTAATATTTGTTAACTTATTGTACAACTTAAAAACAAGTTATGTTATATTTTTGTTTACTAATAACAATTACAAAATATACAAATATTTCAATGCGACCTTAAAGTTTTCCATTTGTGTTTTAGTTTGCAATTGAAATTTGTTCATTCACTTAAATTTATTATGTGTTCCAATTTTTTTGAGACTCACTGTACGAGTCAAATTCCATCTGAATCTGCGAGGGTGAGTTAAAATGACTTGTGTTGATTTAATGTGAAATGACCTAAGCATCGATATTCAAAATTAAAACATTACCTAAAATCCATCTGGTTTAACAATCTAACATATTCGTAGGGGGGTAATTTGATTCGATAATGACAGTGTTTATTAAATTAGGATTAGGATTTAACTGTCAAAGAAAGTTAAGAATAGTAACAATGAAAGAGCCTGAAATTCTGAACGCTGAAAACGAGCGCTCAGGGACATCTCAATGGATCAGAGAGCTTTCTCAGTTACACGTAGAAGGTTATAGGAAGAAACGGGAGAGATTGTATCCTAAAGTGTTAACCGTCACTCAGCGTATGAAATACGAGGGCAACGGGGTCAGCTCTGGGGCGGGAGGTAGTGTACTGGATGAAGCTACTACAATCAGCGTTCACATGGTTCGAACACTTAACTGAGTGGGACTGGTATCATCCAATATTATTTCATATTTTTACGTATGTATTATGATCACATATTTATTTAGATATTTATGTAGTAAAGAACAGTAAAAAAAATGTATGTGACGTATGGGGAAGAAAATCATCTGCGCACGCTTCTTGAGTTTCAGAATCCTTTTACAATTTAACTATTAATAGTTGAAAAATGAAAAATAATAGTAATAATAATAACAATAAATTTATAAAAGCAAGAGTAACATTTCAAAAACTAGATATTTTCGTTTCCGAATTGTAGAAAATTTATTTTTAACGGTAAACGAACGAACAGAATTGATTTTTATGTATTGTTAACAAAATAGAAACTCACCCTTAGCTCTACTACCACTACAAGCAAAACGAAAGCTCAACAAAACGTGCGCAAAGTGAAGCTATATTTACGTCTAGAAGCAAATCAAGGGGCCATCTCAGCATTTGCTCAATGGATCAGGGAAACTGGACAAAAACCCGGAAGTACATTATTTGTTACAGGCATATTGAGTCTTTTTAAATTATACAATGCAAATTTAAACTAATTCATTATCTTCGTTATCATTATCTTCGTTTTGTTAAAGTAAACATTATTTTTTCTTTTTGACGAACAGTATAGTCTCTAATTGTATACAAACAGTTTTGCAGCAGAAAAGATTTTACTTTTAACTTAAATTATTGTACCAATTTTAATTGTTTAATTTCATTTGGCAATGCGTAGTAAAGTAACGTACATGTATTGTATGTGGATTTCTTGTAGTGAGCTGTTGATACTGACACTTCATGAACATGATTTCTACGTCGAGTGTTGTAACTATAAATATCAGTATTACATGAAAATAAGTTCCCTCCATTAAGTAAGTCAGTTTTGACAAATACTACAGACTCATAAATAAATAGGCGAGGCAATGGTAAGATTCCAAGCTCAATGAAAAGAGGCTTGCAGGGATCACGTGAATGGGATTTTTTCATTATTCGGATAATTTTAATTTGCAATCTAAATGTCTGGGAACTAAAGGATGAGCTTCCCGAGAATATTATGCCATATCTCAGGCGGGAATGTACATTTGCAAAATACATGCAACGAGCTGCATGAAGACTGACAGAATTAGAAAGAATTCTGAATGCATAACATAATGACTTAATTTAGTGTTTAATTCTGTTATATGTACATTACATTTGAGGTTTGATTGAATTGAGAGACCTAGAAATGTTGTTACCTTAACATCAGCTAATTGCATATTGTTCATTTTCAATGGAGCATACGATTGCAGATTTAAAACGCAAAATTGCATTGAGACCGTTTTTCCTTCGTTAACTATTAATTTGTTGTTTTAAAACCAATATGAAACTTCTGAAATTGTACTATTTATTGTTTCTTTTCTGCAAAGAACATTGCTGTCATCAGCAAACCGAATTTTTTCCCGTTTTTACTAGATGAAGGCATATCGTCTATTATCAAACCTTGTGGAACCCCATGTTTAATTGGCAAAGAATTGGAAAGATAATGCCCTTTCGTGCTGGTACGGTATTTCTACTCTTTGAGATCGATGTTTAAGGTACGAGGTTAACCTATCGCGGGAAATACCACGAATTCCGTTAGACGGTAATTTTGGAAGCAAGATGTTATGGTTAATAACGTCAAAAGATGTTTAGAAAAAAACAAGAAGAAAAAAAAGAAAAAAAGAAAAAAAAACAAGAAAAAGAAGAAACAAGAAAAAAAGAAAAAAAAACAAGAAAAAAGAAAAACAAGAAAAAAAAAAAAAAAAAAAAAAAAAAACAAAAAAAAAAAAAACAAAAAAAAAGAAAAAAAAGAAAAAAAGAGAAAAAAAGAAAAAAGAAAAAAAGAAAAAAAAGAAAAAACGACAAAAGAAAAAAAAAGAAAAACGACAAAAGAAAAAAAAGAAAGATGTTTTGGCTTGGCCCCAAAACATTAATTTCCGTTGAAATCCCGAAATCTATTTTCCCTAGCATTACATAACGTTCTCTATACCGCGTATATAACTAATATGTACGTAACATTCTGCTGCGATCTGTCACACAGTACGGATCTTCGTGCTCAACGCTGCGTCTTGCTTCATACCTGCATTCTATGTTCCAGTGAAAGTAAAATGCTACAGTAATAGTTATCAACAACACTTTCTAATTGTGTAAGCTAATTTTCTAAGAAATTAGTGAATGATTTTCGTCCGACAACGTTCGCATACGCCAGTGTATTGTAGATGCCCTCCCTCAGGTCCACCAGACCAAGGGCGAAATGGAAGTTCGCTTACCAAGAAGGCGACGTCCGTGAAACATTCATTATTCTAACATATTCCTATCTGTAAGATCATCAACTAGAACAGAGATTACCTCAGCCCCTATCACACCAGCCTCGCATGTTAAGTGGAACAATGCCTCATGACAATGTTAATAATCAACTAAATAAGGCAGTATCTGCGGGCTGACGGCACTGCAAGTACATCAAAGTGCAACGGCAATATCAGTGCAAATGCAGAACCAATTTCACAAGGGCCCAGTGGTAAGAGAGGCCACAGTGATCTAAATCTAAATCCGCAACCAAACAAAAGAATACTGTTTATCCGTTCTCAAGTATACGGTGTACCCACTAAAAACCGATTTAAGCCCATAAGGTGCCTGCATGAAAGTGAATCTAGTTATGTATCCCGAAACCCCACCCTGAAGATTCGGAAAATATTATAATCCCTCCCATCCACATTAACAATATTGAAAACATTTTAGTTCTAAACAATGAAATTAAAACCCGTATCACCAACCAGTTAACCTCAACCTACAATAATAGCAAAGCACAAATTAAATTTCACCAAATAGAAGATTCGGAGAAGCAAATAAATATTTCACACAGTTCCACACCTACAAGGACCCAACTAACAAAAACTTCTCTGTGGTCCACAAAAATATTCATTCGTCTATTACTCAACAGGAAACGTATCAACCTCAAAGCTAAACATCCTTCCTTCATTAGTGTCACCCGATTACACAAGAAAAATTCAAGAATTACTGTGAAAGCTGCTGAATACTTAAGAGAGCAGATTATTGAATTCATTCTTAAAACAAATGAAATGTAATCTAAAAGTAAAAACTGAAAGAAGGCGAAAAGTGTAAGGACTAATACAGCGTCACCAATGTTTGTATTTCGGGCTTTCGTAAAACAACTGCAACCATATATTTTTTTGTATTTATTGTTCAGAGGATCATGATTCGGTCACATGCTCTCAACGTGGCGACCCTCCGAAATGCAAAATCTGCGATGAGGTGCACAGTGGTGATACCTGAACATCAGAATGCTCATATTAAAAAAAGGAAAATAATTTTTAAGAATACCACCAAACATTACAAAAGCTGAAAAGGAACCATCAACCCCCTCCCCCTAATACCACTCACCATTTCTCCAACTTACTGAACACATTCCGCATACCAAACTTCACTTATGTATCAGCAACTAACAAGCACCCAAACAACGCCACCCGAAACCAATCTGCTAAGAACTCTAAAAACCGTCTCCCCAAAATAACTCACTTCAATAAAGTTTCTTCGATTCTACATTAGATTCTCCATTCGTACACAACACCATTAACTACATATCCACACGCTTAATTAATGTCAAACTATTATATCAGCCATTGTACAAAATATTCAACATGCAGCAGCCTCCTATATTAGCACCGCCCAAGGCGCACCCTGAATATAATCACTCGCAAACGTTAGAACTAAATCCACACAATTTTGTCAAAAATCCATGTTCTCCGTTCTACAAGCTCAATTCCGAACTACTAGCTCAAATTTTCAACTCTTCCAATTTGAAATTGATCTTTTGATTTACGAGGCTACTTTGTATTAAGCAGAAGGGACATTTGACATTTTTGTCAAATACTGTTACAAATTGCTTCTTTAATTTCTTTGTCCGGATGAAAAGTAGTACATTATGAAACGATTATGTAATGATGGGTCCGTAATACACGAGTGTAATATTACGGCAAGAGCGAGTATCGTAAACTTCACACGAGGTTATTACTACCCATTACATCGAGATTCATACGGTACTTTTTCTATGTCTTATAGTAACTTTATACGTGAAACTTTTACATTCAATCGTTTCGTGGCAGTTGACGGCAGGATTCAGTCAAGGCCACCTAGCGGACAGCTACCCTACCTGCCGCAGATGGCTTTGGTTTAACAGTCCGCCTGCGAAAGTGTACAGAAGTTGCAGTAATAATTCTGAGGTCACCATTTTCGCTTTTTCTCTTATTTCTGGAGGTGCCAACTCCTTTTCTTATTCACTAAATATTTCAAACTAAAGAAATGGCCCATTTTAAAGACCACGGCAGCAACATATAACACAAAATGACGAGTTCTGATCTTAACGTCAGTCAAATGTTCCCCCTAACACTACCACAGTGCTAGTCAAATAGGATCAAAGCGAAATTTCGATCCAATTTATTATAAATAATATTCCACATAAAAATTACTGAAAATAACAAAAATTAAAACGAATAAACAAAAATTATTAAATGCAGTTTTAATGTACGCAATGGAACAAAACATTTACTAGAACGATTCTCAACAATTAATGAAGTATCAATACTTAGTTTGTAAGCTTCTCTGTGATTAGTCAAGAACATGTATCATAATGAAATCTGTATCGTAATGAGGATCATTATGCAATGGGTTGCAGGCCTCAATTGACAGGATTATAAAATGGGAGTAGAAAAAGTAAGTTTATGGTAAAGTAGCTGTTCTATTTTCACCCTAACTTCTGTTTTCTCGAAAATTCTGAAACCTTCCTTTTTAAACCTCGAGTACAACTTTACTGAAGCATGCGATTATTTTTAATGCACGTTCTTAATGAATATTGGAGCTTTAAATGATTTGATGTACAATTTTTCAAAATGCTAGCTTAACAAAACTTGATGAAATTCTAATTTCTATAAATATGTCAAGATTTTCGCTCCACACTTTTTCTTTACGCTGTAGAGGACGCTTTACAGATAAACATGTCCAGAATCAAATTTCGCAAATTTTTTCCATATTAAAATATTAAAATTTCCGAATATTACACAAAATTGTAATGACCTGGGGTTGAAAGAGACGTTGAAAGGAGAGAATAATATTTTTCTACCAACGACAAAATTAAAATTTTTGAAAAAAAAACTTTGTAACATAAAGCAGACTTTCGAAATTATTTTGTTTTAAGAGTCGGCAATGCTTTTGTTTAACAAAAATATTCCCACTCAAAGTGAACCCGAACCTGAATGATACGTGTTCAAAATTATATTCTAATTTCAAATGCTTTTTTTATTATGAAGTCTGTTTAACATTTTTCTGAAATTGTATTTTATTAACAATTTTTTTCGATCACTCTCCTGACCCACGATTGATGGCACTATCCACGAGATAATCTAGACATGGTGAATGTATTAATTTCAAACAGCACAGCATGTACTACTGTTGCGTCATTTTTAAAACCCCTAAATAACCAAAATTTGCCGTAATCAAATTAACTAGGTGGTAAAAAAATTCAAATGAAATTTTTGTAATTACGGAATTACAATAATATTGAAAATTGGGGTGAGAATATAATTTTATTAAATATTAGTTACACATTTTATCGAACTCTTTGATACATTAACTTAAGAAATCTGAAAGCGGCCAAGTCAACATTTCAACTAATTACCAGTGTTGCTTTTTGTTTTCCTGAAAATCATAAATACATCAAAAATCGTTAGGTGGTGTACGCTGCAAAAAAAAAAAAAGAGAGAGATGGAAAGGCCAGTTTTTTACTACCGACAAAGCCTATGGTCTCACTGATAGTTTCAGTCACTCCTAGTTTCTCTCGGAGCACAATTAACAAACCACGAATTTTCTCATTCGTCGCAATTGAAAGAGCTTCCATATATTACGTATAATACACTTGGACGTCATTTTGTCCACTCGCACGCACTTTCACATCTCGTAACATTTTATCGCAAATTATACAGAAAGAAGGCCAACTTACCCTGATTCAGTGTCAGTAACATGAAGTAATCTCGTTGCCACTCAGCGGCTCTCGCCAGGTGCTCGCCCGCAACGCTCTCAACGTCCGAAACGCTCCAGAGGAAAATGCTCCTACATCCTCCCGCGGGTCGCACTCGGATCCGAATGATCCGAACCTATCCGAAGAAAGCGAGTTGCGAAGCCGAAGCCCGGCCGTCGGCTTTCCTCGCGCTCTGACTTCCTGACCGAAGCTTGGTCCTTGGGACGGGGGGTTGAGGGAGGGGGAATTTGGCGCGAAGGCCACGGTAGGGATAACGCGCAAAAAATTGCGAGAAGGGCTTGTATTTGGGTTTTTCTAACTGGCGGCTGAGGGTAATATCTCCAAGATGGAATTCGGCACGACGTTTTGAGTCATCCCGCAAGTCTCTTGATCTGCCGCACTGCTTGATGTGGTCGCGATCATGAGACATCTTGCAACAGGACCAAGAAAGGCGCAAAAAGTGCCGAATTCCATCTAGGAGATACTACTCTCAGCCGCCACGTTAGAAACACCCAAGTATAAAATCGAAAACACGTGGAGAGGGGTAGTACAGCAAAAATATTTTACAATTCCCATATAACATTAATTTTACATACAGAAACTTTTCACCGTTTCCCTTCTTACTTAAGAGCGGACTCCAGAACCTATAACTAGACAATGACAAATAACTATCTCTCAGCATACGTTCCAATGTTTATGACAATAGCTTCGAATTACTTCTTATACCTACAGTTAGCGCAGAAAGTTATCGTTCACCTACAAGGCCATTGCAAAAACGTCGATATAATATGAACAGAGTGATATAGAAATATTTAGATATCAGAACTGAAGCAGCAGAAAACGAACTTTTAGTTGCCCATAGGAAAAAAGCTGAAAATAGTTTAAGCTGCCTAAGATTTACAAAGTAAAACTCCCAGTTCAGTTTTGAACGCACAAAAAGTTATCATAAGTTTGTGCAGTTGTTTGTTAATAAAAGCATTACGTCATTATTGTGTGCGGTTTCAATATGCATTGATTTTTGACTCTAGTGATCGCTCTTTTATTTATTTTACATCAAAAACAGTAAAAACTGTGTAGGACGTGCAATGGGGATAAGTAAATTCTAAGCACGTTTTCATAATTTTGTGATCACACTAAGCCATATACTAGATGAATTTTGAATATAGAAGAAATGATCTTATTTCCACGGACTGTTAACAAAATATTGCTTCCGATGTAATAAAATTCAATTTCAAGTGTAAAATCAGCTATAAAATTGGTCATGTCATGTCACATCATGTCCTTCCTGAAGGAATAATACTTCCGACATGGAGAACGAATATTTGAATAAATATATTACCTTCATGAATTTCACAAACTCAGGTCAATTGGGTCAATTTCATTCTCATACGAGGGCATGCTTAAGATCTTTTTTACTAGACAAATTGAATGTTTTTTTAATATCAGACTACAGTCGCTCAAACGAGTATGTCACGAAATTAAAGATATATAAATTTGTGTATTTGGTGTTGATCAGTAGGCACCTTCGAGTAATAAAATATGTCATGATGAGTTTAAAATCAAAGTTATTAATTGCCGATATCTATTCCCAGTTAAATAACATGGAGATTTGCGTCCATCACACCCTCGTTTACAGGCATACGATCAACTCTTGTGGTTCTCATCCTACAGTATCAGATTAACTTGCTAGAATCGCCACCAAGTTTGTTTGGCCGTCCTTTGACACATGTGAGGAGAAAATTTGCAGAACAAAATTGAAGTCGTTCTTGAGAAAATAATTGTTTTAAAAAATAGACGTGGTGTGTGGTACTTTACTTGGGCCCCCAGCGAGCGCAGCAGAAGTGGTGTTGCGGTGTGGAGGCGGAGGCAGCTGACGCGGTGGAGGGGGTGACACTGAAGAAGGGGCGCGGGGGGGGGGAAGAGAGGAGATTGGGGAGGGGAAGAGAGGCCCAACGCAGCCGAGCCACGTGAGCAGTGTGGGGCGCCGACGAAGGTCAGGCGAACGAAGGGACGGGACACGGAGCCCAGTGAGGCCAGAGGAGGGGAAAATTGGCAAAAAGCCCAAAATCAAAATATGCTTCCGAAGTTCCATTACACAAGAGGTAGCAAAATGTCTCCTTCATCGATCCCCGATTAGGAAAGGAAGGGGAAATCACGCCACTCCTTGCAGTGCACGTTTGAACTTGTACGAATTATGCGGGGCGCATTTCCTCGCTCCCGCAGCATAAAGAGAGGAGTGTTTTCAATGCAAATATTTTTGCTCTCTCGACTAGTAGAATCGTGCGTAATGTGGAGACGATACATGGTTATGTGTACTTGAAATCTGTATTTCTAAAAAACATATTCCCTAAATAATAATTTAGAAATTTCAAGAAGAAACTTCAGTCACAACGGAATAAACTTTTAAGTCCGGATTTCAATATTGTCTGTTAGTTACCTTCCGGGAACTTCCGGCATATGATATTAACTGAATCTGGAATTCATCTAATTTTCAAAACATTATTCAAAGTTTGCCCATGCTTGCTCCATTTTGCGTTAAGATACTTTGTTTATAATTATGCACACTTAGTTTTGTTAGCTTTTCTACCTACAATATTCATTTTTTTATTCTTCGTTTGATCTGGTACTGAGAGCTCTTTATTAACAAGAAGAGTTCTGTATGATGTTATTAAACATACTAAAAAGAAGAAGAAAATGGAAGAAAAGTGCAACCTGCAAGAAAAAATTCCCAGAAAAGGAAGCAATTACTGTTATGGATACATTTGTTGAAGTAAAATTACAACTACATTTAGACCACCAGTAAGATGTTTTAACTAATCATGTTTTAGAAAAATCAGGTACATTATATTTGTTTAGTAATTAATGGAGATTTGACGGATCACATCGATACCAATAACATCAGAAATTTACTTCAAACCCCGAATCAACAGATGTAAGTAATTTTGTTACATTGTTAGTACCCCTGAAATTAAAATTTAAAAACCCCAAATGAAATGAAAGAATATAATATGGCAAAAACTAATTTCAACAAGGTTTTGTAGAGCCATCAAATTTCATTTTGCTCAGGAATGATCTGACTTTCCAAAAATGAAAAATGTCATTCAGAGAATCAAATCATGCAACTGCAACGGACAAAAAAGAAAAAAACAACATGAAACTGTAGAGCAAGTCAGTCACACTTTGCTAATTACAATACTCGATAGAAAAGTCTGTAATGTGTCATGCGACCCAAACAAGACCTGTAATTTACTTTCGTCTCACTATCTTTTCACTCGCGTCCCACTCCCGTCCCATTCGCGCTCCACTCTCCCCTTTCGTTCCCTCTCGTTCAACGTGCGTCTATTTCTCGTTCCACTCTTTTCACTCCGGTTCCCCTCGTCCCCCTAACACCCCTTCTCCCCCTTTTTCCCCCCCAAAAACTCCTTCTCCCTACACCCGACTCACTCTTGCCGAACTCAGGACACGCACTGGTCCTACACTGCTCTCACATTGCTCCCACTCTCTCACACTATGCTCCCACTCTCGTCTTACCACTTTCCTCCGAATCATTCTGGACTCCTTTCCTTTTCTCTTTCTTTTTCTTGCATATCTCTCGTTCCACTTTTTCACTCTGGTTCCCCTCTCGTCCCCCTCACGACCAACACTCGCCCCATTTTTTTTTCACTATCACCCAACAAACGCCGCACTCTCTCCCAACACCATACTCACTCTTGCCGAACTCAGGACACACACTGCTCCCACATTGCTCCTACTCTCTCCCTCTTGCTCCCACTTTCGTCTCACTATAGTCTTACTCTGGATCTCCCCGAGTTGCTCTGTTTATACTCTTGTTTTAATCTGGTCCTACTCTGGTCTCTCTTATTTCAGTTTGCTCCCACTCTGCTACTACTCAGCTCCAACACTTCTCTTACTCTGGTCTCACTCGAAACACTCGCGTTCAACTCTCATCTAATCTAATCTGACTCGTCACACTAGTCTCATTTTCGAGTCACTATCGTCTCACTATATCTACACCTACCCTAATGGTTCTAGTCTGGCTCTATTCTGGGGCAACTCTGGTCTCTCGTCTGGGTCTGGTCCTTCCCTGATCCCAATCTGCACCCATTCTGCTTGCAATCTGCTCCCACATTGCTCTATCGCCCTCACACTCTCGCCACACACACACTCTCGCCACACACACGCTGTCGCCACAGACACACTCTCGCCACAAACACACTCTCGCCACACACACGCACACTCTCCCTCGCCACACACACACACACACACTCTCTCCTTCGCCACACACACACTCTCTCGCCACACACTCACACTCGCCACACACACACACACACACACACTCTCTCTCGCCACACACTCACACCACACACACCCGCACACTTACACACTCTCTCTTCACAGACACACACTCACTCATCACGCTCGCCACACACGCACGCACTCTCTCGCCACACACCTCTCTCTCGCCACACACCTCTCTCCTCACAAAGACAGTCTCTCTTGCCCACACACACCTCTCTCGCCACACACACCTCTCTCTCTCGCCACACAGACAGTCTCTCTCTCGCCGCACACACACACCCACGCTCACACTTTCTCGCCACGCTCACTCGCTGTCACTCACCTCGCCTCTCACACATTCTCGTTTCTCACAAACTCTCGCTTCGCACACCTCGCTTCCCCACACACTCTCGCTTCTCACACACTCTCACACACTCTCGCCTCACCCTTGCCTCATTCTCGCCTCACTCTCGCCTCACCCTTGCCTCACTCTCGCCTCACAGTCGCCCCACTGTCGCCTTACTCGCGCCTTATTCACGGCTTACTCTCGCCAGAGCAAATTCTGAGTTGGCACCTTGTTTTGCTTCTGGACATGTAATTCATTATCTGTACACTTCTAGAATTCAGTAGGAAATATAGTTATTCAAATTATCGTTCGCCATTCAAATTATCTTTCTCCCCGCAGGGGGGCGCGATGGCGTAGATTGTCGCGGTCTCTGCTGGAGTGTCGAAGACGACCAGCCGGACCTGAGTCTCGCTTTGTTGCTCACGTCGTTAGCCTGAAGGTGCAGGCAGTGAGAAGGCGATGCTAAGCTCCTGTTCGGCCACCAGTTGGGCCATTTATTTGATTTATTTTCGTCAAAAAACAGTTAAAACTGCGTATGACGTGCTATGGGGAAAAGAGAATTGTGTGCACATTTTCAAAATCCTGTGATCCCTACACTAAGTCATATACTACTTAAATTTTGAATTTTGAAAGGGAGAAAAAACTATTTTCAAGGATAAATAAGCAATACATGTTGGCTCTTATCATGTTGTGCTTCGGAATAATACTTCCTGCAACATGGAAATGATAATTTGAATAATTGTATTTAGTAGGAACAGAATAGGGCGTAAAATCGATCCTTGAGGAACTCCACATGCAACGGGCAAAGAGTCGGAAAGGTGCATACGTAATGTTCCATCATTCCAGTAAGGTATTTCAACTCTCTGAGATCGTTGTTTAAGGTACGAACATAACCAATTTAGAGCAATACCACGGATTCCATATGAAGGTAATTTTGAAAGTAAAATGTCATGATCAATGATGTCAAAAGCTTTTGAGAAATCTAAAAATAATCCAATAGGTGCCTCGTTTTGATCCAATGATGAGGCGACATCTTTAAGACAAGAAAATATAGCTGTTTCCGTTGATTTTGATTTTCTAAATCCATGTTGGCAATCTGAAAGCGCGTCGTGTTTAGTGAGAAAGGTTTCTATTCGTACGTAAAAAAGTCTCTCTAATATTTTGGGAAAAACTGATAGAAGAGAAATGGGCCGATAATTTTGAATTTCATTTTTGTTTCCTTTTTTGAAGAGCGGCTTAATTTTAGCTGTTTTGAAAATATCTGGAGACGTTCTGGTGGATAACGATGAATTAAATATGTGAGTTTAAAGGTGTATAATGGCATACGCACAGGTCTTTAACAAAGAATCCGGGAATTCATCTATACCGGACGAATATTTATTTTTTAGTTTACCGATTATTTTGAGAATTTCATAGGAAGTTTCGGAAACAAACGTGTCTAAAATTTTGGGTGAACTGTCTGTTTTTGAATTTTGTCGCTGAAGACACTTAGTGAGATCGGCAGCAATTCTCGAAAAGTATTGGTTAACGAGACTAGCCCCTGTAGCCGGATCGTTTATATTTTTATCGTTATATTTTAAAACAACATTCTCTACAGGGTTTCTAGTTGATTTAGTCGTATTTTTATTATATTCTACATTGCTTTTGTTTTGTTATTTTAGTTCAAAATATCCTGATCGTTTTTCATGATTTGCCTAATGACTTTTCGTAACAATGTTTTGTATTTTTAAAGTAGATAAGGAAATCTTGAGATACGTCATGACGTTTAGAAATGAAAGAAATAATTCGCTTGTTGTTACAAGATATCCTAATCCCTTGTGTTATCCAAGAATTGCTTTTCCGTGAAATATTTAATTTTCGTTTTTGAAGAGGAAAGCAAGTGTTAAAATGAAATGAATGAGTTGAAAAAAAAAAGAATTATATTTGTCGTTTGTATCAACTGTATTATAAACCTCTTCCCATGACTCCTGCATATAACGCGTATATGCCGCGCGGGCCTATAACGACCTTGGAGCAGGATTGGGCGAAGGATGCTCCTCGGAGAACTCTGGATCCCACTTTAAAGTCCGGCGGGAAACTAGTTACCCCGTCAAGTTGCTCCGGTACCGGCATTATCCACGTAGTGAGCTGGCGGTATGCATTGGGGAGACAGGATGGGGGCTCCGAGCCGCCTGGGCCTTAGTCCAGGGACCCCCTAGTTGGCCTCTCGGATTTGTCGTGGCAGTGGCCCGATACCCTGGGCAAAAATGAGGGAACTTTTACCCGGCGCATGGAGTATTCTCGGCGGTATAGCCGGCCGGGGGGGCGGTATGGGTTCCGGCTGGTTCCGGCCGTCAGCGTGTCTGCGTTACCGCGTCGGCGGGGGGTGCGGATAAAAGCCCAGACGGCATAGGTACTCACCCCAGGGTCTTGTCTCCCCGATGAAGTGTGTAAGTGTGGAGTAGTAGGTCATACAGGATTTCTCTCTATCATTCTCCATGATGTCATTTCAGGAAGTATTATTCCTTGAAGAAAGACGATGAGGGATAGGAACTCTTGCTGATTTACTCCTGAAAATAGATTTTATTACATTGGAGAGAATACTTTTGTTAACAATCCTAGCAGAAAACGCTCATTTTTTCGGTATTCAAAATTCAATTAGTATATGGCTTAGGGTAGGGATCACAGAATATTAGAAAACGAGCACAGAATTCATTTCTCTCCATAGCACGTCATACACAGTTTTTAACTGTTTTTGACGTTAAATAAATAAATAGACTTACTCTGGATCTCCCTTATTCCCGGTATGGTTCTTCTCTGGTCTCCATCTCGACTCAGTCTGGTCCCACTCTGCTTCCACTGTGATCACTTCCACTGTGTTCCACAGTGCAGTGCATGTTTTTTTCTCGGAAGAAGGCGGTGTTCTTCCCCGTCTGATGGCGAGATCCGGCGCCGACCTACCGTCGGCTAGTGGGGTTTCCCCCTAACCAGGACTCTCCCACCAGCGGGGCACCGCCCCAGCTGGGACAAGCTCTAAGCTCCCGACCGGTCTCCCGAAAATCTGGTAGTGTAGTGCATGTCAGTGTGTGTGTGTGTAAAGGAAGATGATAGGACAAGGAAGAGGAAGGACAGATCGCCCGTTTGGAAGTGTACTGCTCCGGCATTCGCCTGGTGTTGATCGGAGAAACCACGGAAAACTACCAATCAGAGCAGCTGACCGCTAGAATTCTCCAGAGAGCAGCTGAATTCGACCTAGCTGAAAAGCTAGTGTCGAAAATCCTGCCGTCGTCAGGACTCGAACCTAGGACCTCTCGGTTAGAGGCGCTGCAGTGACATCAGTTGATGCACTGAGCTACCGCTACCGGTTCATCTCGACCAGGTTTTTCGTTCAGTTTCCCTGATCCATTGAGCAAATGCTGAGATGGCCCCTTGTTTTGCTTCTGGACATAAATGTAACTTCATTAACTGTGCACGTCTTCTAGAATTCATTGGGAAATATAGTTATTCAAATTATTGTTTCCATGTTGCGGCAGGAAGTATTATTTCTTGAAGGACATCATGGATAAAAGCCCAAAATTTATTGCTTAAGTATTCTTGACAATAGATTTTATTTCACGAGAGCTTCTTTTTAATTTTCAAAATTCATGTAGTATATGACTTAGTGTAGGTATCACAGAATTTTAGACATGTGCACTTTCCTCTGGAATTAATTGGGAAATACAATTATTCAAGTTATTGTTTCCATGTTGTCGCGGCATGAAATATTATTCCGAAGGACAACATCTATAAGAATCCAAACTTTATTGCTTATTTATTCTTGAAAATAGATTTTATTACATGGGAGCTTGTATTTTCCAAAATTCAAGTAGTATATGACTTACTGTAGGGATCACAAAATTTTGAAAATGTGCACACAATTCACTTTTCCCCATAGCACGTCATACGCAGTATTAACTTTTTTTGACGAAAAATAAATAAATAAATATCAATGAGAACTCTCCAATAACATTACGCTGTTATCCCTAAGGTATATTAAGGTATCTAAGGCTTCTTTAGAAGGAAAACAAGAATAGGGTCGAAATGGTTGCAGGACGGGAAGAGGGGAAGGAAAGTGACAAAAAAAATGGGCTTGTGTCATTTAGGGGTACAATTGATTACTTAGTTTTCCCAGAGAATAATAAACAGAACGGAAAAAAATTCTCAATTTTCCACGTTAAAATTTCTGTTCACTTCGATATTTTGACGATTTGATATGTTGAAACATGTTTGCTCTTCTGTGACATTCTGTAAGAAACGATGGTTATTGGGTTAATTATACACGTTACTTCTAAAAACAATATTTCAATGTTTTTTGTGGACCTCGTTCACAAACCGATTGTCAAAATCATTTTCTTATAATAATATCTCGTGGCGCAGAGCGAAGTCGGTCGGCTTTCACCAAGGAGGTCCGGGTTCGATTCCCGTCGAATCCCATGTGAAATTTCTTCCAACAAATCGAGCTTGGCTTCTTCACAAGGACTAGTTCAACCCCTGTGAGTGTTCTAAACCCTACACCTATCTTTATTCCTTCCCAATTCTGGTCGTTGGGTAGTGACGCAGGAGCGCGGGTGGGGGCGCGCACGCGGAGGTGCTATCTGGCGTTCCTCTTGACAACTGACTGCGACGAGACGGGACGGACAGAATATTAACGGAGGATTACTATAAAAACAAGCGCTGTAATTAATTAATGGAGGATTACTCCTAATAGCGCTCAGCGCTCCCCGAGGGGCTTGAAGACGCGTTGCGTCAATTGTACACGCAACAAATTAAAAAAAACTGGGTATTTTCATCTATAAATGGAAATTTCAATTCAATGTGTAAACTGTTTGAAACATTCATGCTCTAATTTTGGACAACTTGAAACTAAGGTAGTTAATTAACTAAGATTGTTATTATTTGTTCAGTTTTTTATCTAACATTTTAGGAATTATAGAATGTATTTTTGAATTATTAATTCATGTCTGACAACTTTCACGTGGAAGGGAAGGCTGTTCTCCTGAGTTATTATGAAATTAAATATTTGGGAGAAAGAAGCGGAAATTTAATCTGATCCACTTTTAAACAAACAACTATTGTACTACAGCTTCCGGGTCAATGACCCCCATCTCGATCAGTTTTTTCGTCCAGTTTCCCTGATCCATTGAGCAAATGCTGAGATGGCCCCTTGTTTTGCTTCTGGACATAAATGTAACTTCATTTTCTGTGCACGTCTTATAGAATTCAGTGGGAAATACAATTATTCAAATTATCGTTTCCATGTTGTCGTCGCGGCAGGATGTAATAAGAGCCAAAATTTATTGCTTATTTATTGCTTATTTATCCTTGAAAATAGATTTTATTACATGGGAGTTTTTTTCTCCCTTTCAAAATTCAAAATTTATTGCTTGTTTATCCTTGAAAATAGATTTTATTACATGGGAGTTTTTGTTTTTTCTCCCATTCAAAAATTCAAAATTTAAGTAGTATATGACTTAGTGTAGGGATCAGAATTTTTGACATTATTTCTATTCATTTTATTTTTTTTGGTAAAATAAATAAATAAAATAAATAAATAAATAAATAAAATACTGTCATCTTTATAAGAGCCCCATATTAGGCTGTGACTATTAAAATCACCTACCATAAGAAAAGGTTTAGGTAGCTGATTTATGATTTTTAATATTTCATTTTTTGTAAAATTATAACTATTAGGGAGGTAGATATTACAGACAAATATTTTTGTTAAGTATCAATATATTTGGGTCTTCTAATATTTTTTTAATAATCTTGCTTCTACTGTCATCTTTATAAGATCCTCACATTAGGCTGTGACTATTAAAATCACCTACCATAATAAAAGGTTTAGGTAGCTGATTTATGATTTTCAATATTTCATTTTCTGTTGAATTATAACTATTAGGGAGGTAGATTTTACAGACACTCAAATATTTTCTTCCCATGTTGATTTTGACTGCTGTACATTCAATATTGGTGTTTATATGAATTTCATCTCCTTGAATAAGTGATTTTATATTCTCTCTCTCTCTCTCTCTCTCTCTCTCTTTATATATATATATATATATATATATATATATATATATATATATATATATATATATATAGTCAGGCAGTCGTCCGCAAAAAGTTTAATTTTTGAGCCTATTCCCTCTGCTATGCCATTTACGTACACTAAATATAATCAAGGTCCAAGTACACTCCCCTGAGGAACCCCAGACGTTACACTAACTATTTTCGATAGTCTGTTTACCACATTCACTCCTTCGTGGCGGTTATTTAGGATGTATTGATATGGGATGTTACAATATAGTTTCATTTTAAAAGATATTAACGAAGGAAAAATTAATTATAAGGGGTGGATAATATAAGAAATCAAGAAAAAATAATGCCTTTATAATTCAAGTTACTTAATTTTACTTTTGTACATTTTATTAGGTATTTGATGACGCCATGGGCATGGCATTGGAGGGGGACATGGAAAGAAGTTCCTCCTAGTTTAAGATTATATTACGTCCATTTTAAATTGATTTATTGATGTTGTTTTAGCGAGATACACACAGCAGATTAAATGTTTCTAAGTTCAATATTCTTAAAGAAATGACAGTAGCAACGGAGAAAATACGGTGGCGGCGCCGCCAATGTTTTCCTACTAGTGGTTGCAATGAATGTGCTTATTGTCCTCTTCATTAGATATGAAAATGCAGGTTCACAGGGGATCCATTCGTCCACCAATTCAGGAATATCTTTATAAAATTTGTCCCATGTATTTTTACCTTTTTCGTCTTGTCTCGTAAGAGGAGAAAGTATTGTAATTGTGCGCCGGAAAACGGAGACGTTTAGACTGAACTCTTTATTGCCGGGCCCTGGTGCCGAAATAGGGGATAAATCTTGTTTCTATGTGTAGTAAATTACTTCTTGCAACATGTGAAATCAGAATCCATTTTTGTGGGTCGTTGTTCTGCCGTGAATCGATTTTTCGGTATCGTTTGCCGTCCGTCCGTCCGCCCGTTCGTCTCTTCTCTGTGGCCAACGCTATCGCCAAGTCTGTTCAGCAGATTTTCTTCCGAACTGATATTCCTCGGTCCATCGAGGCCCTCTGAGTTGGAAATAGATATTTTGATTTTTGGGGGTACTTAATTTGAAGTCCTGACTTTTTCAAAATTTTCTCAAAAATTGCTCCAATTTGTAATTAAACGCGGTCCTCGGATAGCGTTAATGACGCTTAAAAGACTTGTGCATGTCTCATTTTTTGCTGAGATCCGTGAGCTTTTGAAAATTGCATGTTCAATTTGTTCGGCGTCTTCATACAATTACAATATTCAAGATAGTTTTTCTTTTCTTCTGAATAAAATCCGTTCTTTAAAGACATCTTGAAATCAGGTCATGTACAATTTTCGAAATATGTGAGTTTTACACGTAATTTTGGAGAAATATACGCAATTTTAATTTGTTTAAAACATTTTTTCTCTTGAAAACTGCTTCAATTTGTTTCTTTAAACTTTCTTCTCGTATGTATCAAAAGACAAAAAAGAAATATGCTGGTCCTATTTTTGGCGACCTCTCTATTTTGGAAACTGCAGAGTTTACATTGCAAGTGTAGAATATTCAAAAAGGATTATGAAATTTCTGCGTTTCGTCCCCTGTCGTGTAAATTCGGAACTACGTTCCACGTGACGTGGAAGCAGCGCCCCTAGCGATCTTTTAGAGTGCGGTTGGGACTTGTGGACGAGGCCGAGTGGCAAGTGGGTGTGCGTTTAGTGCAAGATGTATCCTTGTTGGTTGTTCGCTAATAGACAATGCTGTTCTCAAGAAACATTTCGTTATTATTTTGACACTCTCAATCTGGTAAGTAGTTTCTTGCATATTGAAATAATTTGTGCATTATTGCATGTTGTACGTTGTATTAATGTGTTCTAAGTAATACAATAGTGTCTTACTATTCAATTACAAGTAGTACAATTATGTCATTTTGAAGGGAAATGTTACGCAAAGCGTGAATTGTTTCGCACTTTTTCTACATACTAAAAAAATTCGCGTTCTGTAATATACCTTTCGTATGAAACATTACACCTACGGTAATGTACTGTTAAGTTGGTCGGATGATTTTCAAATAAATACCGAAATCGTTCTTGTAATTATAAAATTAAATTTATATTGTGATTCTTAATTGGAGTAAGAAATTCGGAATGGAGTTAACATGAATATTAGAATAGGAGACGCCGATAATTTAACATGATTTAGGTTTTCTCTCTGCCATTATTGCGACTATTGGTTTACGTCAAGGCCTCATTTTAAACATGTGGTGTGAAGCATAGACATCACTAGCAAAATTGTATCGGGGCTCGTGTCAAAAGATTAAATAGAGTACGGAAGAATACCCTGGAATATAGAGGTATACCTACATACACCCAAAAGTATGTGGGGAATAAGGGGACGCGTGAGCGCTAGTGGTGACGCGCGTGACACGATGGCAAAAACTAATTACATTGCTGGCGAGATAGAACATGCTTAAATCAATTCGAATGGCAAAGATGGCACGTAATGCAGTAATGTTTCATTAGTAGGAAGGAAAGGCATTGAAGGGAATATTTCATTAATTATTCATAATAGTAATATTAAAGTTCTGAAATGGCAAAGAAACTGTCCAGAAATTAATAGTACCTATTTTTTCCCAAGGGCTTTTATCCAGCCGACTGCCGGTTACCCTTTACGTTGCGATTGATTGATTGATTGATTGATGTTTTCGTGTTTCCGGGTGGTGCTCTGGTCATTAGTCCCGTTCGTGTTGTGCATGTTTCTTTTTCTCGTGAGATGGCGGTGATCTTCCCTCAATGCATGGCGAGATCCGGCGTCGACCTACCGTCGGTTAGTGGGATCTGGACTCTCCCACCAGCGGGGCACCGCCCCAGACGAAACAAGCTCTAAGCTCCTGACCGGTCTCCCGGGATATGTGGTAGTGTAGTGCATATTAGTGTGAGTGTTGGTGTAAAGGGGAGAGGATAGGACAAGGAATGTGAAGGACAGATTGCGCGCGGTCCGTGGCCCGTTTGGTAGGGTACTACTCCAGCATTCGCTTGTTGTTGATCGGAGAAACCACGGAAAACTACCGATCAGAGCAGCCGGCCGCTAGAATTCTCCTCCAGACAGCGACTGAATTCGACCTAGCTGAAACGCTAGTGTCGAAAATCCTGCCGCCATCAGGAATCGAACCTAGGACCTCCCGGTCAGAGGCGCTGCAGTGACATCAGTTGATGCAATGAGATACCGCTCCCGGTTTTACGTTCCGATGGGACGCATATTCGGCGTCCGATCTTGGTTCAGGAGAACGCGAGGACCACTGCGACTAAACATAAGAGAAGAGGGACAAACATCCATGCCCAAAAGGGGACTCGGTATATGCTCTTAGCCACCTCGGCCATCCTGTTCAACATCGAATATTTTAAAAGCACTAAAATATCATGTTAGTAGAAAGTACTACGCAACAGCTGATGAATAGATTTTTAATGGGCAGCTTCGTGACGAAAGACTTCCACAAGTTGTGCAACAAGCCACTGAATCGTTGCGATGTATGCAACCCCCTACACACTCTTACGAATGGCCACGAGATTTCGAAATAAATCATAATAAATGTGATTAAATATGTATGAGAATAAATGTTTTATCCACAACCAATATAAAAATATTAATGGTTATATATTTTATCAACTAAATTACATGAAAACGAACGAAACATCTTACTTCAGTGGCCACACAGTGCATGTTACCAGTTCTGTTGGAAAATGATACTTCCTGTGGAATTGGAGAAGGATAATTAGTTTTCAGAAATTCCTGATGTAACTCGATATAGCGACACGCGCGTCTGTTTCACTACTTAGGGAATTTGAGACCCGTTCCGAGAGCAGTGACGTAAATAACTGGTGGAGGTGGGGCGGGCGTCGCTCCAGGAAATTTTGAAGAGTCCGTTTGCGTTCAATATGGAAGAGAAAAACAGCCTTCCTCAAACGTCATGTATTTCGCGTGGGTCATTTCACTTGGTAAAAACACACCAGAGTGTTCATCATATTTGCAGTAAATAATTCCTTTACGAATTTGGGTAGATTTACGTACGTAAAATACTATTTTTTACGTACATAAAATCCTCTATTTGTATTTTTCTTGTCCACCGCGGCCTGTATATCACAGCAACTTTAAGCAAATTTCATACTCCTTTTCTTTCTTCTTTGATGAAGGTCTATAATTATTATTAACACAACCAGTTCCATATTTTCACATCTGAATGTCTAAAATTTAATGTGGTTGTATTAATAATAAATTTCAGCCTCGAAGTTCTGTTATAGACTCAACAGCTCATTAGCGTCATTTATGAAGTGAGGATGCACAGGAATTTAAACGGCCGGCTGACGGTCTAAAATCGGTTACGATCGTGTAACCGCGCGCGATAAAGGCATATCGTAATTTGCACCTCAATTCCGTAAATTCACAAAGTTTTGTTTTTGTTCGTATCCAAAAAGAGTAGACTTTTCTTCAGCACTACTCACAACTATTTTATTAGCGTTGGATCTTTTGGTCGTTATAAAAGACAAGAAATCGCCAAGAGCCTACTGTGCAGGAACGAAGCGTGTCTCTGCAAAATGTCAGAGGAAACATTTGTTTCGGAAAACCGTCGAGAATACGGTAGAGTATATTTTACCTCCCGATATGACTCGACCAATTTGTGTGTGTTTTTCGTTAACAAACGCATGCAGTTTGAGTCCTTTTTATTATTAGCAGAGGTATTTATTTATTTAATGTAAAAATTACAAACTTGAGAGTGACGTGTAGGGGAGAAGTGCAGTCTGCTCGTTTTCTTCAGCTCTGGAATCCGTTTGAATTATCTCGCAAATAAACAACAAAGAAAGGAACAACAAAACATGATAACGAATGAGAATCAGTGACCATTCCAAAAGGAAATTCGAAAAGTGATTACAATAAAAAAAGGTTTTGATATGCATGCTGGAAGGAGGCATACGATACAAGACCTCAATTAAACAATTTAAAAAAAAAAAATTGTCCAGCAGGAGTAAGTTTTGCACAGCGTCCTGGAAATATTTAAGGAGAACTACCATGGATTTACAGAATTACAACATCTGAAGCTCTTGGTGTATGAAACGTGTGAATAAGTGAATGGTGGTTCTTACCCCAGGTCCTACAATCCCGAGAAGAGCAACGAAGGGAAGAGCCTTTTCTTCAAACGCGGTTGGGGCAGAGTTGATGCGAAGACACGAAATCCCATTTCTGATGGACAGTATTCGAAAAAGAATGCAATTGTGAAGCGGGTGCTCTTCAGAACTGCAAGCTATGCAGGATTGAAGACTGGAGGCGGGTGATGCAGCTTCAAGTTGAAACACCTGTTTAGGGGGTGCAGTCTGTGTAGAGCGCTTGGAGTTGTTGACTGTAACAGAAGTCACATCATTAGAACGAGGAGCAAGGACTGTAGTCCATAGTGAAAGAAAATCTAATGCATTTTGCAAACAAACAAGATCAGTTTTTCCCTTTGAAAGGCGAAAGACTTGTCTTGTTTTATAGCCTACTTAATAAGCAGTATATAATGTATAATTATCTCAGCCAGAGCTACCTTTATGGAAACGGCTGATGTTGATAACCAGTGAGAGGGAACAGCAGTTACAAATATCTTAGGGAAGAGGCACTATCATTCTTGAAAGGGGGAGTTGAAAAGTGCTTGAAGGTGATAATCTAAAATTTTATATTTGACATCATAGCCTTCCTCCAACAGAGCCCAAGCTTGTGTGAAGAAGTCTGTAGAAACAGCGTCGAAATAAATTTAAAAGGCTTGATTTCCAGACTTCTCATTAAATCCACTAATTTTTAAGCATATTAATGTGAATATATCTCACTAACTGATGTTTTGCAATGCCGAAGAAACCTGAAAAAAAGGAAAGGGTGGTTTTCAGAATACCTTAATGAGTGTGTCTCCTTCAGCGGCGTGTGCCCGGGCTGCGCACAGGGAAGATCGGCGTGCTCGATGACAAGGGCACAGAATACGCGCCAAAACAGACGAAAACATAGGCCTAGAGCTTCCAAATGTAATATAATATTGTTTACAGTATTAACTTCAAAACCCGTTTGATGTCTTCACAAATATGATTAATGCTGCTTAACTGAATAAAAATATCAGATATAAAAGTGCGGCTCAAATGGGACGATAACATCGATGGCGCGCAACTTAATTTTTACCCTTTGCAGTGAAACAGTTAATTTAATCCAAGCAAGGTAGAGAAAGCAATCAAATTTTATTTGAATTAAAAGTGTTTTGGATAAAAGTATACAGAGTTTTGGTCATTTGAAAAGTGTCTATTTCTATGGGTTTACCGTAAAATTGACCGTATTAGATATAATGTGACATCCTGTTTGAGTCAAATAAGAAATGTTTCATAAAATTGTTGTGAGATAATGCGGGCACCACCCCAACCTAAATCCGTTGATCAATATAACAATATAAAAAACGACTTTTAAAATCTGTTTAGAGGTGACACAAACACAATAAAGATCCCATTTTTGCTATGTTTTAGAAAATTAATATTATATTAATTTTCTAAAACGTAGCAAAAATGGAGTCTTTATGGGGTTGTGGCACTTCTAAACATATTTTAAAAGCCGTTTTATTTTGCCAATGTTCTTCTTGCATCGAAAAATAACTTCTGTTCGCTAAGCCATTGAATTCTGTTTTCGATACGGATTAATATATTAAGATGTATTCGAAAATTAGAATTCTGTGGTTATATATAGTAAATAAGGTACTCTAACACGTGTAGTCAGAATCTATATTTCCGGGTCCTTGATACCGAAAAATCTATTATCAGCAAAACTATCCGTTTGTGGTCAACGCTTACGCCAAAGCCGTTAAGCTGATTGTCTCGAAAACTGATATTACTCAATCGATTTAAAGGAATCCGAGGACCTCTGAGTTTGAAACGGATGTATTGGGGAATGCTTTATATGAAGTCCCAAAACTGTTTCAAATTTTTTCAAAAATGGCTCCAAATTAGTTAATTAAACTTTGTCTTCTTATACCATAATGGACACAAACAATTACGTAGGTCTCCTTTTGGTTTAAATTCCTAATTTTCCGAGAATTGCAAAAGTTCAATTTTTTTCGGCCTCTCCCCGCAATTACAATATTAACTAGAGCTGCTACAGAATGACACATACTTTCTCGTAGTAATTTTTTTAAATTTCCTTGATGTGGACTGGCTTTAAGGTTTTGCTTCATTCTCTGGCTGTCTGCCATCTAACGACACCAAAAGTACATTTTCTCAACTTCTCGGTTTCTTAATTATTGTAGAAGCGAAATATGACTTAAAGAATATGAAAGAAGAATAACACCTCATCCAAAATATAAATATTCTTTGAGAATTTTAAAGCAATTTTTAAGAAAATGGCGATTAAGCATCACTGTAAATGCAAAATTTGAAGCTCTTTTTCACAGGAATCTCGCGTTTTCGAAAAACTTCTTTTGAAGTCGTTTTTAGCAGTTATACTCACAAATGTAATAATGTATACAAATCGATGGTAATGTGATAAAACAGCATGATATATAAATTACATTAGTGTAAGTTTAAAAAAAAAAAACAAGGAATACACCGAAATTATATTTACGTCATATTAAGCACTGCAATAACCACTATTAATTGGGGGGGAAATTGAGCAAAAAATTGGAGCCATTTTTGAGAAAATGGCGTTTGAAAATGAGGAATTCTGAGCGCATTTTTACAGAAAACTTTGAGTTTTCGAGAAACTACTATAGAATATAATAGAGAAAATAATATTTGATATTATTTAAAGTACATGTACTCATAAATCTAATAGTGTGAAGAAACCGCCACTAATGTAAATATTACCGACGTGAGAGACAAGTCAAAAAATTATACTTTTGTAATTTTTGAAAAATGAAAACAAAAGCGCAATATGGCGTTTATGTCATCAGATAGGGTGCATTTGGAACTATCCCTACCAAAAATTTAAAGAATAATTTAGAGCCGATTTTCAGAAAATCTTGTTTTTGTAATTTCTTAAAATTGCAAATATTTAATGCTCTATTGCAACAAAACTACTAAAAGTTTCAAAAAATTTATGTGACCTTAATGAAAGTACTATTTATGGACAACAATTTTAATTTCAAGGAAAAATCTTATCTTCAAATTTAATTGTTGTAGAAAGACGCCGAAAAATCAAACTTTTGCAATTTTCGAAAATTCAGAGTTAACCGCGAAAATCGAACCTATGCAACCTTAAGACGTGTATTTTACTCTATTCTTACAAGAAATTTCAAGAAAAAAGTTTTAGCCATTTTTGGAAGAATTCTGAAAATGTCCGGGGGCTTTACGTAAAGTAAATTTTAAAGAATGTTTTTCAAACTGTTAAAGCTTCAACTACAGCCAGATGGACAGCGTTTCTTCAATTTGGACAAGATCGTACGTGTGATTAAGGCGCTAGGAGTATTGACGGACGGACGGACGTTTGAAAAAAACAACAACAATTTTTCGGTATCGGGGGACTCAAAAACCTGTATTTCCGTTTACTTCTCGAAATCGATTTTCGGCAGCATTACATATCTTACTCTGTACTGTGCATATACGTATGTATACGGACAAGTAAAAATGGTTTTCTTTAGTGAAATCTCTTCTTTATAGACAAATCGTAAAGTAAGGTCATGCGCAGTTTAAAAAATGAGTAGTTTTCGCCTAATTACGCGTAAATTTTAAAACATTTTTTTCTCAAAAGAACTTAAATTTTTTCTTTAAATTTTCCCCTCGTATATATCCAAGAATGGTAAAAAAAGTGATGTTTTTCTCATTTCCTGCAAACTCTTTCGATTTTCGAAAATAGCTGTAAGTTAACATTTCAAAACAATAAAACTGAAGATAGAGATCTTTACCTTAAACAAAATCGGTTCTAAAGCATAAGATCTTTAAGAAAGATCGTATACATTTTGAAAGAAGTGTAGTTTTTGCGTAATTATTTCAATTAATGCAATTTATAGACGCTAAAAAGGATGGCGATGGTCTCATTTTCGTTGAACTCTCTGAATTTTCGAAAATTGCGTGTTGGAGGTTGCGTGGTGAAACAATTAAATTCTAAGCGTCGATCCAAGTGAATGCGTCAGATCGACTGAGCGGTGTAGTGGTAAAGCGCACGGCGAGTTAACACATTGGAACCGAGTTCGAGACTCGGCGCGGAAAATTTATTTTGCTGGGCAAGTTCATGTAATAGTGCGGAGCAAATACAAATAATGCACGAGTGTATGTGCTTTTCCAGCTTTTCTAGTTTTACTTTTTATCGTAGGAAAGTGATAACGAATAATAATATCTGATTTTATATGATTACAGCCATTCTCTGATATTGACAGCAAGACATGTCCACCTCTTATTGTGGCAGCCAAAAATAATTGTGAGAAAACAGTCTCCATGATTTTGAAATCTGATCCTAAACCTAATCTGGAAGTGGAGACAACATTGCACTTCAAGGGGCATAATGACATAGAAGGAGTCACTGCCTTATGGTGTGCTGCAGGTAAGTGTTCAGATCCAGTGGCGCCTCATGACATCAGTTCTTCCCGATACCATGGCCACATAATATATACTAAACAATAAGGAAAGTAGAGGGCGGCTCCTTTGATCTTCCGTGAGACACCGCGCAGTGCGGACCGGCATCTTCAAACTGTCAAAAAGTCAGACAAACCACTCAAGGGTCAGCTCAAACGCCATTTTCTCAAATACGAATCCAATTTATTTCTTCTAACTTTTCCAAATGGTAGTGCTAAATACAAGTTTATTATGAAAAAATTCATTTTAGTGTATTATTTATTGTTTCTTCAAAATTATACAAATGTAATAGTTTTAAAATATATGTCACGCCGTTAATATGCATATGTCCAGCGATTGGTAAACACTATTGCATTTGTGAGTTAAGGTGCTTTATATAACTTCAAATAAAGTTTTCCGAAAACCCAAACAATTTTCTGTCAAAAAGCTTCAATTCCGCATTTTTAAGTAACGCTTAAACGATATTTCTTAAAAACGGCTCCAAATTCTTTAATGAAAATTGTCGTTTAGGACGAGGTTTTACTCTTCTTTGATATTGTTAAAGTAACATTTCGGTTCTACTGTTAAAAAACAGAAAAACTGAGAAAATTTCAAAAAAAAATTACTTTAGACGGAGATAGATGCCAGCTGGCTAGAGTATGTGGCAAGTCCGATAAACTAGCCCAGGCCAAAGAAAATAGAAAACTAATACGAGAAAGTCTGTGCCATTCTGTGTCTACTACTATACTTGGTATTTTCTAACGGGGCATCTGAGGGTAGTATCTGCAAGATGGAATACGGCCTTTTCGCGTCTTCCTCGGTCGTGCCGGTCGAGTCGCTTGATACAATCACACAATACACTGCTTGATACAATCACGATCATGTGACATCTTGCGCCAGGGCCGATAAAGACGCAAAAATGGCGTGCCATATTTCATCTAGGAGATAAAAACCACAGATGCCACGTGAAAAACTCGAGTATAGTTATCTCTTCTGACTACTAGATATGTATTTATTATTCTTTACCATTTTATCTCAATATTTTACGTGCTTATTTTATTTGCCTACGTGCAATATTAATATTTGCCTATACGAAACAAATGTGTCTTCAGGTTATGCATTTTGTACTAATTATACACACACCAACTACGAGTAAAACGGAAATAAAGGGCATCTTCACCACCGTTTACTACACGACCATGCGGTTTACACACTTTCAATATGACGATCTGCGCACGGATTGTGGATAGCTTTCCTTTAAGAGTAGAACCTATTGTGTGTCATTGCAGCGTTTTACTTCCGAATCTGTCCTCAAGAGATTCCGTTTGCTGCATCCGTTCCCTGATCTCGAAGGTTCTAATTTTCTACTTTTTAGAAATTCGGCCGCTTCTTCGTAGTCTATCCATTTCTACTACACACACATTCCGTTTCTGAAGTTGTCAGGTCCAATTCTCTCTCGTAGGTTAGAATACTTTCAATAATAGTCCTTACAATCTTTTTTGTTCTTAAGTGACATTCCCGACTCCATAACACCTCATTCAACATTTTTTGGCTCCTATTGCCTGTTAAATGCGCTTATATCCTTTTCATTATTTCCAGACCTATACATGAGTGTATCAAAGTACTTGAACTATTCAACTAACTAAATCCTTCCTTCCTATTCTTTGATTCTTTGAACATCCAGGTCAGTACCTTCTCCTCCTACTATCAGATACTCTGTTTTCTTCAAATTTAATTTAAGTCCATCGTGTACACAGGCCTGTACTATTTTTATTTATTTAATCAAAAATCAGTTTAAAATCTGTATATGGCGTATGAGGGAGAGTATCTTTTCGGGTCATATATTCCACATCAATCCTACTTGAGCCACTATTACTTCATTACCCGCAAATATAAGCGAATGAATTGCTTGATCTTGTTACTAAAACACCCATTCCTTGACACGAGGCATTTCATCCTCTGAGGACATCTTCTAAATAAATTTTCTAAAGACTGGGAGACATTCCACATACCTATCTCAAACCTTTAGTAGTTTTAAATTCATCGGAAATTCTATTTCGGATTTTTTACCACATTTCGCGTAGGCACATACATTTTCATTCATTTGAAGGAGATTCTTCAATTTTAAAATTTCGTAGTGACCTGCATCATTCATTTATAGACAGTGAGTCATATACTTTCTCCAGATCAATAAAAACCATACAAAGCTCTCTTCCTTTCCGACCAATTTACTCACACATTTGTCTTATATAAAAATGTTATCTACAGAGGACTTTTCTTGTGTAAAACTAGCTTGTTCTGAAATTTTCATGGACACCCTTGGCTACAATCTATTATTAACTATTTTGCTCAAGTGTCTTGCTATTACACACATACCACCTTTTGTCCACCCTACTTCCACAAATCTACCTGGGCCGTCCGCTTTACCATTTTATGGAGATTTTAAAGCTTTCCACACTTCTTCCTCCAATATGGGTTCAACCCCTTAATTTCATCCTTTATTTAATTATTGTTTGGTTTCTACTAATTTTTCCGGTTCTTTCTACTAAACATATTTTCTTTCAGATCTCCGGAAAAAATGCTTCTTCCATTCCGGTAAAGCAATCATAGGTTATTTTTATTTCACTCACATTCGGCACCCTTATTCTTCTTATAGTTCTCCATACTTGACTTGATTGACCATATCCTGCTGTGTGTTTTATCCCAAAACATATCATTTGCCAAGCCACCTTTTTTACATATATCTTCACAATCTTTTTAATTTTTTTTAGTAAGCAATAATGATACAGATCTTCTTGTCGCTTGAATCCATTGAGATCCTATAAGCTCCCTTCTTATTTTTAATTACCGCAGCGGCTCTTTGATTTATCCAATCTACTCTAAACTTTCTTTCTATTTCTATCCCCAAAGTCTCAGCAGCTGTCTCATGTACCCATGTTTTCATATGATCATAGAGTTCTTGAGCTCTCCATTTTGTCTTGTATATCTAATATATTTGCAAGACGTCTCTAAAAGAGATCCTAGCACTTTCATCGTGCGACAGATCAAGCATACATCTCGGTTCATTTAGTTTTTTCGCTTGTGCAAATGGCATATTTGTGGTGTTACCATATGGAATGCTACTTTAGTAATAATATGATAATGATGATGATCTGTACTGCATTCAGCCCTCTAAATATCCTGACGTCTTATTTTTCCATTGTTTCTTTAACAATAACATGATCTATTACAGATATTATTTTCTTCCTTTTCTGTGCCCCAGTAAATTTATGAATATCTTTGTAGCAGAAATACAAATTCATAATGGAACAGTTCTGTCCTTTACAGATTTCTATTAATCGCTTCTCGTTATCATTTATTTAATTTAATTATTTTATGTTAAAAACAGTTAAAAGCTCAGTGTGACGTGCTATGGGGAGACGTTAATTCCGGGCACGTTTTCAAAATTTTGTGATCCCATTCCTAAGTCATATACTAATTGAATTTTGAGTACATAAAAAAAGAGCGGTTTTTTTTCAAGGATCATTAATAATAATATTCGCTCCGCTGTAATATATATCTTCAAGGGCAAATCAACAATAAAGGGTATAGCCAAATAATACGGTGAAAATTGCCCCCAAACCAAAGAAATAATCGCGATTCTTATATGAAAGGGGATACAAAATAACGTAGATTCACAAAATATCGGTATCCTTGGGCAATCTGTTGCAGAGATACAACGAGAAACGTGTTTTAAATATTTTTTCTCAGCACCTATTCCATGCTGAAAAAATTGAAGAGGCGGGGAAACATAGTTAAATTTGACGGTATATTTGTCAGAGAATTTTGACGCCAAATTCATAAAAAAAGTAAATACATTTTTGAAATTCATTTTCGACGTGATAACGTAGGAGTACCGTCTCAGTTTTTCCCAAAAAAGGGTCTTATAAGTAGAGGCCGGAAAAATATTTAGTATGAAACGTCAAAATATGTAATGAAAACAGTAAGAATATGTAATAAATGTGTAAAATCATATATAATATGTAATATTAAAATGCACAAATTATAAAACACATTAACCTAATTCGAAATTACAGATATCAAAAATTTCCGAAATAAATTCAAAAAATAATTCAAACGTTTTAAAAATCGTTTGGAGAACACAAGTTGATGCACGCTTTGAACTTAACAACATTCCCGTCAGTAATAAGAGCTTTATCTATCGCTATCCAGGAACATAGTTTAGCAGCCAAACTATGGCCGCAATACTACTGGCAATACCTACAACTAGCAAACCATCACTGCAGCGTGAAACATTCTCATCGAATTGTTACACATCGGCGATCGCCAAAGTTTTTCGTAAATTAAGTTTAAAAATTACGAAACGCGACGTCGATAATACTTTTCAAACCTAAAGGTCAAAATGATCTCAGTCGCGCACTTCCCATCAGTGTGTTAACTGAAGCAGGCGCACCAACATCAGACCGCGTCTTAACGTAGCCCACCTCGGGTAGACAGAACTTAGTGTTTATGTAGAAAAAATCTGATTTTTTTAAATAGCTTTTTCATAAAAATGTAATAAAATTTAAGAAAATTGATAAATTAAAAAATATTTTGTGAAAATATAAAAAAATGTAAAATGTAGACGGTAGTAAAAAAAATTAAAACCAATTTTTCAGTTTAAAAATTTCAAATACGCGCCCAAATGTGATTGAAAAAAAAACAGTTTAACTGATATTTAAACACGAAATCTTATAAGTATTACATCGATTATGTATCAAACTCAATCGAAATATCCTTGGTGAAAAGCATGGTGGATACAGATGGGTGGCCTCATTCGCATCCGACTTCAGCCAATGAAATTCAGGCACCAGTGTTGCGTCATAATAATAGCGAGAGGTTTAAATGCGAAAATTATCACAGTTACTAGGCATTGAAACAAACAGATAAACACTTATTACATCTTTACATCTTATTACATTTATATTACATCTTTTATTGCAATTACCCTTTCATCGTGTTTTTTCATCGTGTCACTGTTGAAAATTTTCAATTTATGACACATTAAAAAAATGTTTCTTAATACTCTCTGAACTCCGTGAAACATGGCGGCCGACGTCTGGTCTCGCTTTTCAAACAAAGTGGTCGGATGTTTCGTGACGGAAACTCGTGCTGTGCAGAACGAGCAAAAACCGGTGCACCGGAGGAGACCCCCCATCTCTTTCCACAATGGGAATATCGGAAGGGAAACGATATTGTCAACTGGCGACGGGAAGGTGGAACCTTGATGTACTGCTCCCACATATTTGCGATCATTTAAACACACATTTCGCACATGCTAGTTACTTGGCGAAAATTGTTAAACATGTATTTTTAAGTAGAAATGTTGAAAAAAACAGAAATTGTGAGTAAACTGTTTATAAACAAATGCGTGATCCCATTTATTGAAGAAAATGACAATGACTCATTGTCTATGATAGTCTCATTGCCAATGATTAATAAATTTATATCGGAGTAATTTGATTTATATTAGGAACAATAGATAAATAAAAAAAACAAAAGGTGTTTGATAATTTTATGTCGATAATATAAATACTTTTCACATAAAAAACATTTGCCAACAAAAGTTCCCAATCAATCTGGTAAGCAAGACCTTTCAATAATTTTGTTACAAACTGTTTAAACATTGATAAAACAAGTTTTCCCAGTCAGATTTTGGCGCAAATTTCAAATGTTGTAACTGAAAAAATGGGTTTAATTTTTTTTCACTATCGTCCACATTGTTTAAAAATCTGTAGAAGATATGTTATAGAATGTTATAAGACCCATTTTAGAGGGAAAAATTGAGACAATACTCCTACGTTATCATGTCGAACATGAATTTTAAAAAACTATTTTTTATATGAATTTGGTATCAAAATTCGTTGACAAAAATACCTTAAAATTAAACTAATTTTTTCCCCGCTGCAATTTTTTTATACTGATATACGCAATAGATACTGAGAAAAAAATAAACTGTGCAAAACACGATTCTCCTATCTCCGCAACAGATTGCCCTAGGAAGCTGATATTTTGTGAATCTAAGTCATTTTGTATTCTTTCTAATGAGCATCGGAATTATCCATTTGGTTTGGAAGCACTTTGCACCGCCTTCATCGGCTTTATACTCTAGGTTCTTATCCCTCATCATATCGATCGTCAAGAAATAATAATTCCTGCTGCGACAACATGGTGACCGATGATTTGAATAACTATATTTCCCACTAAATTCTAGAAAACGTGCACAGATCATGAAGTTACATTTCTGACCAGAAGCAAAACAAGGGGCCATCTCAGCATTTACTCAAAGAATCATGGAAACTGCATTAAAACCCTGATCGAGATGGGGGTCATTGACCCAGAGGCTGCGATGCAATACTTGTTACAGGCTGTTAGGAATTATGCAGTCAAGAATTTAATCGTTTAATGTCATCTGGCTAAGTGTTGTAAAATAATGAACATGTATGTGAAATTTTTGTAACGAGCCGTTGGTACTGTCACCTGATGAATATGATTTCTACGTCAAGTCTTATAGGCACCGGCGATTTCTGAAAATATATTCCCCCCTAAAGCCAGTCATTTTGACAAACACCACTCCCTCGTAAATCAATCGAGAGGGTAATTCTAAAATTCCTAGGTTAATAAAGAGAGGCTTATAAGGATGACGTGGGTGGCATTTGGTTATTATACGTTCAATTCTTTTCTGTATTCCAAAAGTCTGGGAGCTATATGATGAATTTCCCCAGAATATTATGCCATATCTCAGACGGGAATGAACATTCGCGAAATTTACACAACGGGCACTGTGAAGGCTGACTGAATTTGAAAGAATTCTGAACGCGTAGCATAATGAACTTAATTTTGTGTTTATTCATTTAAATAAACGTTCCATTTGAGGTTTGACTGAACTGAGAGGCCTAAAAATTTTGTTGCATTAACATCAGTCAATGGTACACCGTTTATTTTCTTTGGAGTACAGAATTGTTTATTTAAAATGGAAAACTGCATTAAAACCTTTTTTAATTTCTCTCAATTTGTTATTTCGGAACCAATTTGAAACATTGATATTGTACTCTTTATTGAAAGGAGTTTAAAGACAATTTTTTTTTCAAATCGTCGAAGGCGTATTGATTGCATATATTAGGAAGAGAATAGCGCCTCAAATCGATCCCTGAGAAACTTCCCGTGCCATTGGCAAAGAGTCGGAAAGGTGTGTATATAATGTTCCATCATTCCAGTACGCTATTTCTACTCTCTGAGATCGTTGTTTAAGGTGCGAACATAACCAATCTAGGACAATACCACGGATTCCATACGAAGGTAATTTTAAAAGTAAAATATTACTTTTGTCAATAGCTTTAATTTAATTAAAAGTAATCCAATAGGTGCTTCGTTTTCATCCAATTATGAGGCTCCATTTTTAAGAAAAGAAAATATGGCTGTTTCCCTCGATTTTTATTTTCTAAATTCATGTAGGCAATTTGAAAGCGCGTCGTGTTTACTGAGAAAGGTTTCCATTCGCACGTAAAATAGTCTCTCTACAATGTAAAAAAACTGTCAGAAGAAAAAGGGGCCGATTTTTAGAAGTTAATTTTTGTTGCCTTTTTTGAAGAGCGACTTAATCTTAGCTTTTTTTAAAGTATCTGGGAAAATTCAAGAGCATAAAGATGCATTAAATATGCGAGGTAACGGAGTATAATGACAGGCGTACAGGTCTTTAACAAAACATCCGTAAATTCATCTAAACCGGCCGAATATTTATTTTTTTGTTTACCAATTATTTTGACAATTCTATAGGAAGAAGTTTCGGAAACAAACATCGTGTCTAAAATTTTTGGAGAAATGTGTGATGTTGAATTATGTGGCTGAAGACCCTTAGCGATATTGGAAGCAATTCTGGAAAAGCATTGGTTAAATAGACTAGACGCTGTTGCCGGATCGTTCATATTTATATCCCTATATTTTAAAACAACATTCTCTACAGGCTACCTAGTAATGCGTTGTATTTTTATTATATTCAAAATTGCATTTGAATTGAGTTTTATTTGAGCTCAATATATCCTGATAGTTTTTCATGATTTTAACGTACCTTATGCCTTTTCTTAACAATGATTTGTATTTTTTAAATTTGTATAGAAATTAAAGAGAATTCTTTTTTTTACATAATGTTTAGCCTCTTTAATCCATAATTGCTTTTCCGTGAAATATTTAATTTTCTTTGTTTGAAGGGGAAAGCAAGTGTTGAAATGAAATGAAAGCGTTGAAAAATAAATTATAGTTATCGTTTGTATCAACGGTATTTTAAACCGCGTCCCATGACTCCTGCATCAATCTTCATCATCATGTCTTTCTCTCTATATCTTTCTTTCTCTTCTCTTTCTATCTCTCTCTTTCTATCTCTCTCTTTCTATCTCTCTCTTTCTATCTCTCTCTCTTTTGCTATCTCTCTCTGTCTCTCTTTTTCCAATAAAATCCTACGAGGTAAAAGTTTGGAATTCGGAAAATGCAAATTTTATTAGGAGATATCAAATGTTCTATAAAGTAAAGAACATTCATTTGATTTTAGATCTGTAGATCTGCTATGTAGAACTGCCTCAATATACTCAGTTTTATTGGAAAGAGATTGAACATTATGGTGCAGTATGTTTATCATTTGCAAATACCTACACGAGTGTGTTTTTTCTGCTTCATCTGACTGTAGTTGCTATATATTTACTTCATTTTACCTCGAGTGCGCTGTCGAAGGTTGTCATGTGGCCCAGCAGTGACAGGTTGTGAAGAAATGGGGCATCAGGTGTAGATGATTGGGAGTGTGATTGGGAGAAACGGAAGTAGGTTCAGAGGAGGAGGTAAGAGGGTTCGAAGTAAGAGTGGCGGGTGGAGAACGTGAGGAAGTTGAAAGGAATGGATTTTTGGGACAAGACTGCGTAGGACTGGAGTTGATATATTGTAAAAGCTTGTTACCGACTGCACGTTTTCAAGCAATGTTCATGTGAAGACCATGCCGGGTGAATTGTTTTGCTGAGAGGAAATTCATTTCAAAAAGTGTGATATGTTTCACTCGGTTGCAGTTTTACTTGTTCTTTTGCGTGCTTATTCTCGCTGCATAATGTTGGTCAGTTGTACTTTAATGGCAGAGTCGAGACTACAATGTTAATACGAGTACTTTGGACGGAACATTATAATTTGTTTACATGATGTTTAGGTGTAAGATTATCGCTCAAATTAGTGTCATTCTGCCCTCTTACGATATTGACAGTGTCTTGATTGGTCAGTGGCTTCGTGTGGGTGTCCAACTCTGCAGTCGCATCTGCAAACCTCCCGTTAGGTTTAAAAATAGATGTGACTGAGTGGTTGGAGGGTAACTTTCTACTGGGAATGGAGGAAGGATGGCGGCCATGTTTATTACGTTCTCTCCCATTTGACCCATTACACCATCTTCTTCTTTACTTCCAATGCGCCCATTGAAATCCCTAATGATTTGAAGCTCCTCCGCTGTGAAGGCTCTATCCATCACCTCTATAAAGTCTTCGAGAAATCCATCTTTTTTCATAACAAAGAAGTCATCTGTAGATGGATAAGGGGAATCACAAGATAAACCTGTTTGAACTACTAGGGAAATTCCACAGATTTTAATTGTTACTGTTATACATTTTTCATTAAAACTTCCCGATTTTGAATAGTCTTTTTTCGCTTCTTCTTTACTAATAAAGAGACGCCTGCCCTTGCTCTCTTCTTTTTCTACTCCGCTCCAAAAATGGAAATATTCCTTATTTCCTCTTGTCGTTTACCTCTCTTTTTCGTTTTCTGAAGAACCACCAATTGCAATCCCTTGTCTTTATTGTTCTCAAAAATCTCCTCCAATTTCCCTGAAAGGCTCTGCACATTTCACGTTCCAAAAAAAACCGTTTTCGTAGCCATTGTCGATGTCCCTTTATGATTTCCGGGGCTGTATTTATTCCAGTTAACGTAGCACTTTCCTTTTCCCAAGGTAGAGTTGCTGGAGGTGACGTCTTCCGGTTTTCCTTGCCCTAGAGAGGTACCTTTACCACGTCTTAAATGAAGCTTCTCTCCCCATGAAAGAAAAAAGAAAAAAAATAAGATTGTAAAAAGAAAGGAGTTGAAGAATACGACTCCCTATGCTTTCGCAACCTAATCGCTTCGGGGTCGAAACAAACGAGAGAGTATCAAGAAAGATAGAGAAGATAAAAGAAGTGTGGCACGAGTAAGATTAGTAAGTGCAATTGCACACACGGGTAGGTAGGGATCACAAGATACACTAGTGTGAATCGTGCGGGGTGAGTTCTGGGAATGGATGGAGATCATGTGTGGATAACAGTATTAGGTATGAATGAGGTAAAGTGGGACATTGTAGAACACTGATTCATCCACTGAGGCCTATACAGTGTGGGTGACCCGACCGGTAGCTACGCTAGCCTACTTGCCAAAGCTACCCTCTCGTAGCCCTCAGCTTCACTGACGTACGAAACCACCCTCGCCCGCATGGGCAGTGCTATTTTAAGGCGGTAGTCGTAAAAGGAAGATGTTTTAATTACTCTTTAAAAAAATGTTTTACCGAAACGCGAAAATTCCCTGATCGAAACGCAATCCACTACGTTCCGAGATCTCTCGCCCAACAACCGAATATACAGGAAGGATCTCTCTAACTCTCTATAAAGAGGATGTTTCACGCTCGTCTCCGATCAACGCCTACTTCTTATCCAATTGCGCCCCCGGTGCAGCTGCGCTGTTGACTGGTTGATGCTTATCGCCGCGGCGCGTCGTCTATGCAATCCAGGCGTGAAAGACACAGGTCAGGCAAAAGCCTACTGTAGAGATAGCGAAGCTTACAAAATACAAATGTTTGATTCCTACGCTCAACAATAGCCAAGCTGGAACGCAAAGGAAAACCTTTGACAGATAATTGTCATTTATGCAATATGCCGAAGTTAAAAGTAGTGCTACTAAGAGAGACGTTGGGGACAAAGTAAAGGTAAATGGGAGAGCGTAATTAAAAATCCTGGGTATGGTGTTGGGACAGGCTTTGGTGGTGGGGGATGTCCCAGAAGAATGAACTTGACAAATGCAACTAAATGTAATTTTGCTCCTATAATTCCAGTGTTAGGCTGAAAAGATCCTTTTCAGCTTTCAAAGTGATTTTAACAGATAAGACGCAGCCTTGCTGTAAAAAATGTGGAGAAAATCTTGAATATATATTGTGCTGTTAATAGAAAAGTGTCATGACGTCCGCGGTAAAAATTATAACCGTCTTTAATGCGCAGTCAAATAATTATAGGGACCACATGCCGATCTTTCCAATACACTCATTTTCTTGTTGCAGGTACTGGCCATTTTGAAATAGTGAAAAGTTTGGTGGCGGCTGGGGCAGATGTCAACCATGCAACGAAAACCAACTCAAGTCCAATTCACGTTGCTTGTTATGCTGGGAAACTTAACATAGTTAAGTTTCTCATCGACCATGGAGCTGACTTACAAATCCTGGAGAATCACGGCCATACATGCTTAATGGCCGCTACTTATGGAGGACACATGGACGTGATATTGGACCACGGAGAGGATTACAATCAAGAGACACCGTGTGGTAATACAGCATTACATATTGCGGCGAATACGGCAACGTCCACATCTTGGTTCTGCTCATGAAATTTGGCGCAGTGCCAACAAAAAATAAAAATGGTATTTTTTTGTTTGCATTTTTTTAGGGAATGTATTATAATTTCCAATTGTCACTTTGAATGTCCAATTTTTAGGATTAAGTCCATTGCTTTGCACTGCAAGAAGCACCTTTGCATACTTTCTGGAGTATTTAGTAACGCTGCCCGAATTTTCGAAGGAGGACAAAATCCTGTCACTTGAACTCCTAGGAGCGGCATTTGCCAGCGACATGTATTTCTATGATCTGTCCAACGCGTACAAATACATGCGTTTATCAATGCAAATGAGGTAACCGCTTAAGATCTCGTGTCTCTGTGAGGTATGCGTGGTGGCCGTCGCTAGTGTGATCTCATTGGGAGCTGCTTTGCTGCCTCAGATTCAGCGATCCAGAGGCCCCGCTGCCCAAGGTCGTCGGGCAGCCCCTCGCTGCCTACGGAAACTGGGTGGAGTGCCAGAGCCTGGAGGAGCTGGAGCGCATCCAACACGACGCGAACGCCTTGCACATGGAGTCGCTGGTCATCAGGGAGCGCATCCTGGGGCAGCAGCACCCGGAGGTGGCCGACGCCGTGGAATTTCGCGGGACAATGTTCGCAGAAGACGGAAGATATGACAGAAGTGCGGAGCTTTGGCTCCATGCCCTGCGCATGCGCCAACGAAACAAACTGTCCATCTCGGATGACCTTATTCGCTTTGCAAAGGTTTGCAGTAATGTGAAAATTTATTTTAAAGAAAGGAAAAAGGATTTTAAAGTAAGGTAAAACATTATTATTTGAATTACATTTTGTTTCCTCTGTCTAGATGTTCTTCAAAATGTTAAGGAGAAATATCAATTTGAAGATCTCACTTGTGGGAGATGTTTTCGCTGCATGTATTTTGGAATTGGAAAGGAGCAAGGAAACTTTGGCTGTCACAAGTTTGAGACGACAGATGGAATGCTATCTTGTGTGTTTTTTATTTCTGAAATTATTTAATGCCTCATTAGATTTTATTTTACTATGACTGTGATTTTTCTAGGAGCAATTTCAAAATAATATCATTGCTGTATTGAGTGTATTGGTTACTGTGACAAAATTAATGGAATCTCTAACATCAAGTGAAAAACTAAGTATTTGCCAGCTGGTTTATCAATTAAACAAGGTGAAAATTAGAGCACAAAATGGGCAGACACTATTGCACTTGTGTGTAAATGTTGATGAATATGACATTGATCTTGAAAACACGTAAGAAAACAGTATTTCAGAAATTGAAGATAAAACTTCTGAGAATTATATTATTATGATTTTTGTTCTTTCCTAGTTTCCCATGTGCTGCAGTAACACGTCTGCTTCTTGAGTGTGGAGCAGACGTTAACTCAGTGGATCTTAATGGAGATACTCCTTTACACATCATAGCAGCTCACAGGTTTGTACTGATAGTTTTAATCCAGGTTTAATACAAGGGTGCATTAAATTTAAACTAAATCTGTATTGTTCAAATATTATTATAACATTACATAAACATAAATTTCTCATTTCATGCGTTTCATAAACTCACTTTCTTCACTCTTTTAGACTGGTATTTTCCTATTACCCTTACTTTCCTCACTATTCTGTCAAAACTTGCCATATTCTTACCATTTTTTTAAAAAAACCTATTAATTCAGTTATTTATATATAATCTTGTAAATATAATTTTTCAAAAATTAAGGTAGAATCTATTACATTCAGAAGGAAAGACGGGTCAAGCAAACGAGCACGCAACCTTGGAGAGGGAGGAAGGTGCTAAAGGTGGGGATAGACAAGGCATTGATGAGAAGAGTGCACATGCACCAACAGATGAAATTCATATACTGAAAGGACTATATTGTGGACGGAATATAATGCACTCGCGACTTTGATATCAGGGCCGGTTTAACATAGAGGCACAGTAGTACATGCCTTGGCGCATTTCTTCCTTTTTGTAAATGTTACAGAAACTTAATTCACAAAAAGATTTATAATCAAGAATATAGTTCATTCACTTTTCAGAAATACACACTTTATGAAACTGATTGACATCAGTATCATAGAAAAGGTTATTGCAATATAAACATTGTGTATTCAAGACCCACTGTTAATAGAATAACATTTGTTTAGTGGAGTTTTGCTTGTGTTGGCAATCGGGTGTTGGAAATCACTTGGGTTGAGGTTTTGTCCGAGGCCATCAGGCCAGTTTGCCATAAGCTGTTGGTCAGTTTCTAATGTCGTCCTTACTTCTAGTTTTTGAAACTCACATAATGCAACCACCCTACTATCTGACTTGTAATGCAATGCAATACCATAATGAATAAAAATCTCATCAAACAGTATAGGGAAAAATGGTTTTCTCTGAAGTGTGAAAATTGATCTGCCCAGAGTAGAGCTGTTCCATGTCACATCGCACAAAATAGACCAAAATTTGACCATCATATTTTTAATTATTTCCTTTTTTCCCCCTTCTATTTATTACATGGATCACAAAAGTAACATGTGTATTTTTTATTTTTTCTAACTTTATGCAATATTTCCGAAAGTAATAATGAAATTTGCTAAAAATTATGCACATCCTTACTTAAAAATACCACATACTTGAATACACTAATTATAGAAACTCTGTACAAAATCTATTTAAAACATGGAAACTTGTTTAATTTTTGGGATTTTCAAAATATTTAATTTCCTGAATTTTCATTTTATTAAAATTTAATTTTGAAAAGTGAATATTTTTGTAAACTTGATGAGCTAAAAATTTTAAAAAAATATTTGACTGACAACTTGAGAAAAAATCAAAGTGGGACCTTAGTAACTTCAAAAAATATTAACTTTTTATAAACCAGTGTGTAGTATTGCTGTAACAGACTCATTTCTTGCATTACTGGCCATTGGTTTCTTTGGATGAAGCAGTAATTTAAGTACTTCTTGAGGTGGTGCAACGTCACGATTGTATTGGGTTAGTAAATGACTGATTCTTGAATCACGTTTTGACTAACATTTTGAAATTTTTTGTTCCCTCACAACTTACTTCAAATATATGTACTTGCTTACCTTAGAACTCCAGCTTTACTCAATCACAGTTGTAATGCCTTACAAAATGTACTTTCAGGTCTGGACAAAATTCCATTTTCTTCAGACAACTTTTTAGCCACTTTCATCATTTGTTTAGTTGCTGCGAAGTGTCATTAATTTTACTGTCCAACTTTCAAAAATTGCCAAAATTTGTATTTTCAATATCTGTTGGTGAAAGAAATCAATAAGTTTTTAATAATATCTTATTGTCTTTTTTTTTAAGGTTTAAAAAATTATAGCTTGTACTTTCTGAAATGTCATGGGGATACTTTTTTGTTCAAATTTTCTTTTCTTGATGGGTTTCTCCTATTGCAATTAAACACTTGTTTATTTTCTCTACATTCATTTGCAGACAATGAACTATCTGAAGAGCTTAAAACGTCAATTCATTGTTTCCACTTGTTTCACTATATTCACTGGACATTCCACTAATTTCATTATGCCACGGGCCACTGATCTTGATGCCCTCTTCACTAACAAAAGGCTTTTTGGAAGCTTACTCTTTACCAACATAAATCACAAATTTGCCAATCAAATGACTCCTCTAAATCAAATTTCACTTATAAATTGTGCTTTACAGGACTTAGAGATTTTCGTTTCTTCAAATTGTCATCAGAAAGATTAAATTGATTGAAAGATTTTGTCGTATTTCATACAGTAATCACCACTCATGTTGCACAGTGTATATATGATTCACAGATCAAACTGTAGCATTCTTCTCTTTCTCAAATCCTAATTGCATCTGCCTGGGCTGGTTGATGCCATCGTACGAGACGGATGCATTTGGTGGTGCTCTTGAATTTTTCTGATTTATCTATTAGTATTTAGCGATTCTACTGTATTGGTGTGTTTCAATGCTTTCCTTACTTGTTGCAGGTTAACTGAAAATATAATTTCAACTTGTTTTGCTGTGAACCAACAGATTACAAATTTTAAACATATATTGGAATCTTAACGAACTTCAGATTTATGAGTTGGTGATAAATGTTAAAACCTGTAAACAGTTCTATTTATTTTAATTTATCACGTGCTAATTAACTACTAAAGTTTATTGTATTTCTGTGATGAGTGACGATTCCTTTCTTTTGAACATTACAAGGACGGTGTCTCGAATAATTTTGAGTTTGTGTTTCAAACCTTACTCTTTATTTCCATGACAAATTTCGAGTTAATATCTTTTTCTATTTACAGTAAAGTATAGTCTACTGGTAGTATTAAACAGTTGCAGCTTACATGGACGAAAATCTACCTAATCACATTGCCAAGTTTCATATGTACTAACTTCAATAGACTTTGTAGATAGCCTCCTTTCGCTATGAATGCCTATTATTAGGCGACTATCTGAATGAATGTAGTGAAGAAACCCAAAATTAAACTTCCTAATGAAATTATTTTTCTTAGAAATAGACTGAAAAACATGTATGACCGGTTCAGAGATACTAAGAACTCCTTGTATAATGAGAAGTATAAACAGTATAAAAAAATGCAGGCTAAAACTGAAGAATGAGAAAGCTTATCAATTAATTTATAATGATTTATAATGTTAACAACTCAACAAACAAATCTAAAACACTGTGGAATTTATGTTTATGGTAAAACAGACTTATAAAAACACACTTACACAAGAAGGCATTCTTTTTGATAATCCTGGTATTTGTAGGACTTTTAACTGCCATTTCTTAAATTCAAAGCAGGACGCAGTAACATGTAATATTAGTAATACTTTATCTTCTGGAACTTCAAAATCTATGCTTCTCCTACATACAAATGCTAATGAAGTTAATCAACTAATAAATTCTCTCAAAAATAGTTGCTTGTCGGGGAATGATGAAATATCTTAAATAATTCTTGAAAAATGTACGCCTACTCTTCTGGTTCATTTAATAAATTTATCTCTATCTGTATTTACTTTCCCAGAATCCCTTAAAATCCCCTAGGAATAATAATACACAAGATGTTAGGAGTTATCGACCTATAACCTTAAATTCAGTATTTGACAAGCTCTATGAAAAGTTATATTAGCATGATTTAATTGGTTTCTTGAATCCAATAATATCTTTAATTAATCACAACATGGCTTCAGGAAGAGCTTCACCACCACTGCTGTGGTGGAATTTATTCATGAAATCAATGGAAACTTGGAATCAATTAAGAAAACAGCAGGTATATTCATTGATCTTTCAAAGGCATTTGATAGTGTATCTCATGAAAAACTGTTGATAAAACTAGGTTATTACAGAATAAGGAGTAGAGTTAACGACCTCATTAGATCATACCTCACAGGGTGTAAGGAATATACAGAGATCTTCTGGCAATCTGAAAATTTCTGATACAAAGTTAAATCAAATTTTGATACAATGACCAGAGGTGTTCCGCAAGGATGTATGCTTGGACTTTTGTTAATTCTTATATATGTTAATGATATTCCAAGCTTTCTATTCTCTGTAATTTCATATGCAAATGATATGACATTAATAAGCAGTGAGCAAAATCTTTTCATCTGGAATCTAATCTGTCTGAATCAATAAAATCAATTAAAAGTTATAAATGAATTGAAATTAAATGTTGATAAAACTGTATTAATCAATTTCTACTTCATACAGTTATCAACACCAAAACATAAAAGTAGAAGTAGACAATGTATCAGTGAATCAAACTGATTGCCATAAGTTTTTAGGAATATTCATAGATCAGAACTTAACTTACAACAAAGAAGTTGATACACTTTGTAATAAAATAAACTCCAAAGTATTCCTCTTTAGATACTTTTCCAGGTACCTAGTAACAGACTCGCTTCTGTCAATTTATTACGGCATAATCTTCTCACAACTTCAATACGGTATTGAAATATGGGGAGGTACAAGACAAAAAAATATGGATAGATGTGTATATGCTGCAAAGATGGATAGATATGTACAGATGTGTATATGCTGTGTATATCCTGCAAAATAAATGTTTCAGAATCACTTTCAAACTGAATCCAAGCCAGTCCTGTAAAGATTTCTTTATTAAATATGAATTACTGACTGTTGTAGCATTCTACTCCTACAAAGCAATACTACTATTGAGAAATAATCAGAATCAATATTTTGTGAGGAATAAAGAGGTACATAACTATCATACTAGAGGACACAGGGACTATCACAGAATATTCACTAGCAAGTCTTCAACTAAAAAACATCCTTATTGTATTGCAGTTCAGCTTTTTAATAATCTCCCAGCACCATAAATTAGTTACTGATAAATACTTCAAAACATTGCTTAAATGCAATCTTATTGTGTGTCCATATCTGAACTGCTTTAACTTTACTGAAATTAAAAACCATGTACCACTACAAGAGTGACCACTTTGTACCAGTCATTCAGTATCGACAAGACAATGTACTATTTAATAATATAGTAAATATTTTAATTATAGGTAAGCACTTACAATTGTAAGATAATATGAGTTTCTTAATACAATGCATTATTAATGTTATTCTTAATTTAATAATGTGACTCAGTGTAATTAAAATGTAAAGTATATTAATGTTTATTGTGAGCACATGCATGCTTTATTAATCATGTATTTAATCAAGTACATTATTTGTATTTCATCAAGTAAACTATATATAATTTTAATATGTAAGTATTCAAAATAATATAAATTTGTTACTGTAAGTTACTGTTTATTACTGTAAGAAAAAAAATTAATAAATGTAATTTTAAAAATTTTCTACACAGACATTGATGCTATAAGTCTATAAGCAATAAATTATTATTGTTGTTGTTTTTGTTGTTGTTGTTGTTGTTGTTGTTATTATTATTCATATTTCAAAATTTCACGCTCTTCCGGAGTTTTCAAGTATAACTCAAGGACAGAACTTCAACACATATGGTGAGACAGATGGTGAGAAGTTCTTGCTCCAATGCACTCGGGTTCCGCTTTAATGGTTTAGGGAGAGAACCTTGCACACAATGTTGGTGGTTGCCAGCAACACGGCCTTCTGCATGGTTCTGAGGTGCCACTCATTTAGGTGGAGTTTTCTTTCACAATCCTCCAATCTTCAGCCACAAGCCCATTAGTTGAAATAACTATGGGTACAATATCTACCTCTATTAGTTTGTACAAGTTTTTCAGTTCAAGTGAGAGTGGCTGATATTTTCTTTTCTTTTCTGCAATACTTGTCAGCAGATTATGATCTAGTGGGACTGCGATATCTATTATTATTGCCCTAAGAGTAGTTTTGTCAAATACGACAATATCAGGCTTATTTGCTTCCACTGTTTTATCTGTAACAATGGGAGTATCCCACAGGATTTTTGTTCTCTCATTAGACAAAACTTGTTCTGGTAGATATTTGTTGTAAGGCTGGCTTTCCTTTATCAGGTCCGATCTTTTGGCAAGAGCTTGGTGGATGATTTTGGCTACATTATTATGACGTAAATAATCTGTTTGTGCCAACTGAGAGCATCCACTGCAGATATGTTGGATAGATTCGGTGGCCTTCTTACACAGGCGACACTTGTCACTGATGTTCTCTTTCATAATATATCGCCTGTAGTTATTAGTGACCTGACCTGGTCTTGAATGGCCAGTACAAATCCTTCCATCTCGCCAAAAAAGGCCAGCGGTTCTCAACCATTCAGTCGATCTCTTCACACCCATGGGGTTACTTTGAAGAGCAGTAGCAAACCTGCCATGGAGTTCCTTTGATCTCCACTGCTCAATTCGGTCCACAGGTTTCGGAACTCTTGGATTGTGATCTTCCTGGAGCAGCTTCAGAGGTGTATAGCCGTGATCTTGTGCACAAATGGCCGTCATGGATTCGTTGTTGATGAAATAATTTCTGAGCTGTTTTTCTTGCTGGCAGCACATAACTTCAAGACTTAACAGTCCACGGTCCCCATGATGCCTTGAAAGATACAGCCTTTTGGTGGAACTTCGAGGATGATGCATCCGATATTTTGATAGAAGTGTTTTGACTTTTCTATCGAAAGCTTGCAAAGATGTCTCAGACCACTTGACAACTCCAAATGCATGTGATGCTGCTGAAAGAGCCCAGCCCATTCCTGTAAATTTGTTTCTCGAATTAATACAGGACTTGCAGATTTTCGTCACACGAGAGAGAACCTTTCTTTCCACTTGTTTTCTTATTTTTTCATCTGCAGTTCCTAGGAGCTGTTGGAGGCCCAGATACTTATATTCATCGCCATGGAAGAGTTCTTGAATTCTCAAATCTTCCATCAAATGAGGTTCATTCTTTGTATTCTGGACGCTACCTCTCTTCACGTGAACAACTGCGCACTTCTCCAAACCAAGATCCATACAAACAGAGCTGCTGAAGTTTTCTACTAGTGTCAGCATGCTGCGAAGTTGTTCTGACCCTTTAGCATAGAGCTTGAAATCATCCATATATAATTGGTGGGAAATGATCTTCTTGGGGTTCTTCAAAGCATACCCATAGCCGGAAACATTCAACATCCTACTCAAAGGGTTCAATGCTAGGCAAAACCATGTAGATGATGAACCATGTAGGGATGAACCTTGTAGAGTTGAAGGGTTTGCTGCAACCAGGAATGTGGAATAGAATCGAATGCCTTTCGGAAATCAATCCAGCCCACTCACAAATTATGCGCTTTCTTTTTTACATGTTTGGATACAATATTATCTATTATTAATAATTCTTTGCATCCTCAAGATCCTTTCCTACAACCAACCTGTTCTGGCAAAAGCAGCTCATTTTCTTTCAGATGCTCGTCGAGTTTGGTGGCAATAATGGAGGCAAGAACTTTATAAATTGTGGGTAGACATGTAATAGGTCTATAATTCTCGGGGCAAGACGCATTTCCTCCTTTCAGTAACATAAATGTCACACCCATGGTACAAAATTCTGGTAGCACAAATGTTCCTTGCAAAATATTTTGAAATTGACTCGCCAATATATCATAAGCGCATTCAGATATTTCCACCAAAAATTATGGATTCCAACTACTCCTGGAGCTTTCCAATTATGAGTTCTCTTTATAGATATTTTTACATCCTCTGTTGAAATCACAACTCCATTCATTTCTGGGATATTATGAGTTATAATAATAATAATAATAATAATAATAATAATAATAATAATAATAATAATAATAATAATAATAATAATAATAATAATAATAATAATAATAATAATATAATATAATTATAATATAATACTAATAATAAAATACTATTCATTCAGAAATGATTTAACGATATTAATGATGAATAATGGCATTATAATAATATTAATGATGTTTTCTTGAGAGGTTGTCAAGATCAATAAGTGTAATTGGTGTTCCTCTCAAATGCTGTTTTATGTGATGGTTTGTGATATTAATTTTGTTGTTAATAGGAATGTTTTGTGCCAGGGGGGCAGAGTGGTCATGATTACTTTAGTGTGTTTGGCAGTCTCTTGTATTTTTGTCAAATGTTTCTCTGTATCAAAGTGACTGCCAGAGTTTATGTCATTCTGCCCACCTACAATTATTACTGTGTCCTGTTGTGTAAAAGATTTGGTACGAGTGTTTATGTCCTCAATTACATGTGCCATCGTGGCACTAGGCTTGAAAATGCTTCTTCTTCCTGTCGTATCCAGTATGCTTCATCAAAATGTTGCTTTGGAGTGGACCAAATCTGAGACCAGAAGTCTGTCATGGCAGAAGCACTTGGGGGGTTTATGTTATTGTCGTTGGTACCTCTCGACTCTAGATATCTATAAAAGCCTTTTTGGTTGTTACAGAAGAGGGAATTTTCTTTCTTGCGTCGCGCTGCTTCGTTATACCTTCTTATTCTCGCCCCTAGAGCTGCTATTCTTTGTCTTAATCTCTCATCTTCAACCTTGAGTTTACTTTCCAGGTCTTTATGTGTTCTTTTTATCCCCAGTCTTCTGAGAATTGAGCGAATAGTTCCGCGAACCATCGTTGAAATTCCTCCTTTGTCTCTGAAATACTTAGCAATATGCGAGATATCTCGTCTAGCTTGGGAAATTTGATTTTCAATTTTCTTTAACCATGCCGGTGGATTTTTTCTTTCATAAGGTTTCTTAGAAAGATAAGTGCCATTTCCCACCCATACTTTGTAACCTAGGTGTTCACAGGTAGCAATTGCAGCGCAGTGAACCAGTCCGGCTTCATCTTCAAGAGAAGAAACTTCTGAGATGTTTGGGGCAATAATTTGGTTCATTTTGCCAACAACTTCATAGACATTAGCGCTGCATTTCAGTTTTGGTATTTTTGGTCTTAGACCTAAAGATATTCCTTGGTAGTGAACCTTTGTTGCCTCATAAATATCTTTAAGGGATTTGTCCACCATTTTATATTCGAGTTGGGGGATGAAAACCACAGTGTGCTGTTCGTTCTCATGTACTGTTTGTTCATTTTCATTAACTTGCTGCTTCAGGACTACCTGATTTGTTAGTTCTAGTCTCACTTCCGTCTTGAGAAGATTTAATTCTGCATCTGAGAAAACTTTTCTTCTCCTGATGGAATTCAGTTGGCTATACACACATTTAGAGCACTTTCCGGATATATCTTTCTCCATTCGGTTAGGAGCCTTCTCCTGAAGCCCTCACATTCCGTCTCGCCTTTTGTGCTTCTGTAGTATGCACGCATGACAGACTTTACAACATGTGTCGTAGAAATCACATACTCCAGGTGTAGTAAGTATCAACATCTCACTATAAAAAATCCACAAGCAATGCATATATTACTTTTCCTTACAACAAACAGCCCGATGGTAATTAACAATTTAAATAGATTGACAAGGTTAAATCATTAGTAAAATCTTTCCCACTGCAGAAATGTTTCTGCACAGTTAGAAACAATAAGAAGACAATATTTATTTTAATAATGATATGTAATAAATTAAATACCTTTGTAATGTTTAAATAAAAAAAAACATTGATATGCCTATAACAAATAATGTACTTAAGCTTTTGGGTCAATAGCCCCACCTCTATCAGGTTTGTTATCCAGTTTTCCTGGCCTATTGAGCAAATACTGAGATGGCCTGTGGTTTTGCTTCTGGTCACTTCATTATGTGCATGATTTATTAAGCTCTCCTTTTTCTAGTTTTTGTGAAGAAATTTGAAAGTGTTCCTCACACTCCTTATCGGATATGAGGTGGTGAACTGCGTGTAGTACAGTAGTAATTATCCCTCAAAAATACTGACTTTTCGTTTTAAGTATACATTTCATATGCTATGAATTTTTCCAGACATTTGAAAGCCTCAATTTAAATGTGTATAATGTGTTGCAAGTATCTTGTTTATTTTAGTGATGATATTTTAACAACTTGGAACACATTTTACTGCATTACAAAGTTTGAATTAAAATGTTCATAAAAAAGGAAGTTAAAAAAGAAATTTCTAAATTTGTAACTTGAGCTAGCAAGAGGTGGAGTTTTTAAATGGCAATTGTGCTATATTTGTATGTTTTGAGAACGTTTGGTATAACTTTTGAATTTTACTTGGAACTTATGATTTTTACTTGGAAATTTTTACTAAAAAGTTATTTTCTAATCACCTAAACTCTGATACAGAGATGGTATTATTACAGTAGCATGAGGTCCCGGTCCAAAAAGCAATGTGATGTGCAGATTAAATATTCCCCTCCCCACTCTTTTATCTTCCTCCCCATCATTCACTGCTTCACTCAGCATGCTACAAACTGATGTTACGTCTTAATTTTTTTCCTTATCTAGAAATGGACGGGTGGCTTCAGGAATTATGTCCTTGTTAATTGATTCTGGTGCTCATGTGGATGTCAGGAATGTTTTGGGGAAAACACCATTTGACACTGCCTGCACAGGTTTGTTCATTCTTTCAATTTGCAATAACCTGTTGACGTGGAATAATGCATTGCTAATTGCATGACAATTGTTCCAGATGCTGCATTGGAGATGCTTCAAACTCAAGCTCCTTTGAGCCTCAAGTGCTTAGCTGTTAAAGCTGTTATGAATTATGACATTCCGTTTGAGGACCATGTGCCCAGAACCCTGATTGAGTTTATCAACTTACATGGAATGAGCATAAAAAGTCAAGTGTAGTTAAGGCTGCTTTCTTGTTTCTGTGGAAGGCTACTTCTTAATGTTCTTACTACCTTTATATTTTACTATTGTTTTTTTCTTCAATTTGTGTAATTTTGCAACAATTCGAGCAATTTACTTCTTTCCAGTAACTTCACTGCTCGCTTTAGTATGGGCATCGTCCATTTATGCCATTTTGTATCTTAAACATTTTGATTTTTGCAAGTATGAAAAGAAATAAAGTATAATAAGTTCTGAATTATTGAATTGTGAAATATTATTGAAAATGTACATTCCAATGTCATTTGGGTATATTAATAATAGAATGTACTAGAAATACATACTTTTTGGTCATTTGGGCAATTACACATTTGTTTGAGGGGTTTCATAATAAAACACCAGAGAATAAGATTTAGAATTACATACTTATGATTAGGGGACGGATTTTGATGACTTAAAACATTGTCAACAAAATGTTTTAACAAAGCCCTGAAACCCCCCCCAAAAAGACGTAAAAAATCTTATTAAAACCAGTTCGAATGAACAACTCAAGCTGTTGGATACGTTACTAATGTAATTGATGCTTCTTCCATTCGTTGACGTGAACTGAGCTTGCAAACTTTTGGTTTGGACTGTTATTTACCAGTAAATCTCTGTCTTCAGTTATCCTGAAATCAGCCAAACTGGCAATGCCGCTGGTACACATCACAAGAATTGCATATTCAGAACAGCTGTCGAAACAATTTCTGAGCAAACAAATCAAATGGCCTACCAAGTAATTCTGTGAAGAACATTTGTTGTGTCTCAAAAATATAATTTGAATCAAGTACCATTAAAAATGACATTAAAATTGATGAAATCAGCAAAAAATGCATTGAAAATGACAGAAAAAGGTAAAAAATGACTTAGTTGAAATCAAAAAAGAATGCAAAATGATAACCCATAAAATTGAGTAATTTCCTTTTGTCATAACATAAAATGAATTTCTAATCCTTTTCTATTCCAAACAGCAGTGTTCTAAAGTGCAAAAATAAAAAAAGACATTTCATTAAAATCAGCCTCCTACTTGTAAATAAAACAAGGTAAAACGTGTCTATTTGAAAATTATTAAGTTTTTATTCGTATAAAATTTTTTGGGGAAAAATTAAGCAATTACTTTTAGATTGAAAAATAAGTAGTAGACTGCTATGTTACACAAGTATGTAAATCACTATAAAAATATCTCCAATATAGATTACATTAAAGACATTCTGCTGAACACAGCCAAAATGTTTATAAGTAGACGTAGGATTTTTAGGCTCCATAAGTTTCTCTTTTAACTCTTTATTGCATAGTGTTACTGGGCTGTACCATAATGTTTTTCAGATCATCAATGCATTCTAATGATTTAATTATGAACTATTTTATATTACACACAGTACATCTTGTGTTAATATCACCTGATGCATTGTTAGGCAGAAAATGTGATAAGATAAGGAGGTGAAGTGATAGTAATCTAGTGGTGTGGTGAATTGAAACTTCCTGGTAACACACTCTGTTTCCATACTTCAGAAACAATATGTTTTGAGGAAAATAATCAAACTAACATATGATATTACTTATACTTATTGTATCACATAAACAAATTGAAAAGTAAGTACATTTTTTTAAAAATTGTGAAATATAGCATATTTTTTTATGTAATATCATGTATGTACGGTACACTACCAAAATGTATGTGATCCTTTCGTATTATGATATAGTTTCTATTTTGAAATTGTTTATTGTAATTTAAATAAGTTAATTTTAATTTATTTTAATTGGAAATAATAAATCTTTTAATTTACCTTATGACAATGAGGATGAATTAGTAATGTTAGTAATTTGCAATGAAAAGTGGATGACGTTTTCAAAATTCATGAGCAGTTTATTGTAAAATAAAAGGTTCTCTTATTTCTTAAGCTTTGGACAATACCAAAATGCCCATGATACCTGAAAAAACAGAGGAAACTTATGAAAGGTAAAATGAACCCATACAGAAAAAAATTGTTTCCTTCAATTCCACAATTAAAACTTTCTTAAAAATATCAAAATACTCTTATGTAAATTTATTATAATATATTCTATATAAAATTAATCTCTTTCCTCCATTTTGACATTTTTGATTAATTTTTCTATCTTCTCTTTAATTCAGAAAAAATGTGCAGGGCAGCAGATATTTATATCCTTACTGCATGATGTAACTCAGGAGTAACATAATTTAGTTTTTTTTCTCAGGAAGTATTTACTTCCTATTTTTTTATTATTTTTCCCATAATGGGATGCCGGTGGTGCTAGCCAAATTTGTTTACTATGCTCTGTGAAGTCACGAAGGTTAAGCGAATTTGAGACTCGCGGGTTCCAGGTTGGGTGACCGGCAAGGAACCCCGGGATCTAACCCCAAGTGACGAGATACTGGTCCCCGAGGAAACGACTAGATCCATAGTGACAAGACACTTGCTCCCAAAAAATATGATCGTCGACCCAAGTACCGTCATAAACGAAACTCTATCTGGACAAAGACACGCATTTTTTATATCGATCCACCACCCAGGTTACGAAGTACTGGCTCCCCGAGAAAACGACTCCATGCCTACCAAGTGACGAATTTGCCCCAGCAAAACTATTGTCATTAAATACCGCAAAACGAACTTTAGCTGGGCAAAGAGTCGCTTTAACTCTCGACTTTATCGATCCACACCCCTAGTGACGAGACGCTGTCTTCCCGAAAAAGCGGCCAGTCCCCAAGTGACGACACATTTGCTCCCAGAAAAAAATTGTGGACACCAAAAAAAAACCCTAGCTCGACAAAGATTCGCTTTCACTATCGTCTTTATCGATCCAGCCCCCTGGTGACGAAACAATGTCTCTCCGATAAACCGACCAGACCCCAAGTGACGAGACATTTGCTCTAAGAAAAAAACAAACGAGACCCGGGGACCGTCATAAACTAAAACTCTAAGTCGACAAAAACTCGCATAACACTCGCAGTCCCAGGCCCGGGCCCAAAAAACCGGACGGCACGCACCCAAAAACGATTGTTGCACCGGGGACCATCATATACGACAAAATAGCTCGACAAAGACTCGCTTTAACTCTACCGTTTATCAGACCCCTAGTGACGAGACACAGGCTCCCCGAAAATACCAACACACACCAAAGTGACGAGAAACGTGCTCCTAAAAAATGCTTGTCCACCCGGAGACTGTCATAAACGAGTTTCTAGCGCGACAAACTCTTTAACTCGTGAAGAGAGTGAAGAGAGTCTTGCTCCCTGAGAACATGATCGTCGACACGGGGACCCTCATAAACGAAACCCTTGGTTAATAAACCCTTTAACCCAAATAAGAGTGTTTTCGAGTTTCTAGACGTCCAGACACAAAGCGACCAGAGTCGTGCTCCCTGAAAACACGATAGTTGACCCGGGAACCGTCATTAACGAGCTAGCTTCATAAAGACTCGCTTTAAGTCTACTCTATATCGATTGAAACCTTCAGTGACGAGATTGTCGCTCCCAGAAAAACGCACCACACCCCAAGTGACAATATACAGGCTACCCGAGAGAACGACCAAACGCAAAGAAAATGCGATCGTCGTCCCAGGAACCGTCATATACGAAACTCTAGCTCAACAATGACTTGCTTTTACTGTACTCCATATCGATCCAGATCCCTAGTGACGAGATATTGCCCATCCCCGAAAAAAACGACCACACCCAAAGTGGCATGACACTCTCCCCCAGAAAATACGATCGTCGACCTGGGGACCGTCATTAACGAGAATCTAGCTCGACAAAGACTCGATTTAATAAATCTAGTGACAAGATCCTGGCTATCCGAAAAAAACGACCAGAACCCAAGTGACGATACACTCTCTGCCACAAAACACTATCGTCGACCTGGAAACCGCCATAAACGAGACTCCGGCTCGTCAGAGACTCGCTCTAAGTGTACTTTGTATGGATCTAAACCCTAAGTGACGAGATACGGGCTCCTCGAGAAAAAGGATAGACCCAAAATGACGAGACACTTGCTCCCAAAAAATACGATCGACCCGAGTACCGTCATAAACGAGAATCTTGTTTAATTCGCTTTGCCCAAAAACCCCGGTGACGAGACCTTGCTCAAAAACGAGTCTCTCCAAGTAACGAGAATATGATCCCAGAAAAACGATTATCGATCCGGGGACAGAAATAAACGAGACTAGCTCGACAACCAGCCCCTACAAAACCCAATTAAAAGATTGTTGCCCGGAGAAAAAATTTAAACTCTACTCTTTATCAATCTAGACCCTTTGTTTCGTCAAGGTGGGTTGGTCCACGTCCTAACGGGGGGATACAGAGAGGGCTCTCAAGTATTCCTTTCTTTCACAAATCATTTTACTTCTCCCTATTGTAAATTCTCATTCTTCTATAATATCATGTCTCTTTTCTTCTCCCTCTTCTATTTCACTGGCTCCCTCTGTATACTGAACGCCCACCCATGTGTTTGCCGTGCATGGCGTCTCGTATCGGAGGTAATGTGTGTCCTGGCGGTTGAGAGCTCTGTCTGTTTCGCAATTACTCTCCTCGTGCTACTTTTCTCTTGGCATCCAGGGATACGTGCCTTTACATATTTTGGGGAACATTTCTTATAGGTCTCAATACACTTGTTTTGGCTTCGGACTCTCCTAGACGGGCGGTCGGGAGCTAACCCATTCCCGATCAATCGACTTGGACTAGGTCTTGTACTGAATTCCAGGGTGAACTGGGGGATTCACGGCCGTGCAGCGTTGTGGTAACCCCCACTATTTCCCCGTGGCAACCCTGGCACTCAGATGGAGTGTCCCCTTGTTGAGCTCCGTGGTGGGTGGGGACCACGGGGATGAATCTGATATCATCTTAATGGATAAAAAACCTCCCCCCGCCCTCTTCCATAAGGAAGAAGAGATGTCTTGGTGAAACGGTAAATCTTGAGAGTTTTTTTGTAATGACTCTGATAGACCTACGCTGAAAGCTTCGCTTTCTCGTCATGTCATGTAAAAGTGATAATGAAAAATGAAGAGTGTCAGCCTGATCAAACTTGCCAGAGAATTCAAAAAGTTTGGCAAATTTCAGTCGGTGGTTCGTCAAAGAAACGGCACAATCCTTTTCGAATATCGTTCTGACGAACAGATCATCAAAATCACTGACGTAAAAGAAATAGCCGGCCTCCAGGTGCATGTGTCCGCCCACCCGACCTGAAACCTCTGCAAGGGTGTAGTAAACCATGAAGACTTTTCAACCGAATCGGAAGAAACTTGAAAGCATTCTTCCAACCATATGGTGTGTTCGACATCTACAGGATTCAGCGGATAGTAAATGGGGTACTCACTCCTACCTCAACTCTGATACTGACCTTCGACCGTCCATCTCTACCAGAAAAAAATAACGTGTAGTTTCTACAATCTCCGTGTCAGGCAGTATGTTCCTAACCATCTGCACTGTTTTAAATGCCAGAGGTTTGGCCATACGCAACCTCGCTGCATGAGCGCCGCAGTCTGCCTGCGCTGTGGAAGGGAGTGTTTTAACGACTCTAACTGTTCCGCATATGCAAAGTGAGTGAAATGTTGTGGAAAGCGCCCATCAAATTTTAACCAGTGCCCCATTTTCTTAAGAGAAAGAGCGATCCAGAAAACCAGGGTCTCTGAGAAAGTTTGCTTTCCAGAGGCACGACGTCGTCAACAGACGCGAAACCCCGTGGACATGGCCCGAAGTTTCACTGACACTGGTGAACAGAAGAAAGTAAATTCTGAAACCCAAACACCTAAAGCCTCCTCTATGCGCGATGCTGCCTGTCAGGTGTCCTTTGATGACATCGGCGGAGATGCCTATCCCAAATCTTTTGTTCAATCTGGAACAAAAAATGGAAACCAAAAGCATAAATATCTCAACAAATACTCAAACGCATCCAGAGGAGCGGAGGCCGACAGGCCCGATTGCTAGATCTAGGTCGCCTGTCTCAATTAACTGGCAAAAGCACACACTTTTTCGTAGCTCCTAACACTTTCTCATCCGTGGACCTAGCTCTCTGTAGTCCCTCTGTTTCTACAATCTTCAAATGGACTGTCCTTGGCGACCTGCATGGCTTTCCCATTCGGGTCAACCTCGATATTCCCGATCTGAACGCTGCCCGCCCTCCTCGCTGGCTAATCCGCCGAGCTGAGTGGGAAACATTCAAGAAAGAATTACGAATATTGGAAAACTGCTCAAAATATTTTAATAAAGCCCATTTTAATGCCGCCCTTGATGCGGCGTCATTCGCCATCCCGAAGTCGTCGGGCCATGCACGACATCCCCCTGTTCCATGGTGGAACGCTGATTGTGCCACAGCGGTCCGTGATCGGAAGGGGGCATTGGCAAAACTTAGTAGGTTCCCAACTATGGAAAACCTAATAAATTATAAAAGATCCCGAGCCAGAGCTAGATTAACGATACGGGAATGAGGCGGTGTGCCTGAGGCGGTGTGCCTGAGGCGGTGTGCCCGAGGCGTTGCACTGGCGGGGTGCAAATGAATGCGCGCTCCCACAAGGTCCGTCGACGGTAGGGCGCGGATGCAGCGCCTCAATGGGAGCACAGCACAGAATCTGGCTCGCGTTGGTCAGCCGGAACTCACGTACGGACTGAAAGTCCGTCTGCGTTGGACGCAGTCGGCTTGCCGAAGGCAGAATTGTTGCTCGATGAGCACCTATGTATGCCGACTGCACCCGTGCCGAAGGCAGTGGGGTTACGTTCAACACGCGAGAGAAACCAGATGGCGCCGGGCCGGGCCGGGCTTGCTTTGTCCGTCGCGGAGAGATTTTTGTCGCGGCAGAGACGGCGACCTGTTGGCGAGTGCCGTTTTGGGGGTAGAGGCTACCGGCCCTTCGGGGGACGCGTTGGCGGCAGCCGGGGTGGGGAGGCGGCGGTGAGGGTGGCCAGCGGTGGGAACGCCGGATGCCCGCGGTGGGTGCGGCCAGCCTCTGAAGGAGCAAACAATGACCTGCCGCCAAAGGCGTTTGTGACGTGGACGGAACAGTGTGCAAGCTTTTAGAGCAAATAGTAAATACACGTCTGGTCTGGCTCCAGGAACACAAGAACGTATTTTCATCTCTCCAATGTGGCTTCAGGAAGCACAGGTCCACCATGGAGCACTTAGTCACCCTTTCTATAACTGCTGAGTAGCAGTTTCAGTAGCTGTTCCAGCGTGGCTGTGAGAGGACGTGTATCTTGTGGGGAAACATTTTATGTGATTTTTAAGGTATTTTAGAAAGAGAATAATGTATAAGAAACTGGGTAAACCTTCACTTTTAGATCATGAACTAATGGTTAAACAAATTTTTAAATATAAGCAGTTAGTGGTAGATGAAAGAAAAAATTGTGTGTGTGCTACTAATTATGTTTGGGAACGGATTTCAAATAGCAGGGGGGAATTAAACCAACGACTTTGCATTCATACACACTGCATTCATAGGTTCCATATAAAAACCCAATTGCTTGGTCCATCAACGTCTCAAGAAGAATCTGCAGAAAGTTTGAATTCCAGAAATGTATTTTTTGGGAGCGCACTGCTTTGAAATAAAATACACCTGGATTATATACAAGTACTTTTTATTGTTAAAAAAAGATATAAATATTTTTAATTGTAAGGAAATTGGCCAATGGTTATGAGGAGACGCGCCATTCCTTGTGGAGAGAGCTCCCAACATGTATATTTTGAAATTCGAAACAGGTTAATTAAACCAAACCCGTCAGCGGCATATTTTTTATTGCAGGTAACATTTAGCAAATGCTTACGGAACGTTTTGGCCTATAGCATAAATTATTAAGGCTAATAGTTTAGGAGGACACCTGTCTTTTCCTTGCGGAGGGGGCTCGTAAGATGTACATTTTTGAAATTCGAACCTGGTTAATTTAAACAAACGGGTCCGCGGCAAATTTTTTTATTGCAGATTACATTTAACATATGTTTAGGGCAAAGTTTGGCGAAGAGTATAAATTATTAACGCTAATAGTTTAGGAGAAGTTGTGTCTTTTCCTTACGCAGGGAGCTTCCAAGACTTATATTTCAGGAATTCGAACCTAGGTATTTTAAACTAACCGTTCCAAGGCAATTTTTTTTATAACAGATTACATTTTGCAACGGTTAAGGCCAAACTTTGTCGTAGAGTATGAATTGTTAGGGCCAATGGATTAGGAGGAAACGTGTCTTTTTCTTGTGCAGGGAGCTTCCAAGACTTAAATTTCTGGAGTTCGAACCTGGGCATTTTAAACTATCCGGTCCGCGGAAAATTTTTTATATTACAGATTTTTTTAGTACGCGTTTTGTGTAAATTATGGTGTAGAGTATGAATATTTTCAGGCGATGGTTGGGAAGGAACGTCTCTTTTCCTTGCGCGGAGCGTTCAACAGAGGGTCATTTATGGGATTCGAACCCATATAATTTGAACTAACAGGTCCACAGCAATTTTTGTTATTACTCATTATTTTTAGTACGCGTTTTGTTTAAAATATGGTCTAGAGTTTGAATTGTTACGTGTGATTGCTTACAGGGAGCGTTTCGTTCCTTCTTTGACGGTGTTCGCCATAGGAACGTATGTGTTATTTGTGTTTTTTTGTAAATATGTTTTGAAACAATTGAGATATCAATATGATTTCTTCACTAACCGTTTATAAATAAAAAGCGGCAAATTTTGAGTACTGTTTGGTGTGTATACTTCCATTATTAGCGGATTTAGATGTGTGGTCCTGCAAACTTCCAATGGAAATTAGCATGAACATCGATTTTTTTTGAGAAAATGACCCGCGGCAAATTTTTTGTTTTTACACCTTAAAATCGGCAAAAAAGTGGTAAATTATGAGCTATACAGTTTTGTGATTGGGTGAATTGGTCCTGCTAACTTCCAAGACGTAATGGTGAGGGTGGTCGGGGCTCCCTCTGGCTAAGCGTGACAACACAACTATAGCGACGGCGATGTGTGCACAGTGCGATACATTGCAGTACTATCTAGAAGCGTCACTTTTGTGTTATTACCCATTGAATACATGGTGACATGGGAGGTCTGGAACACAGAAAAGAAGGGAGAAGTGAGAAAGTGCCCCACACCTCCCTTCTACTATTTATACGAAGAATTCGGTGTCATTGAATTTTGTGATTGATTTTTATGTACTATGACTCATAAACGAAAGATACATGATCCTACAAACATGTCAATCTCTAATGAGACCATTCTGTAAGCTGTGAATAAGTTGTTCTTCTAGAGACTATGTCACTAGATGAATTTAATGTGCATCAAAGCAGTGTTGCGATTGAACTAAATAACTTTGTGTTAGTTAAATTTTTCACAAAAATGTAATTTTTGTACTATGTAGGGAAAATTTGTAGCCATGAATATGATAATGGTTTTGATGTATAATTCTAAAAGGGAACCAGTCCTAAATTTTTCTTTCCTGGGCCGGAAGACATTAGCTACATCGAGAAACAGGATATTCTTCTAAAACTTCTTCTTGTATCATTAAAGGCATAGAAAGATCAAAATCTCTGTTGATTTGACAGGTTTTAATTGTTTTGATTTGACAGGTTACAATCTGTAGCAGGTTTGGGTGTTAAGTAAAATAAAAATATTCTTTTCACCTTATACAATTTATGTATTATCACTCAATATCATTCCTGTTTTCAATGTAAAACATTGCCTTCCACAATTTTTCGTTCATTCAAAAATATTAATTTTCATTATTAATACAGCATGAGTTGATATTAAAATTGTAAACTATATCAGTATTAATGGATAAATTATGTGATTTATGTATCAGCTTGCAATTTTACATTCTTATTATTGAAATTCTTGGTATCAAATTATTTTCCCGTTCTTCCCATTTACTATCTCACTCTTCCCAGAAGATGGGAGTGGGACAATTTGCACACTGTGAGACATAACGAAGTTTCAATTTACAAATAATAGATAGAGATCCTGAATTACTTTGGATAAAAGGGGATGGTTCAAGTCACTATATGATTCTTGAAAGAACGGTTGAGAACTGAAAATTTCTTCGAAACTCGTAAATTTGAAATTGTCCCACACCTTCTTTCTTTACCCTACATTCTTTTTTGTTACGTTATTTTACCTATTTTTATTAAGTTTTAAATTACAAACATTATGAGGTTATGGTCTCCAAAACAAAATGGCTCCTTGCACATAAAATATTCCATATGTTACATGGGGCCGTGGATTCTCAATTTCTTCAGAGTGTTTCTCAGTGATTGCTGTTTGCATCACCTAGAAATATTGTGCACTTGCAGCGCCTATTTCATTGTGAGTTACAGAGTATTACCAGAAATTAATAATCGGTATAAACCGATAATAATCGGACAATCGGTAAGTAATTCTCTTAATATGTTCTTTTTGTAACATTTGACTTGGCAACAATAGGATGCATTTGTGGTACGCACCATTTCATGTTTCGAATATGCGAAGTCTATTTTCTTTTATGAAGATCGTAACAAAAATCAAGTTTTGTGACCGATTAGGTAAACTAAAACATTAGATCCTCATAATAGACTAAGTTTTACGTTAAAGAAAATGTTCGAATAAATAATACTATTGTCAGACGGCCTTCGGAATAAACATGAAATAGCTACGCACTATTTTTCGTTTTGAAACGTTGCGGTCGTCAATATTTGAGTCCTATGTTTTGTTATAGTAAGGTTATTGAAAGAAGTATCCTTATCAAAATTTCGTAAACCTATTGAGCTTCATTTTATGACTGAAACTGAATTAACCAGTTTAACACTAAATGCGCAGCTGATGAAACTCGGATTATAGGGCAGGCGGACTACTGCGGTTTTACTACATGTCTACTTAATGCCTCCCAAAGGTATTGATGAGCACCATGAAGTATTTTCTCTCTCCATCTTCATGTCTCTACAAATTATGAATTCACGTGGACAGGTTGCTATTTGAAAATACCCTTAACCTTCTTATTTTTACCTTTCATTTTTTGTGGTGATGGTTCTACTTGTATTGCTAATTTATAGGTCCTTTGATTCCCAAGCATCCAAATGTTCTTTTTTAGGTTTTCTTCCCATTTCAAACATATTTTAAAATTCTTTTAAAAATTATTTTTAAATGGTTTATAGGTTTGTAAATTTTTTCTTTGATTTCCATTGATTTTATTTGTTACTAGTTTATATATTTAAAATCCTTTTGTAAATTTGGCTTTGTGTTATCTTGTTATTTATATGCATCTTTGATCCAATACATTAAAGCAGTTTAATGAATAATGTTAATATTGGTGTATGATCATTAATTATACACAAAATAATTTTTATACTTTTCTTTTAAATACAAGTGATTGCATGAAATAAGTATATTTTCATCTCACAGTACTTTTTAAATCATGTACTATTCTTGACTTAGAATACAAACATGCTCATCCTGTGGAACATATTTTGAAATTTGAAGTAAATATTGGGAATATTGTATTTCTTTCACATAAAAGTTGAAGGATCCACGAGTTGCTTACCACCGAAAATTCACGACAAAAGTTTAATGCAGTTCTATTAACTTATTAAAATGCAATTTAAATGTTTATACTCAGTTATCAATTAGAAACCACCATGAAAACTTAGTTTTAATTCATTTCAGTATTCATAATATGCATTTCTTTCTTATTTTATGTTTCATATAAAACTTAATTATGATACCACTTGACAATTTTTTACAGGAGTATATTTACAGTTTTGTGGTGTATTTAATACACCTCTTCTTAATATGAATTTTGCTTCCAGTTATTACATTGTTTTGAAATATTGTTAAAAAATCACAATTGTTATTAATTTTTTTCAAGAATTCAATAATTTTTTAATTTTTGAATGATTTATGAGATTTATTTATACATGGTTGTGCAAGTTGTCCTAATTGCAAGACTTAACTTAGTGGAAGTATTGTATAGTTTTCTCTATTGTGTCAATTATTATTCTATATTATTCATTTTTTTTGTTACTTTTTTTATTACTAGTTAAAACTACATTGTTAATTGTATCATAAGCTATTGTAAATACATTTAAATTGACAATGCTTGGACAGATTTTGAAAAATGCCAAGTTGTTTCTGATTAAGAGTTAATTACTTTTTAATACTTTTTAATAAAGTCTCATTTAAAAATGTTCTGATTCTGTTTCGACCTTTGGAATTACTGGAATATATAGTAATGCATACAGGATGTACAGGCAGGAAATGTTAAAACATGAAAAATAAGCTCTTAAGACATTTTTAAACATATTTTGTCTAATAATCTCCTTGAATATTTCAAATGGCTGAGCCGCAATAAGCACTCAAAATTTGGATTGAAAAATAATTTCTATACAAAAGTTTTCATTGCAGAAACAAATAAACAATTCCAGAAACATGTAGATTGTTTATTATCTACAAAAGAAATGACTATATTTGTTCAGAAAGGAAAATTGACACAAAAAGGAAAAGGTAGTCGAATTCTGTATATTGAGTGCATTTTCTGTGTTAATTTTCCTTTCAGTACAAATATATTCATTTCTTTTATAAATAATAAACAATTTACATATTTCTGGAGTGTTTTTATATTTCAGAAATGCAAAATTTTGCATTGAAAGTATTTTTCAAACCAATTTTTGAGTTCTTATTGCAGCTCAGCCGTTTGGAATATCCAAGGAGTTTATTAAACAAAATATGCTTCAAATGGTGTTAAAGAGCTTATTTTTGAAGTTTCAACATTTTCTCCATGGACACCTATATAAAGGGCTAGGAAATGAATTTAGCTTATTATGATGTATCCATATATATTTGAAGACAATTCACATTTCAAGTATTTTTTCAAAAGAAAATTTTTATTGATCTAATTTACAAAACTCCAAGTTTCAGAATAAAATGTGGTCACATCACCAGATAGTCTGACAACGAAAGAAAAAAAGCACTATTAAAAAGGCAACAAAAAAATAAAATAAAATAAAAAGGAAAGGGAGTGTAGGGTTTTCTCATGCTACATGTCTTAGCAAATGCCCTAACTTAATAAAGCTATGAACATTATTTCATGTTTTTAATAACTTCTCTTGAGAGAGCATCTCACTTCACGAGACAAGAAATTCAAAGATAAAGATTTATTGTGAATTTACACAATAAAGAGTAAATTGTTTGTCAGTATTAAATTCATTTATATTCAATGAGTTTGGCCACAGTTTATCTGACAAACAGTAGTTAAAAACAAACTATTTGAGTTATTTCAACAATCGCACAAAAATGATCATTTCCTTACAATGAATTTACATTGAACTTTATTAAATAAGAATAATTTTTGACATAATTATAAGTACTTCATCTCATGAGTGGTAACCAGTATATAAACATTGATTGCCTCTCATGGGACCACTATCTATATCTATTTCCATGTCAGTGCTGCCATAAAAATATAATTCATATTCCAGCTACAATCACATCCCTTTTTACTTTTTTAAGCAAGGATTAACTTTAAAATACAAACTCTCAAACTGAAATTGAAGTTTTATGTTTCCATATCTATAGTATCAAACACAATCACACAAGAATGATCATTTCTTTACAACCCTGCAAGAACATGTAACAATTGATATATCTAAATGATTTGTTTATGTACTATTATTTGTGTTTGATACAATGTTCTGATAATCTAAATTGATGACATAATAATTCAACACTTTTTTATTAACATCTACTTTATTTGTTTTCTCCATCAAAAAGGATTTTTATAAATGAACTCTGTTTCACTCAATCTTTCTTCCACCTGATAATTTGACTTGGCATAAACGTGGTCTTCCACAGATTGTAGTGCTTTACTGGGTTTAAGCAATTTATTCTTTTCTTTAAGCTCTAAATTTGAGCTTTGATCAGTATCTCAAAACTGCTAGAAGGTTCTGTCAGCATCAAGATTTATTATAAAAACTCTAGTGACAGGATTCTGGAGCTTAGTTCATCAAAATTGGAGATCTTAAAATGCTCACGTTGTATATTTTTATGTAAATTTGTAGGGTCAAGATAAATTCTCAATCAAACCTTTATTTGATTTTTTACTATCACAAATTAATTTATCTATTCAGTTAGCCCTTCTATTTTTATTTATTTAATTCATATTTTTCATTCTATCAAGTTTCTTTTGCAAAGTAATCAACATTGAAAAAGGAATTTTATGACAAAGCCTTATAACACTTTGTGGTTCTTCTTTCAATTGTTTCACAGAATTTTAAAGTTATATTTTCTTGAACGATAAACCCAAAAAACAATGGTTGACATTGGTCTAAATTTTCATTTAGGCCTACAATTATATTAATAATTTTAGCTTTGCTGCTGCAGCTAAATGATTCAGTCTATTACAATTTGCACATGTTTTCCCATAAGCTGGTCACTGTTTCTTGAGATAAAATCTCATACATTGTTGACACATCTTTCTCTATCTTGTTGTTGATTCTGCTGCTATCTGAATTTCTGTCTTGGTTTTTGTGTTGAATGTTGAACATCCTGTTTATTTTCCATTCTAGCCATTCTCATCTTTCCAGACTGGTTCTTTGTCATTAGACCTTGATTTGTTTTCCAAAATGCTATCTTAATGGTATTCACATGAGCTTTTTAATCAATGGATTTCAATTGAAATGGCAATAGCTGACACGTTACAAATTTTAATACCTTGTCAAGATCTGGGTCAAACTCATGCAACAAATGACTTTTCTGTTGCTGATCATGGGTAACACAAATCACTCTGTCTTTCATCCAGCTTTCACATCAGTCTCCAAAATCACAAACATTGCTGAGCTTTTCTAAAGTCCGTTATGTATAAAGAAAACCTTTCACTTGATTGTTGGCTTCTTGTAAAAAATAAATGTCAGTCTACACTTAGGTTTACCTTCGGAGTACAAAAATTTTCAAATGCAGTCAACTTCTTCTGTTGATTTCTTTTGATCATTTCTGAAATTGAATGTATTAAATTTATCTAACTAACTCATCTCCAATTACATGAATGCTTAGAATTTCATTTTTCTCCAAATTTGAAAAATAACACCTGTTCTTCCTGTACACAAAATGTGTAAAGAGCCCACCATCCAGTATATTATTGTCCATTTAGTTTATCTTCTCTTTCAAAACAAATTATTATTATTATTATTTTATTATTATTATTATTATTATTATTATTATTATTATTATTATTATTATTATTATTATTATTATTATTATTATTATTATTATTATTATTATTATTATTATTATATTATTATTATCATTATTATTATCATTATTATTATCATTATCACTATCATTATCACTATCACTATCATTATCATTATCATTATCATCATCATCATCATCATCACCATCACCATTATCATTATCATTATCATTATCATTATCATTATCATTATCATCATCATCATCATCATCATTATCATTATCATTATCATTATCATCATCATTATCATTATCATTATCATTATTATTATTATTACATTTACCTCGCCTTTTTCAAATCAAGCAAGAATTGTCAAACAAGATTCTCAGAGAATGGTGGAATGGAATGGTAAATTTAAGGTATGTATATATTTCTATCATGTGTTGTTATAATAGAAATTCATAGATTAGTTCTATTGCACATAATGTACAAATCTTGGCCACTAATCTGGCTCAAAGTTATGTTAATGTAAATAAATTGTAAAATTCCTCCAAAAGCTTAAGTGTAACAAGATAAACAATGATATCATTGTATATCAGTTTAAATCCTTTCAATTCAAATTCTAATGTTGTTAAGTGGTTATAGAGAGCTTGGCTTCCAAACTCATTATATTGCATTCATTTGTGCCTCTTTTAGTTGTCAAAAAAGTATCTATTTAAAAAATTTAAGTTATTTGATTAGGTTTTAATACTCAATTATGCATTGCAAATTCGTATTAAAATGTAAAAAAATATTTATTATGTGCAATTCATTGAAATAATTTTAATATAGTTGAAGTGTCATTAATGGCAATTAGAAATTGTAGAATTAATTGTTGTGTAGTATTCCCATATATTATAAGTGTACAGAATTTTATAACCATATTTAAATTTTAAAAAAAAAATAATAATGAATTCCAAAAAAAAACATTTTTTTTATATTTTTAAAATTATACATTAGTTAAATTTTCAAATACTATTGAATTAATTTTATTTTTCTGGTAGTTTTTGGCTCAGGTGATGGAAATTGATCACAGAATGTCATGGACATTGGTCATTGAAACAGGTATCCATTGATGCAGGTAATCATGGATATCTGAATTAAACCTTTTTATGACATGATCATGAACATGTATTTAGGTGATGCCAATACACATGTTGCTAATTTTGCAAACATCATGGACTTTTGTGATTTCATTCATATTTAACATTCACAAAATTTTTATATATAAATGGTTCAATTTTTTAGTGTGTATCATTTTTGACCAGGCCACTTATTTTAAAATTCTCATTAGGTAATGTAACTTGAATTATAATTCTGTTATAGTTTCAATGAGTACTATGAAGTTGTGCTCTCAGAATGACTAAGTGGGAATTAAAGATATTAATACAATACATAGATTTAAAAGTAAATTGAAAGCTTTCCTGCTTAACAACATGTTCTACAGTGAGAAGGAATACACAAATCACATCACAACCTCCCTTAAAAAATAAAAATTCGAATCCCATTGATTCTCTGTTTCATGTTGACTGTTCAAGTTGAAGCAAAGAAAAAAGAACTGGCATATCCCATCCTGCCTGTGTTAAATTGCAGTTGGACTGATGTAGAAGGAGAATGCCAAACCCAAATTCTATTTCCTTCATCCTGAATTTGCTAAATAATAATAATAATAATAATAATAATAATAATAATGATGATGATAATAATAATAATAATAATAATAATAATAATAATAATAATAATAATAATAATAATAATATTATTATTTTATTTATATAGACTTGCACAAAGTATCAAGCAAAGTCTGTCTAGTAATTAATTTAAATTACAGGAAGTTAATTACATATTTTTACTACATGCACTTACAGTAATAATTTACAAATCTACATTATCTTGATAGCTTACATGGTTATTAAAGTATGCAAGTGTTCACAATAAACATTCATATAATTTACATTTTAATAATACAAAGTCACATTCTTACACTAAGAGTAGCATTAACAAAGCACTGTATTATTGTAAACTAGCAGATTATTATACAGTGGAAAAAACTTACAATTAGTGTTGGTAATTCACATTATCTTACAGTAATAAGTTAATTAACTTCAATAATTGAATACATTATTAATTTTAAAAAAATTAATTACTATGTAGTACATTGTCTTATCAAAACTGAGTAACTGATACAAGAAGTGGTCACACTTGTAGCGGTACATGGTTTTAAAATACAGAAAAGTTAAAGCAGTTCAGTTATCTTATATGGACCCAGACTGATGAGATGACGTTTAAGCAATGTTTTAAATTATTTATCATCAGCCGATTTTACGGTGACCGGGAGATTATTAAAAAGCTTAGCTGCAATGCAGAAGGGATCTTTATTAGTTGAAGACTTGTTAATGTACATCCTGTGATAGTCCCTATGTCCTCTAGTATGATAGTTATGTATTTCTTTATTACTCACAAGATATTGATTCTGATTATTTCTCAATAGGAGTATTACTTTGTAAGAGTAGAGTGCTACAACAGTCAGTAATTCATATTTAATAAAATAATATTTACAGGACTGTCTTGGATTCAGCTTGAAAATAATTCTGATACATTTCTTTTGTAGGACCATCAATCTATCCTTTTTATTATAAGTTGATTGAGATTATTTCTCAATAGGAGTGTAACTTTGAATTAATAATTGTACCTCCCCATATTTCAATACCATATTGAAATTGTGAGAAGATTATGCCGTAGTATATTGACAGAAGTGAGTCTGTTTCCAGGTATCTGGAAAAGTATCTCAAGAGGAATATATTTGAGTCTATTTTATTACAAAGTGTGTCAACTTGTTTGTTGTAAGTTAGGTTTTGATCTATTAATATTCCTAAAAACTTATGGCAATCAGTTTGATTCACTGATTCCTTGTCTACTTCCACTTTTATGTTTTGGTGTTGGTAACTGTGATGAAACTTGAAATTGATTAATACAGTTTTATCAACATTTAATTTCAATTCATTTATGGACAGATAACTTTTAATTGATTTTAAAGATTCAGACAGATTACTTTCTAGATGACAAAGATTTTGTCCACTGCTTATTAATGTTGTATCATCTGCATAAGAAATCACAGAGAAATCAGAAGAGCTTGGAATATCATTAACATATATTAGAAATAGCAAAGGTCCAAGCACAGATCCTTGGAACCCCTGTGGTAATTGTATCAAAATTTGATTTAACTTTGGATAAGAAATTTTCAGATTGCCAGAAGATCTCTGTACATTGCTTACACCTTGTAGGGTATGATCTAATGAGGTCATTTACTCCACCCCTTGTTCCGTAGTAGTAAATGCACTAGGCATCACTAATATCGTTAAATCATTTTTTTTTTATATTGTTACTATTATAATTATAATTTAAGAATGACCAACTTGATCAGGGTTTTTTGTCCAGTTTCCCTTGATCCTTTGTGCAAATGCTGAGATGGTCCCCATTGTTTTGATTTCTGGACAGTAAATGTAACTTCACTCTACCATATCTGACTCGTCATACACGATTGAAATTGTATTTGTGACTCAATAAATATTATTATTATTATTATTTTTATATTATTATTATTATTATTATTATTATTATTATTATTATTATTATTATTAATAAAAAATGCTGGATTTACATCTTGGCTATTTTTCATCTTCAAAATTACCAGAGAAAATATCTCGGATTGTGTTAATGATTGTTGGACAAGGAAATGTCATTGTGTTGACTTTGATAACTTTGAGAAACATTTCCCTAGCCAAGTGAACAAAATACTTTTCTCTTGAAATAAAACAATTCAATATCACTAGACATGATTCTCGCACCTTTTAAAATTCTAAAACTTGCATACTTATGCCAGATAAAATTTGACAAAACATGCACAATCAAATTTTTGCTTGGTATTTTTTTCATTGCCTTTTCTAACAGGAACATTAACAAATTTTCTAAATTTTACTTAGTCAAATTCATCCTTTTGTGAAAATGAATCTTTTTGAACATTCTTCTATATCACTAGATGTAATTGGAGCATATTTGTAAGATGAAATCTGAGCAAACGTGAGGTCAAATTCTGCATTTTCTGCTGTTGAATAATTTTTTTTCCTCCCATTGAAAATTTATATCAGAATTTGAATTTTATGGTGTATATAATTTTTTCTTGGCAGTCACACTCACATGTCCAAAAACTAATTTTAAAGACTTTGTAATATCTTCAACAATATTAAATGACTTAACTAGAGGTAATCCTGCTGTTATTATTATTTTTTTTATCATTATTATTATTAGCAATAGTAGCTTAGTAGAAGTTGCAGCAACTTGCTGAATGACACTGCACTAGGCAGATCCCGAAGGCTTCGGACTCCTGTTGCCATTTTCTGAATTGGTATAGGCAGTTTTACATAATTTAATTAAGTATGCATTTTTACTTTCTTTTTTTACATACATGGTTTTATTACATATTATTTTATTTTTTGCATGCAAGCAGACTAAGAGTCTGCCCCTAATTATTTTCCCCTCCCTTGTGTCACTGTCAGTTACCAGTGATACTGAGTAGTGATTCCTGTGCATGTGAAATTAATAAATAGTATTCGAAGAATATAATCCTAAATTTTGAAGCAATCCAGAATAGTATGCATTTAATAAAATAACCTGTCAAATTTAAAAGTCACTTTAGAACTGGTTATTAATTTGCTAAGAAAAATTATTTGATTCATCCAATAAAATGAAGGCCAGTTGTTTTGTCCCATACTAAAGTGATGTGTCTTCTCACACCTTACACAATACTAAAACTATGATTTATCCTGACCTCGCACTTCATTTATTTGCTGTTGTTGAGTGCACATTTTTCTCTACAATTTGTTTTGTTGCATTCAGGTGATAACAATAGTTCAGTTATGACATTAACATGTTGGGAGTGTAGGATTTGTAAATGCAGGCCAATAATGAGCTTATAGATTGTCAAATGGGCAAAGAGGTTTTTAAGCAATTCATTCAAATTGCAGATGCAGCAGGTAAATCAATAGCTGGGCAGTATTATACATTTTAATTTCTGTTTTTAAATTAATTTAACTAATTTGATCTGATTTTTAGTGCATGTTTGTACATTTAGATTACCGAAATTGAAATAATATAAGTAAAAAATATAAATATGATTTATGTTGGTGATTTCTTCCATTTTCTGATTTTAATAGTATGTATACTATTTATGAATTCATTGTAATTGTAAACTAAGTGTTAATTTTATATAGACGAATTTTGTGCTAGTGAATGCAAGAACCCTAAGTATAATGAAGGGACTAATAGAATTGAACCTGTTGTAACTAAAATTAATATGAACATATAATAAGAACATTAAATTTGTAAAATGAAAGGTTAAAAGAAATAAACAAAAAATACATTTGAACATAATTTTTAGATTCATACGTAGCCATAATTAAAATAAACCTGGGCGCTTTTATAAAACATGTGAATTAAATTTGTTTTTTGGGATCAGTCATAAAATTTGCTAATTATATGTATTTGTGAAACAGTTTTAAAGTAGCTTTTTTCAAATAATTACTGATGTCCCTAAACATGTTCCTAGTCTCCTTGTGTATTTAATCCATTATATTCGTAAGTTTTATATCAGGTACTGCGAACATTGTGAGGTTATGGTCTTCAAAAGAAAATGGCCCCTCCCGAATAAAAATTTTCCGTGTCACATGGGGCCAAGGATCCTAAAATATGTTAGTGTTGACTGACTGGTTGATTGTTTAATGTTATTTACGTTAAATTAAGTGTATCAGGCCCGTATAAATGTGAAATAATCTAGTCAGTGAAGTTAAAAGGGAAACTGTAAGTAGTAATTCATATACTATGCAGAATTTATAGTATTATTTTCGTTTTTAAAGTTAAAAACCGGATTATAATTATTTCTATTAAACTTCATGAATCGTCTATGATTTTTTTCGAGTACGTTAACTATTGGGTTTTCCAAGACCCCCACTTCGCCTGGTCGAGAGCAAATACTACTACAATGAGAACAATTTCAAAGGCTCTGCTGTGAAACCCATTTGTTAGAGACTAGAAACGCGTTATATTCTTAAATTTTATATTAGGTACTACGAACATTGTGAGGTTGTGGTCTCCAAAAGAAAATGGCCCCTCCCGAATAAAAATTTTCCGTGTGTTACATGGGGCCGAGGATCCTAAAATATGTTAGTGTTGACTGACTGGTTGATTGTTTAATGTTATTTACGTTAAATTAAGTGTATCAGGCCCATATATTTGTGAAATAATCTAGCCAGTGAAGTTAAAAGAGAAATTGTAAGTAGTAATTCATATACTATGCAGAATTTATAGTATTATTTTCGTTTTTAAAGTTAAAAACCGGATTATAATTATTTCTATTAAACTTCATGAATCGTCTATGATTTTTTTCGAGTATGTTAACTATTGGGTTTTCCAATGATCGAGAGCAAATACTACTACAATGAGAACAATTTCAAAGGCTCTGCTGTGAAACCCATTTGTTAGAGACTAGAAACGCATTATATTCTTAAGTTTTATAATATACTACGGTACTACGAACATTGTGAGTTATGGCCTCCAAAAGAAAATGGCCCCTCCCGAATAAAAATTTTCCGTGTGTTTCATGGGGCCGAGGATCCCAGAATATCTTACAGTGTTGACTGACTGGTTGATTGTTTAATGTTATTTACGTTGAATTACGTGTATCAGGCCTATTTAAGTGTGAAATAATCTAGTCAGTGAAGTTAAAAGACAAATTGTAAGTAGTCATTCATTTACTAGGCTTTTTTAACAATTTAACTGAACAATTTTAGGTTCATTTCATTAGTGTTACGTACCACTTGTATTTCCAATAAGCAATGGCTAATATTGTTTGAAGATACAAACAAATTTAAATATTGTAAGAGATAAGATCAATATTACGTTTAGATGATAAAACATTGCGTTACATAAAATTTTGGAATTACTAACGTCAAACGGCTTTCGTAATTTATTACGAAATTGTTCAAATAAATAAGAAAAATATTTTTCGTTTTGAAATATTTCAGTTGTTAGTTTTTAAATACGTTTTACTATATTACGGATATAGAAAGTACTATGCATATCACGAAGTTGTAAACCTATTTTACTTCATTTCATGATTGAAACGATATTATTGTTTTAAATAATAGAAACTGAATTAGTAATACGATAGTCTTACACTAAATTTGCAACTCGTGCTATTGGGCAGGTGGACTGCTATGGTTGCTACATGACTAAAAACGTCTCCTAAATGTATTAGCGAACAACATCAAAATTTTCTTTTCACCATCACATCTCTAGAATTTATGAATTCACGAGGATAGCTCGCTATTCGGAAATGCCCTTAATATTAGCATTTTTACCTCTTAGTTTATGTGGTGATGTTTCTACTTGTATTGATAATTTGTATGGAGCGGATTTTGATGACCTAAAACATCGTAAAAAATTATCAAGAAAATGCTCTTCAAATGCTTTAAAAATTCCCTAAAACCAAAGAAAAATGACGTAAAAATCGTATCAAAACCGGTTCGGATGAACAACTCAAGCTATTGGATACGTTAGTGATGTAATTGAAGCTTCTTCCTTTCGTTCGAGTGACCTCAGCTTGCAAAGTTTGGGTTAGGACTGTCCTTTACCAAGAAATCTCTTGTTTTTAGTTTTCCCGAAATTGGTCGAACCGACAATGGAGCTGATATACGTCACAAGAATTACATACAATGGTTGTCAAAGCAATTTCTGAGGGAACAAATAGAATACCCTAGTGAGTAATTCAGTGAAGAACATTTGCATCTCGTAAATATTATTTGAAGCAAGTATCATTAACATGGCATTAAAGCCGATGAAATCAACAAAAATTGCATCAAAAATGACGGAAAGGGTAAAAAAATTACCTATTAGTCGAAATCGCCAAAAAATGCAAAATAATGACCAATAAAAATAGGTCATTTCCTTTTGTCATAACCTAAAATGAATTTCTACATTAAACGGCATTGTTCTAAAGTGAAAAGAAAAAATGACATTTCATTAAAATCCGTCCTCTACTAATTTGATAGGTCCTTTTTTCTGATGTGTTTCTGTTTAGGTCTTCTTCCCATTTCATACATATTTCAAAATACTTTTAAAAATCAATTATTTATTTATGTTTTTAGTTTCAAAAATACTTTCTTTGATATTCATTGATTTCTTGCATTTTGATTTTATTTGATAATAGTTCATACAATTAGTTGATATCTTATTGTAACTTTTAATTTGTATCATTTGTTATTCAGATACATTATTTTTACTTCACCAAAAATTTAATTTTTTGATAATATATAAGCCATTTTATGTTATCTTTTTTTAAAATAATGATAATAGAAATTCTCTTCCAGATTACAGATGCAATCTATAATTATAATACTCAACTACTTTACTCGATAGATCATCTTGTAAAATCTCATTTTTAATTTCTGTTAGATTTTCATCTGACAATTCCATTGAATCTCTCTCATTTACACAATGAATGATATAAAGCATAGATTCTTCATATTTATCAAATGTTTGAATTCTACTCCTAGACACAAATATATACTTTTTGGGCAAAAATTGTAGTTTAAACCTACGTTACATTACTTTTAATTTTAGATGTTTCAGACTGTTGTTCGGAATTTTATTGATAGGTTTATTAATTATGAACATTAATGATATATGGTCTGTTTTATTGTTATATTATCATGGACATACATAGAAACAAAAGTAATTTAGAACAAGAAAAATATTGCTAATAATACTTTTTCAAATTGAGTATATTGGATTTCTACAAGATTAACTGATCTTGAAGCAAAATAAACAGGTTTGTAGTATACAGCAACCCAATGCAATTGAGAAGCATCTTACTGAATTAACATTGTAATGCTTCAGTTAAAAGGAGTTAAGCTTAATTTTCTTAATTTCATAACAAACCATGGAATGTATTTGAGTTCAACTCCACTGAATAGAAGTAATTTTTATTCTGTAAGAGGAGATATGATATGAGATAAATAAGGAATAAAGACTTGAGGAAAATTCACCATGCCTAATAATCTCTGTCAATCTGTTCTATTTGTAGAATTTTTTAGTCAATAATAATTTGAATTTTTCTGTCAGAGTACATTCCTGCTTTACAAAACCCATGCCTAAAAATTTGATATCATGAAGACAATATTGAAATTTATTGAGTTAAATTTTATATTCAACTTTCTAGCCTCCTCAAATAGTTTCCTCAAAATTTCTTTTCATTTTTTGAATCTATATACACATGACAATCAAAATATAAATTAACATCCGGTGCGTCATCAAAATAACTACTAATAACAATTCTGGTAGATTTTCTAGGCCAAATGGACCTCTTAAATACCTGTATGTGCCAAATACAGTGGAAAAATTGGAAAATTTAGGTAATTGAGGATCTAGTTTGATGCAATAAAAGCCATCTTTTATATCAAGAACTGTAGAATATGTTTTGTTAGCCAAACATAGGGATATTTCGTTAATAGTAGGTATCAAGTAGGCCTACATTTCTCTGATAATAAACTTATTTAAATCGTGTGGATCAATACATTTTCTACCCATTCTGTTGATTCGTTTACATTTTCAATCATATTTATATTGACTACACCTTTTAATTTATTTTTAAATCTCTCATTTAGATTTACTGGAATTTGTCTTGCTGAACTTGTATGTGGCATTGCCTCTCTAGATAATTTAATGGAACACTGGTTTGGAAAACAACCTAAGCCTTCAAATAGATCTCTGTAGTTTATGTAAATCAATTGATTAATTATTATTGATGATCTTAGATAAGTTAGTAACATGACCAATTCTTTCAATAAGCCCTACACTAGTACAAGCCTCAAGTCCTAAAATGAAAGCGGAACCTCTTAACTATAACAAATTTCACAGTTTCACTCCTTTTATTTATGACTTTAGCAAACAATTTTCTTATTAGATAAATTTTCGATTCCCCATAATCTTGTAGCTTAACATTATTCTTCATTATTTTATTAGTTAAACCAGATTGCTTTACTATATGTAAAGGAATACTATTTATTTCAGCACCAGTAGACGTACTTGAAAGGTATGGGTCTACCATCTACATAAACATCTTAGAACCAAGCTTTTGTTTTAATACTATTAACTAAGGAAAATGAATCTGAAGAATCTTGGAACTTACTTTTTATCTCTTCTACTGTATTATTTGTTGCATGTAATGGACACTCTTGGTCTCAGCATTTCTTAACTCACATATTGGTGAAATGATTATTTTTCCACAACAATTACACATATTTCCTAAAGCTGGACAACATTGAATACTTTGATGTTGCCCACCACACTTCATGCACTGAATAACCTTGTTTCTATTTAATTCTTTCTTATTATTTTTAAATTTTGAACTACTGAATTGATACAGATAACACTAGTTTTTTCTGGTCCAGTGTTTTGAAACTCATAGCTTATCATAGAAAGCAATATGCTAATATGTAACTAATTTTTATTAAATATCTCTAGTAAAATTTGTACTATATGTATTTACATAAAAATGTGTTTACAATTTTGTGATGCATTTAGACAATGGACTTTAGACATGGATGCATTTAGACATGGACTTTGCTTCCAGATATTTTTGTAAAAGATTATCTGTTTAAAAATCAGTACAGTGTTATCATTTTTTTTCTATTTCAAGTATTCATTGAATCTGAATTTTGAATTAGTCTTAGCTTTTACTTGCTTGTTTATGCCATTCTTATTGCAATTCATACTACAGTGGAAGTGATGTAATGTTCTTTATAGTATTAATTCTTATTCTATATCATTAATTACCTTTTCACAGGATTCATGTTATTTGTTTTTGAACTAAATAAGGCATGCTACGAAACAACAGGTGATAAGTTGTGTGATTACGATGTACAATGTCTGAATGTCGAGAGAGTTGAATATTTTGTAAACATACAATATAGATGTTCCAGCAACAAGCTAGAACTTAAAATGATGTATAGACTTCAAATACAAGAAACAAGTGATACATTAAAAGATTTTTTATCTTAAACAATTTGGTAGCAAAGCTGAAAGGAGCCAAAGAAGTAAAAAGGGAATGGAATCTTTTGGAAGAATGAAATTCCTAATGTAATTTTTATGCTCTCTGGAGTATGAGAATGATGGCATTGATAAAATCAAAAGATTTGTATTAGGATGAACACATCCTAATACATCCATCAATCTTTATTAACAAATAAATGATGAACCAACAAGGAGATGAAAATTTAATGAAGAAATGGAATGAATGGATAAGTAAGATACACACAAGATATGTGCATTAATTATACAAGCAAAGACATGTTGATTGATCAAGCGATGGCATGCTGTGGTACAGATAACACTAAGGAATTCTGGAATATATAAAAAAACAAAAAGTCATGAAGGTGCATTTAGTGAATGAAAGATGCAGCTGAAAATGAACTTAGCAAGTATTGAAAACTTATAGAGGGAAAGTACTAATAATGAGTATTTGATGTGTGCACATTCTTTAGCTATAGATTAGGAACAGCAAAAAGATGATGATCCCCATTGCAACTAGTGTTTCTTGTAACTACTATTTTGCTTTGCTTATATAGTATCTGCTTAAAGCTACTAATGAAGAGAACGATTTAATGCATTAGATGAAACCTAGTGCAACTAGTGTTTCCTATAGCTACTTTTGTCTTTCGCTCATATATTTGTTGTCCTATGGTTTGTTTTATTGTACAGTTTCTTATAGCTACTATTTCGTTTTACTTATATGATCTTACTTTAGTCTTAATATGTCTTTATGATTTTACTTTAGTGATTTTACAAATATCAACCTACTGTAACCCTACGAGGCCTTTTGCTCTTTATGGAATGATGTAGGATGATGATGATAATAATAATAATAATAATAATAATAATAATAATAATAATAATAATAATAATATAAAAATATTAAAAAAAATAAAAAAAATTAAAAATATAATAATAATAATAATAATAATAATAATAATAATAATAATAATATTTATTATTATTATTATTTTATACTTTATTAACTTTTCTTTAGTTTTGGGTCCAGGTAAGTCAGAATCTTATTGTCTGATTCCCACTTTTAACTTAAATTATTGTACCAATTTTAATTGTTTAATTTCATCTGGCAAAGCGTTGTAAAGTGACGTACATGTATTGTATGTGGATTTCTTGTAGTGAGCTGTTGATACTGACACTCGATGAACATGATTTCTACGTCGAGTGTTGCAACTATATTAAAATAAGTGTTTAATTTCATCTGGTAATGCGTTGTAAAGTAACGTACATTAATCGTATGTGGATTTCTTGTAGTGAGCTGTTGATACTGACACTTGATGAACATGATATCTACGTCGTGTGTTGTAACTATAAATAATTCAAAAATTCAAAAACTATAAATATCAGTATCATGAAATTAAGTTTCCACCGTTAAGTAAGTAAGTTTTGACAAATACCACAGATTCATGAATAAATATCCAAGGCAATGGTAAGATTCCAAGCTCAATGAAAAGAGGCTTGCACGGATCACATGGATGGGATTTTTTCATTATTCGGATAATTTTCTTTTACAATCTAAATGTCTGGGAACTAAAGGATAAGCTTCCCCAGAATATTATGCCATATCTCAGGCAGGAATGTACATTTGCAAAATACACGCAATGAGCTGCATGAAGGCTGAGAGAATTAGATAGAATTCTGAATGCATAACATAATGAGTTTAATTTAGTGTTTAATTATGTTATATGTACATTCCATTTGAGGTTTGATTGAATTGAGAGACCTAGAAATTTTGTTACCTTAACATCAGATAATTGCATATTGTTCATTTTCAATGGAGCATACGATTGCTGATTTGAAATACAAAATTGGATTGAGACTGTTCTTCCATTTTTAATAGATGAGGGCGTATCGTTTACATACAACAGAAAGAGGATAGGACCTAAGATCGAACCTTGTGGGACCCCATGTTCAATTGGCAAAGAATTGGAGAGATAAGTAAATAATGTCCTTTCATGCCAGTACGGTATTTCTACTCTTTGAAATCGATGTTTAAGGTACGAGGTTATCCAATCTAGGGCAGTACCACGAATTCCATAAGAAGGTAATTTTGAGAGCAAGATGTTATGGTTAATAACGTCAAAAGCTTTTGAAAGATCTAAAAAGATCCCAATGGGTTCTTCATTTTTGTCCATTGATGAAGCAACATCTTTTAAGGAAAGAAAAAATGGCAGTTTCCATTGATTTTGATTTCCTGAAACCATGTTGTGAGTCTGAAAACGCTTCGTTTTTCCTGAGAAAGGTTTCTATTCACGTATAGAAAAGCCTCTCTAATATTTTTGAGAATACTGACAAACGAGAAATTGGCCGGTAATTTTGAATTTCATTTTTGTTCCCTTTTTTAAAAAGTGGCTTAATTTTTGATGTTTTGAAAGTATCTGGAAATATTCCTGTGCACAAGGAAGCATTGAAAATGTGAGTTAATGGGTGTATAATGGCAGGGGCACACGTTTTTAAACAATTTCAGAAATTCATCTAAACCTGATGAATATTTATTTTTTAATTTACTGACTATTCTGAGGATTTCGTTAGAAGAAGTTTCGTAAATAAACATCGTGCCGAAATTTTTTTGGGAAGCATATGATGTTGAATTTTGTGGTTTTAGTCCCTTCGTTAGATCAACCGCAATTCTATAAAAGTGTTGGTTGAAGAGATTCGCAACTTTTTCTGGATTTCTTATTTATCTTTCATTATCCTTTAAAACAACATTCTCTACGAATTGTCGTGATGACGTGGTCGAATTTTTAAAGATGTTCCACATTGCTTTAGTTTTGTTTCTAGCGTTCAAAATATCCTCATGATATTCCATTATTTTTGCCTGAACTATTATTTTCCTTAAAATTCTTTTATATTCTCGGAAGTAGACGTGAAAACCGGGTGATACGTTGTGATGTTTAGAAATAAAGTAGAGAGTACATTTATTTTTACTCGATATTCTAATTCCTTTTTTGATTCAAGTATTACTTTTTCGTGAAATGTTTAATTTTCTTTTTTTAATAGGAAAGCATGCGTTACAGAGAAATGAAAGCTTTGAGAAAAATAAATTATATTTTTCATTTGTGTCAATAGCGTTATAAACTGCCTCCCATGATTCTTTCGGCAAGTAGTCCGTAAATAATTTTATGTTAACTGTAGTAAATGCTCTGCACATGCGTGTTTTATTTACTGTGTCAGTATTCATGTTACTAGTAATTGTAAGAATTTGTGCATCGTGGTCACTGTAACCTAGATTATTCATTATTATTTCATATCTAGTTGTGGTTTTGTTAATTATAATTTGATCTATTGCTGTTTGTGATTTAAGAGTTTAGGTATTAGGTATTTAAGAGTACTTTTTCCATAGCTTGTACGTTAATGGTATTTGGTACTTCGGATTTCTTGTTTTGAACCCATTTATTGCATTAACTTCGAATTTATTAGAATTTTTATTTCGAGTTATATTAAGGTAAATGTAGAATCCTTTAGGTGTGAGAGTGTTATAACATGCTAGCAGCTGAGACTCACTGAGATTTCTCTTCTTAGCCATTATCTTTAGCACTTTAACTTTATTTTGTTCCAATTTGCTTATGTATATTTGGCATGCCCTACCCCAGACTTGCACACCATATCTCAATAATGAATCTATAGGAGACGTGTATATGATTTTCAAAAATTGTTCATTTACAGATGTCTGAATTGAATACATACATCCAGCTATCTTTTTTATTTTGTTGAACAGGAAATTTGTAAGCAGGTTATATCTCAAGTGCTGATCCAAAACAACTCCTAGATATGTGTAATATGTTACATAGTCAATCTTGACGCATTTGTCGCTACATCCAATGGTCGTGCATTCAAAATTGTGCAGAGTTAATTTTCCTAATTTTAGTTTTTGCTTTTTCCGTGTTTTGAAATGCATTACTTTGGTTTTCACAGGATTAACATAAAAAGTGTTTTCATAAGACCATTTAACAATATTGTTAAATTCAGTTTGTAGTTGGTCTTTGCATTTGTTTATATCACTGTTAGAGTACAGAAGAGCAGCATCATCTGCATACATGTAAAATTTACAATTTTCTATATATTTAAATACGTTTTTGGCGTATATTAGAAATAGCACTGGTCCTAAGCAACTCCCTCGTGGAACTCCATGTCTGATAGTTTTAGGGTGACTTAATTTATTGTCTATTTTGACTAATATTTTTCTATGTTATAGCTTTTAAGCGATCTTAAAAATCGAACTTGAATGCCTATTTCTTGCAATCTCTTCAGCAGGATTGTATAACTGACAGTGTCAAACGCCTTTGAGTAATCTATGAATATTGTCATTATCTCCTTTCCTTTATCGAGACTATTATTTATATAATCTACATTTTGGACCAAAGCTTCTTCAGTTTCCTTGCCCTTCTGGAATCCATATTGATTTGTATGTATTATATGGTTTTCGGTCATATATTGATTGAGTTTCTGTATTATGTATTTCTCAAATATTTTTTAAGGGGGTAGATAAGGCTGAGTTATTGAAATCATCATTCAATTTTTTCAAGAAAGATATGTTGTTTGTGTTGAGTGGTTTTTATAAATTATGATTATTTCTGTAATAAATGAGTTTTGACCAGTACTACCACGTACTGGTATATATACACGTATTAATAATAATAATAATAATAATAATAATAATAATAATAAAAGCCTGATATTGTCGTATTCGACAAAACTACTCGTAGGGCAATAATAATTGATATCGCAGTCCCACTGGATCATAATCTGCTGACAACTATTGCAGAAAAGAGGAGAAAATATCAGCCACTCTCAGTTGAGCTGAAAAACTTGTACAAACTAATAGAGGTAGATATTGTACCCGTGGTTATTTCAACTAATGGGCTTGTGGCTGAAGATTGGAGGATTGTGAAAGAAAAACTCCATCTAAATGAGTGGCACCTCAGAACCATGCAGAAGGCCGTGTTGCTGGCAACCACCAACATAGTGCGCAAGGTTCTCTCCCTAAATCATTGAATCATTGAAGCTAAATCATTTTGGAACGTGAGTGCACTGGAGCAAGAACTTCTCACCATCTGTCTCACCATGTGTTGACGTTCTGTCCTTGAGTTATACTTGAAAACTCCGGAAGAGCGTGAAATTTTGAAATATGAAATAATAATAATAATAATAATAATAATAATAATAATAATAAAAAATTGTAAACATGATTATTCAGACAACTGTACTGGAATTATAGAGGTAGAATTAAGAAGAATTCAAGAAATAATCAAAGAAATTATTCAATTAAAAAATTCAATTCAAGTCAATTCATTCTAAAGTTCAATTCAAAAATTGAACACACTGGTACGAATGAGAATTTTTGGAAAAAAATTCTTAATGAGAATAAGAAAGAAACAATTTGAATGTTAGATTCTGCATCTCATATGAGTTATCAGGAAAACATTATTTAAGAGAAGAAGCCAGAAAATACAGAAATAATACAGCTGGAAGTTGAAGAATTACTATTGGAGAAAGTTGTGTAATTAATTATCATAGTATCTTAAAATAAACATAAAGATGAAATGTTTTTGTAGAAATGGAAAATGTATTGTATTATTAATAATAACTTAATGCTTGTTCCTAGCTTAATGAACACAGAAAAGAAGATTGTTTTGGATGAAACTGGAGCCAGAATATTTGAAAATGATATCAGAGAATTAATAATAGATGGTACATTTGAAAATGAAGTTTTTTGTGAACTTTTTTTAATTTTAATGTGAATGCTCATCATAACACGAATATTCCAAGATGTAAAGTTTGTTAAACATTTTGGAACCAAAATTTGAATTATCAGATAGAGAGTTAGAGTACATAAGTTTTAAATATTTAGAAAAGATGATCAGTAATGCTTTAGTAAATGGTTTGCCTAATTTTCAAATCAAGGAATGGGATTGTGTATCTTCTATCAAGGAGAAAGTGTTAAGATTTCCATTTAATAAAGTGAAATGTATAAAGAATGAAATGTTCAAGTTCTTGATTGAATTTATATTGATTTGTGTGGTCCAGTGCCTGTAGTATTACTTGAAGGATACAGATTTATGTTGATAAATTTAGAAGATGCAGATAAATTTAGAAGAAGGTACTTTGTAGAATTTTTAAAACATGAAAATATATCTGGAAATATACTGAGAAATTTGTAGAAAGGTGTGAAAGGGAAACAGAGAAGGTAATAAAGTTGACAAAAGTCATGAAATAGCAATATGCAAAAATACAGATGGCATTAGTATCAAGAAAAAACAGAATAAAGAGCACTGCATTGGCTGAGCTTCCATTTGTACTCAAGTAATTCATGTGAAAAAGCTTTCTGACGATCTACAGTTTAAAGAGTGTGCCGAGAATATATAATTTCAGGCAGAACTTCCGATTACGGACAATGCAGTGGCCGACTGCCTTCACTTAATGACCGAGAGTAGCGGCATTTACGTAGAGTTGTCAGTGCTAACAGACAAGCAACACTGGGCAAAATAACTGCAGAAATCAATGTGGGGCGTACGACGAATGTATCCGTTAGGACAGTGAGGCGAAAGGGTACCCCCGGATAAAATGGTAAAAAGTTCACCTAAAGGAAATGACATAAGAGTAGTTACATTATAATTCTAACATAATATTTTTGAAAGATTTCATACCTTCCAAATAATAACTAATTAAAAGCTCATATCCTATAATTAATCCATACCAATATCTAAATTAAAAATTCGAACTTATCCCCAGAATAATAAGTATTAAAAATAATATATATAAATTTATAAGCAATATAAATAAATACTATAGTAAACATCCAAAATTAAATTTCTATCTTGAGAAACTAGATATCTTAGAAAACGAACATATCACCTTTGTTAATTCAATATATTTATACAACAATATAAATCAGAAACAAATAACTCTTTTCAAGTTGAGAACAAAAAATAAATTAATGATTTTTAATAAACCCAAAGGTACAAATTCTTCCCTTATAAATAATATTTTCAACTCTTTCATATAACCATCACTGTAATAATCAATTATAATAATGTAAATAAATTCCTAATAATACTAAAATAATAATATAAAAAATACTTTTAATTAATAATAACAATAATATTCATACTATCAAAATATCTGATTTGCATAAAACCCCTCCAATGTGAATGGAATGCTCACTATCAAGCTCTACTTTGCCATTCCAGATACACCTTCCGGTACATCTACTATGTTTTGACTTATCTCATGTTAAAACAAGAGCGACGGGCGATATGTACACATTCTAGAGTCAAAATCAATTCAAATCAAGAATAAAAAAATAGCAACGCCAAATCAAATGAAATTAATTCACATCCCAGAGGATAAATTAATCAAACTAATAAAGATAAAAATAATCTAACCCCTGGACAAAAAAAATACATTAAATAATTAGATATTATAGGGTAAGTCTGTTCCTTACAAAATAATTTAATGGCATCAGCAAAAGGCTGAAGAATTCCTATAATACCTACTTTATTAGGACCTTTGCGAATCTGAATATAACCCAAAACCTTACGTTCCAGTAAGGTTAAAAAAGCTACACCAATTAAAATAAAAATAACTAATACAACATAATTGACCAAACCCATTATATAATTAAACAACTATATGTAATATCATTACATTCATGAATTCTAAATTATAGCACTTAATTCTGCCAAAATAGTAATTACTATTATTCTCAATAATAAATCATTTAATGTATTTAACCTTTCGACTAAAATACATATAAATATAATTTTAATAAATAGTCGCAATCTTTATTATCAATAAGAATTCTCCAATAACATTACACTGTTATCCCTAAGGTATCTTTATCTTTATTCCATAATATAGGATCAATTAATTGTATTTCTAAACACCGGTCCAAATTTTTTCTTTAAATTTCTCCACTTATATAATGGTAAAAATGTGACGCTAGTCTAATTTTCGGGAATCGCTTGTTTTTTTCGAAAATGGCATTAAACAATTTCAAAACTGTGATCCCCATTCCTAAGCTCGGAAAAGACCCAACACTAAGTGGTAATTACAGGTCCATACCATTGACTTGCAACATGTGTAAGATTTTGGAAAAAAAAATATTAATCGTCGACTCAGATGGTATCTCGATTACAAGAATATAATATCCAGTAATCAGTTTGGATTTGGACCTGGACACTCAATGACCTCGCACCTGGTAAGCATAGACCCCTATATTCAAGAAGCGTTTGCCAACAAACAACATGGGTTAGCTGTCAACCTGGACATCGAAAAGGCATACGATGTGATATGGATGCATCGAATCCTACATAAGTTGAGCAAAATTGGGGTTCGAGACATGTTTCAGTTTATGAAACATTTTACGGAAGATCGGGTCATGCAAGTTGGAGTAAATGGAACATTATCTGTCTAGAAAATAATAGAGAACGGCGTGCCTCAAGGATCCATCCTAAGTGTTACACTTTTCCTACTAGCAATTAATGACGCGGACGAAACAATCAAATTACCCACAAACATTAGGCAATACGCCGATGATATTACTATGCTCTGTAAAGAAAGAAACATTAACTCATCTCAAGAAGTTATGCAAACCGCATTAAATTGTATTTATGAATGGCCACTCAAATCATGGTTTAAATTTTCACCTCAGGAAACGGAGAGTACAATATTCTCAAAAAAGAACATCGATAACCTACCTACGTTTAAAATTGGTAATCAGATCCTGAGATTTGTCACCAATACCAAAATATTAGGAATGCACTTCGACAATAAACCGACCTGGAAGTTGCACATATTGAACACTATTAATGAATGCAAAAGGAGAATCAACATACTTAAATGCCTAGCACACAACAACTGGGGAGCAGATAGACAATTGCTATTATCAACATACAAAGCACTTGTGAGATCCAAAATATAGTGCGGATCAATAATATACAGATCTGCTGGTAAAAGTGACCTCAAAAAACTTGATACAGTTCATAATCAAGGTATCAGGATATGCACCGGACGTTTTCATACCAGTCCCATCGGAAGCATACTTATTGAAGCAAATAAACACACATTATCTCATAGCAGAAAGGAACTAATAATCAAATATGCTCTAAAAGCAGCCACGTCTATCAATCCGATCATAGTACAGGACATATATCCTAAAAAACAAAAGTACATAGAGTATTTGCGTTTTATGCCATTGTATACAAAAACTAGGAAAGTACTTAGAGAACTTAATTTGGATCACAGAAAAGTAGGAAAGAAGAGAAATTACAAACTTCCTCCTTGGATAATCTCGGATATCTCAGTAGACCTATCCTCAGGCTCTCATCCAAGTAATGGAACATCTGAGATAAACTCTGATCCGACCAACAATTATGAGATGTTTTATCCAGTTTATGCCAAAATAATAAAATATACACAAGGAACAGAAGCAACAGTGCAAACGAAAGATGCATTGTTTAAACACCAATTTAACTTCTATGCCAGCCATATTACTGCCGAATTATGTGTTATCTTGACCGCATTAAAACTTATTAAAAAAATTAACCATCCAAAGTTCAGTTTATACTCAAATTCTCGTACTGCAATAAATAACATAAACAATAACGAAACTTGCAGTGAAATGATCATTACAATCCACGAATTGTATCAATTGTATTTTACCAAGTCAGGTAAAGAAGTATTATTGATTTGGGATATGAAACAAGATACAGAAAAAGAGAAAAAAACTGTCGGTGTAGTTAGTAGAAGTACAACTGATAACCAAAAACTATACTGGCAATCTCGAACAAGATCTAGTGAAAAATGTTAGAAAAATAATGGAAGAAAAATGGTTCGCCATCTGGACAACGCTTAAAGTTCTCCTTAGAGCGGAAAAACATCTTGAGGGGACTAGACATAAGAGCACTCTTACATTCCCCGGACTATCAAAACCAAGTGGTTAAATTTAGTAAAGTTACATGTATTAATCGGACATTTGAAATTCAAAACAACATGCTAATTATTGTAAACAGAGTTGTATTATACCAATGTAGAATTATGGAAAACAATGTAATTTTGTATTAAAAATCTAAATGTAAACTGTGTATTAGATATTGAATTGGAACCCTTTTAATGCGACCAAAAATAAACTAATTAAAAAAAATTCAAAATACAAAATTAAGATAGAGATTTTTCCTCCGACAAAGTCTCTTGTACAAAATTATCTCTTTAAGAGAGGTCATGTACGATTTTTCTCAAGAACAAGTACTTTATGCATAATTTGCGATCAAAATTTACGGATTTTTTCTCAAAACAGCTCCAATTGTTTTCTTTAAATTTTCTCCTCATATGTAATAAGGGACGGTAAAAAATGGTAATAAATAAACTAGTGGTGCTGTAGAATTGCACAGACTTTCTCGCGCTAGTTAGTTTTCGAATCTCTTTAGTCTCGAAAAGACGAAATCCTTTGAACGGTTTAGGCGCTAGTTTTGACCACTGACGGATAATTTCGTTCTGTCGTAAACCAATCTTGAGGTATCAAGGACGTACAAAACAAAGAGGAAATAAATTGGATCCGAATTTGACTTTGATCCTATTTAACTAGCGGTGTGGTAAACCAAAGTTAGGAAGGGAGTTGTCTGCTTGTCTGCTAGGTGGTTTTGGCTGAATGCTGTGTGCCAATTGCCACAAAACAATTCAACGTAAAAGTTTAACTTTCAAAAGTTACCATAAGCCGTGTAAGGAGTACGTATTAAACTCGAATTAATGGCTATTAATACACTCCTGTGAAATTTAAAATACTCGTGGATTAACACCCATCATCACTTCATAATGTTCTATTAACAATTCCTTCCTGACTGAGCCTGGCCACCTACGTGAAGGGAGCGTTTCGCTATATACCTGCGTGCGGGAATGACAGGGCAAAGCCGTATCAGGGAGACAAAAGCTACAAGGCTGTACAGCTCTACAAAACAGCCGACTATACTCGGAGAGGTAGACAAGATACGTAGAACCAAACAATCGGTGTAATAAAATAAATATTTTAACAAGTAGCGCACTCTGCCAACACTTATATAGCGATATAGTCTGCAAAAATATAACTCCATGGCGAAAACAGTTACTCCAATCATTCTGATGCTCTTATGCGACCTAACTGACGAACGTTGTCTGTCTGTGGGGAGCACTGCTGCCAACACTCAAACTAAATTTTCCGTTTACACCAAGCGTCATACATAAACATTTTGAAAGGTACTTTTTCACTCATAACTGTTATAATCAAGTTCTACATTTCAATTCAAGTTTGCAGAGAAGGTGAGCATAAATAGGGATACTGAATGGATTCGAGACTCTTTAAGAGAAATTTTGTGGAACAACACAATGAAAAGGCAAGTCTTCTTCCTTCAAACTATGTAATTATAAAACACGCCAGCACACATTTTATTGTAAGCCCTCAAAAATATTTTAAATTATATTATGAATTGTATGACACCAATGAGTAGGTGAGTTGAAATGTTAAGTTCCTTTATCCGTCCCTCACTCTCACACACTCATAAAAAACTCACGCACTCAAACTTTCAATGGCCCAAATTTATACTTATAAAATTCTAAATCAAGCACCAATGAAAAACTTCTATTAGTAACTTAAAACATTCAGATTTGTTTCTGATTTACTGCAAAAAACAATTCGCAATCGATTATGTTACTTTTGTGAAGCTAAGTCTGAATTAAAATATGAAATACCTCTCTCTCTTTATCTAACAAGTTCAGAGAAAAACGTTTAATTCATTTCTTGTACCACTTCAGTGTTAGTTGTATTCTAATACGGTTGGTCACTCCCTTACAGCGTAGCAGGGTGGTGCAATAACCCCACCGGCAGTCCATCATTTGTGAGTCCGGCTCCCGAGCCCAAACGCCCACTCTCGCTCGGGCACTAGTTGGATACCTACGAGTGATCGCCGGCAGGGCCTGCTTCCAATTCCCTTGTCTCGCACTCACATCCGTCACGATCTCTCTGACTAGGCCGAATGCCTCCCTTCCCAATCACCCGCACTCGCCACCACAACCAACGGTCAGTGTTTCTTCCTTGGCATCCGTCGGCTGCGTCAGTGCGGAACTCACTCCACTAGGTGGCCTTGTCCACGCTCCGGCGGCCTTCGCGCGGGCATTTCAGTTCCAAGGAGCCCGCCTCGCGTGAACAGGCCTATGTGACTGGTCGCAATATAAATGTAATAGGATAATATAAGATGTATTTTTTAATATTATCATACCAATTTGATCAATACTAAAAGCAAAAACTGCTTTCCCATGTTAAATATTCTCTAACAGCGCGCAATGGAAATGAACGGGAGCAACATTGTGGCGATTAACCCCGCGTTCCTTCATGAAAATTGTGAATTAATAACAATTTCTTTCGTTTTTGACAGATTATTTAGACACAAGAGTAAAAGGGGTTTATCGCGATGGGCTCTCTGAGAGCGGTAACTGAGACGGTGGAGCAGTCGTTGCCGCTTCCGACGCCTCTGAAGTCCTCCTCCGACCCGCCCGCAGACACCAAGTCTGCGGCACGGCCAAGACCCCGACGCCGGAAGCGCAGGAAGCAGGTGCCGCGTCGACATATGCCTCGACGGCAGAAGCCCAGGAGGCCGTTGTTGCGAATGCAATTACCGAGAAGGTACAGGATCCGAAGGCAGAAGCCCAGGAAACAGAAACTGCCAACGGCCTTGGGTGAGTCTCTGCCAAGGGCAGCCAATACGCCTTGCGACTCCCAGCTCAGACGATCCCCCATGCTTCATTGAAGAACTCGTGTCCAGCATTTGAAGTTTCCATCTCTCCAGTTTGCAATCGCGGTTCTCTTCGTGGGAAGGGAATCCATTCACGTCGTGAAGAGAGACTGATTTTATATTCAAAATTTATAATCACATTTACATGTTTAATATTATTTTAAATTATATTTGTACATATTTTTCCAAAAAGTAAATGACGTATAAAAGACAAATAATACACGGTATGAATGAGACGTTCGCGGAAAGTACAATTTACGAACAATCTGCGTTCAATATTTTTTTAATTCTAGAGATACACTACCGATCTTTTGCTAATAGGAGAAAACGTTATAACCCTTTTAGAATTTTGTGCGCATGGAGGAGTATGAAATTTGCCGTAGTTAAATTTATACGAGCTAAATAGGGCAAACATTTATATATATATATATATATATATATATATATATATATATATATATATATATATATATTGTGTGTGTGTGTGTGTGTGTGTGTGTGTGTGTGTGTGTGTGTGTGTGTGTGTGTGTGTGTGTGTGTGGTGTGTGGGTGTGGGTGTTTACACCCCCACCCCCACACATTCACTATACTGGCGTGTGCGTCGAATTTTCCACTACGTTTTGACTATCTTTCAAATTAACCTGAAGATCAGATTCAAAAGATGTTACTCGTAAACAATTTCCGAATTTATAAATAATTTGGACGCCAGGAAAAGGATACACTTGAATCCCTGATTATCTATTACTGACTCGCGGATGTAATACTAATAAATGTATATCCCACTAGCTCGGTCAACCGATTCTTATGAAATAATTGTTGCTACTTACTCCGCAATCAATTACTCAATCTGCCATCCCTACGGAGTGGCGAGGAATCTGAAAATAATTATGGAATGTTTACTCTAGGATTGCATGCAATGGCAAATGAGAATCAGCTTTCTTTCAAACTAAGAATTATAATTTATTATGAATGAAAATTTTATCAAACTATCATTGATTATTAAAAATTATCGTTAGGTCATGACCATTTTTCTCGTTATTGCAATAACAGAGTTATATCCTTTCTTGCTTTATCCTTTCTTGCCTCTTCGCGCGCACGTCGCTCCACGTAGACCGATCTTCCTTCTGTCTGAAACCCACGACGATCAGCAACCAAGTCTAACCAACTCCTCCAACCACTTCACAAGCACTGTCTATACTCTTTGTCTTGCGCCTCAGGTGGGCACCTATTTCAAACCGATTACTTTTTCCAAGTAGGAATAATATCCCTCTAATATTATTTTCAATCACCTAACCTGGCAATTCGAAATTCACTGGTAAATCTTCTGTCTTGTAACTCTACCGTGAAAATATTCAAAGTTCACTTTCCAGTTCACTCATGAAAATATTACAAGTCCGAGTTTGCAATGGTACAACACGTAAATTTTACAAGTTCCCAAACCTAATGCGGAAATATTCTAGGTTCAAGTTCAATGTTCACTCTCAAGAAATATCACAAGCCCCGATTTGATAATTAACCTCAAAAAATTCCACAAATATCACTTGAAAAGTTCCACAAATATCACTCGAACTTAACAAAACGCGCAAGCGATCCGCTCACCACCACGACACGAGACGGAATGCCCTAATTCCCATTCTGGTCAACCCTACAAAGCTCGCTGTGTTTTTCTCTCTTTCGTTTTGACAAACTCCACGGTACATACGCTGACGTCACCCTTATTATCCTGGTTTAGAACCAATCAGAAGCTCGTGATTACTGCGGTGCACTCTGCACCTGCTTCTAAACGAACTCGTTGTTTCGCGTGGTTACGGTGCGTCCTGTGTGTTTACCTCTGAAATCTCACAGTTACTAAAGAGCCCCCGCATCTGTCTCAGGACGAACTTGCGTGAATACGGTGTCATCTGCGTTAGTGTGTGTGTGTGTGTGTGTGTGTGTGTGTGTTAGATGCAACCCGCAACACGCTGCAGCACACTACTGTCGTGCATAACTCGAATACGATTTTTGGGGCCTTAAAACCAGACTTTCGTGTCCAGTACGGACAGAGGTTTTGTTCATTCATTCCCTAATCTACAAACATATATTTTTAGGTGATTTATTCTAAGCTTAGCGTTCAAGAAAAAGATACTCTGCTCTATATTTGCATTTGTAGGTGAAAAGGCTCTAGTACTGGACCTCTGGAGGACCGCAGGGGTGGTTGAGGAGGTCGAGGTGTGACCAATTTCCGTTACGTTTCCCACCCATGCCGAGGAGAATCCAAATGATTGATTGATTGATTTTGTCTTGTTTCCGGGCGCGTCAACTGCTTTGGTCATTAGTCCCGTTAGTGTATTGCATGTTTTTTTCGGGAGATAGCGGTGATCTTCCCCCGCTGGATGGCGCCGACCTACCGTCGGCTAGTAGGGGTTCCTCCTAATGAGAACTCTCCCACCAGCAGGGCACCGCCCCAGCCGGAACAAGCTCTAAGCTCCCGACCGGTCTCCCGGATATGTGGCAGTGTAGTGCGAGTTGGTGTAAGTGTGTGTGTAAGGTGTAAGGGGAGAGGATATGACAAGGAAGAGGAAGGACAGATCGCGCGCGGTCCGTGGCCCGTTTGTTAGGGTTCTGCTCCGGCATTCGTCTGGTGTTAATCGGAGAACCACGGAAAACTACCGATCAGAGCAGCCGGCCGCTAGAATTCTCCTCCAGACAGCGACTGAATTCGACCTAGCTGAAAATCTAGTGTCGAAAATCCTGCCGCCATCAGGACTCGAACCTAGGACCTCCCGGTCAGAGAATCCAAATGACCCACTTAAGGGGCTACTAATTTTAATTCAAAATAATGTACTACAAGAATACAATAAAATAAGAGATTGTGTTAAAGCTTATCATACTCAAAATTCTTCATTTAAAACTTCAAATTATCATTTATGAATTGAATATAGGTGTAAAAATTATAGCATTTCAATATCTACTACGAACACTAATAAGCGAAATTTTCGCTCGGGCTCAGCTAATTGAAACTACTTGTTCCACAGCACGTGCCGAGGCCCCAGTGTAGCTTACGTAGAGCTAGAATGGCGGATGCTGACCAGCAGTGTCGATTTTGTTTGAAGCGATCCTTCGAGAGTATAACGAACATTTCTGAATAACATTTCTTTTTGGATGGATATGTAACTTCGCTTCTCTCAGCTTTTTGAAACTTTATATCGATAATTAATGATCATCATTATTGTGTTATGTGCCCGAGAAAACTGGAAGTAGTCTTTTCCCAGTGGTTGCGCCTTCGCCCGAGAGTTGCTTGCGAGCGGCGAGCCCCAAGACTTTAAGCTCTTCACCCCACCCCCGTAGCAATAAACCCTTAGCACTAAATACGCCTTGGCTAAGACGTGAGGCCTCAGAATTGAGGCTGAAGCCTACGTCCTCATCCTTAACTCTATCGCGCAACACACTCCGACCTGGATAGTCGGATTGATACGAAATTTTTACCAACTTGTTCAGCACCTTTCAAAACGCATTAACTCACTGTAAGATAGTAGTGATTCTGCGACAATTAGTGCTTTGACCTTTCATGACTTTACTGCCCGTCGAAGCGCGGCAATCTGTGCCCGTTGCCGGTCCTGCTCTCGTTACTCGTACGCCGCGCCGTCGCCATCAGCCTCTCGGGAACGTTTGTTGCCTCGGGAGGCCTGTAGGGGGACAAAAACGGGTGTTTACGTGGCAGGTTCGGAAAGCTAAGTAGATCGAACGCAAGCTTTAATACACGTAATTCGAGAACAATTATTGCAAAGACACAGAAAATGTTGTCTCCATTGAAAATAAATCAATTCGAATATACTAGAAAATACACTTCACATTTGCGTTAGAAAGAAAACTTTCACAATAATGGTGTCAAACAAAAAAGTGTCTAAAACAGAGTGTAACATAGAAAAATATCAAGGGCAGCGTATATAAAATTCTTTTTCTGTTTTCTTCAAAATTGTGTTGATTTCCTTACAACTGACTTCCGCACAATCAATAACGCATGTCATTGTGCGCATCACTAAAAAGACACCAACAGATTCTCTTGCAGTCTGTCGTAAAAGAACGAATGCGCTAGGAAATCAGTCGCCGATTAATGACGTTCTTGGCGCTGCCCATGCAACGGTTTGCCCGTTGCGGGAGGCGCGGAGGCCAGGAAAGGGGGTGATGCAAAACCTCCCTAAAACGCCATAACAAATATTCTATACCACGTAAAAATTTTGTATGTTGGTTTTGGATGTGTTCTCTCGGCTAGCGAAATTTCATGTGAATCCGAGTATCCAGCACGGTGAGTCTTGGGAGGAAGAGGAAACTGTACCATGAATAATAAATACTAAGTTTCTTATTTTTGATATACCTTTCCCATAAATTTGTTAATTTATACAATGTTGATATTTGCATACTTAAATATGCAACTAATGTTATCTATCTTATGTTAGGCTAGTAATTTGTATTGAGTAAAATATATTTCTTTTTTTTAACTGTATCATTTGATCCTTTTTTTCAGATTTACCATAAAATCTTTTTTACTTTTTTAAGAATTTTCCAATAAAAATCTTGATTAATACGTACTAGTATAAAAAGGGTATTCTGTAAATTCTATTTATTAATTAATAATAGTTTCTCATAAAAAGTACGTGAATTATGAAATAAATATTTTTTCGTCATACCGATTCAAAATGTCTATACCGACAACTGCGATACCACAACATTCTTTAATAAAGGTTTTCTTATTAAAATGTTGCCAAATATCAAATGAAATGCGAAAAACACCGGTGCTACGAATGTCTGAACAACACAACGTTTAAACCAAAAAAAAACATATGAAATTTGTTTGCAGTGCCCAACTAGTGCTACTAAAACAGAACGTATTTTCTCGCACGTATATTGACGCAAACTTAGCGGACAGTACTCAAATTTTCGAAAAATTATTTCAAAATCTATCTTAAGGAAAAAATTCCTATTTTTAATATTTTAATTACAATCACCATTATTCCTACAGGAACACTTCGAACACATTTTGAACTTTTGCATTTTTCGTAAAATCAGGGTTTTCAACGAACATGAGGCTTGCACCATTCTCTTAAAAGTTCTTTGTACTATAAACAACAAAATTTAATAAAAAGCGATGGAGGCATATATTTTGGAAATTGCAAAATATTCCAGAGAATTCGGGTAAAGTATCCCTCCAAAATTAAAATTTCTGTTTTAAACTTCAAGGCCGCGATATAAGACAGATCGATTGGGGAATAAAATAAAGAAAAATTTAATAAAAAGCGATGGAGGCATATATTTTGGAAATTGCAAAATATTACAGGGAATTCGGGTAAAGTATCCCTCCAAAATTAAAATTTCTGTTTTAAACTTCAAGGCCGCGATATAAGACAGATCGATTGGGGAATATCATTTTTGGAGAAAATCGGCTGAACCGTTTAGCAGCTAGCATTGTCTACAGACAGATAAACAAAGTCGGACAGACAGTCGCTTTGCCATCATTCGATTTTTCGGTATCAGGAAACCACAAATAATAAATTCTAGTGGCACTACACGATAAAGGATTTTTTCCTAAATTTAGCAACTAAACTTATCGAATTTTTCGTTATCAGAACCCTGTAATAATTTTTTTCCGACGAAAAATCGCCGTTTTTTCACGCAGTATTATATAATTTTGTCTCTACTCTGTAGCGAGAAAGTAATAAGGGGCTAAGCTAGTGTAATCCCTCATTTTTTAGTCAACGATAAACCTATACAGTGAGTTCAGAATCATTTTCCTGAACTCATAGCCACGAATCCCTATCCCGAGACCCCATCTCGGGCAGGTTTTTCGTGCAATTTCCCTGATCCTTTATTCATTTATTTTATTTATTTTACGTCAAAATCAGTTAAAAACTGCATGAGCATTTTTGGCAAAAATTGGTAAGAAAAATTCGCCGCAGTGTAACTATTTGGCAAGGCAAATCAGCCATAGATTTTGGCTATTATTCCTCATCGTGCTCTCCGTGAAAGAATGGACTTCTTGCCATAACAACATGAAGAAGAATCATTTAAATAACTATATTTCCTTCAGAACTCTAGAAGTCTTGCAGAGATAATGAAGTTACATGTATGTCCAGAAGCAAAACAGACATCAGATATAAATATAATATCAGATATATTAATATAAGAATATCATTAGATTAAAATTGGTTTCGTAATAACAAATTGATAGTAAATGAAAGGAAAATGTTTTAATGCAATTTTCCATTTCATATAAACAATTTTGTGCTCCACTGAAAATGAACGGTGTTCCATTGACTGATGTTAAAGCGAGAAAACGTAAATGTCTCTTAATTAAGTCAAACACCAAATGAAACGTCCATTTTAATTAATTGAACACAAAATTAAGTTCATTATGCTACGCGTTCAGAATTCTTTCAAATTCACTCAGTCTTTATACTGCTCGTTCTGTATATTTCGCGAATGTTCGTTCCCGCTTGAGATATGGCATAGTATTCTGGGAAAATACATTTTATAACTCCCAGATTTTGAGATTACAAAAAAAAAAAAAAAGAATTGTATAAATAATAATCAAATCCCTTCCACGGGATTCTTGTAAGCCTCTCTTTATTAATCTATGAATTTTACCGTTACATTGTCTGTCGATTTACAAATCAGTGTTTTTGTCAAAAATTAATTGCTTAAAGGTGGGAATATATTTTCCCAAAACGCCGATGTCTAAAACAGTAACCCTAGACGTAGTAATTATATTCATCAGGCGACAGTATCAACAGCTCATTTCAAAAAAATTCACACACAATACATGTTCATTATTTACAATACTTTGAAGGCGAATGCCGGAGCAGTACCCTAACAATCGCGCCTAGGATCGCGCGCGATCTTTTCTTCCTCTTCCTTGTCTCCTCCTCTCCCCTTACACACACACACACACACACACACACACACACACACTAATGGGCACTACACTGTCACACATTCCGGTAGATCGGTGTGGAGCTTAGAGCTTGACCCGGCTAGGCCGGTGCCTCGCTAATGAGAGACTCCTGGTTATGGGGAAATCCCGTTAGCCGACGCTAGGTCGGCGCCGGATATCGCCATCTAGCGGGCGAAAATCTACGCCAACTCCCGATTAAAATACATGCACTACACTTACGGGACTAATGCCCTAAGCTGTTGTCGTCTCCGGAATCACTAACCAACCAACTACAGCACTTAGCCAGACGACATTAAAGGATTAAATTCGATAAAATAGTTTAAATCCCCAGTGAAATCGTTTCTGCTGCATTAGTTTCTATAAAATTAGACACTATACTGAGCATCACAAAGAAAGTAACATCAATTTCAACGTTGATATTTAATGTATTATTTACCATTTGGACTCTACAATTCTAAACAACCTGTAACAAGTATTGTACCGCAGCCTCTCGATCAAGTTTTTCGTCGAGTTTTCCTCATTCTGAGAGAAAATGCTGGCCTTTTGTTTTGGTTCTGGATATAAATGTAACTTCATTATCTGTGCACGTCTTCTGGAATTTAGTGTGAAATATAATTATGGAAATTATCTTTCTCCGTTTTGTTGCGGCAGGAAGTATTATTCCTTGCCGAAAGGCATGACGAGGGTTAAGAGCCCAAACTTATTGATGATTTACCCTTGAAAATAGTTTTTATTTCATCGGAGAGAACCTTGCAAAAAACTTTTATTTTTTTTCTGTATTCAAAATTCATGTAGTATTTGGCTTACATTTAACCCTTTTCCTTTAATTTACTATCAATTTGTTATAACGAAACGAATTTGAAACATTTGTTATTCTTATATTAATATATCTGATATTATATTTATATCTGATGTCTGTTATAGCCTTTGAGCGAATGCTGAGGTGGCTCCTTGTTTTGCTTCTGGACATAAATGTAACTTCATTATCTATAACTGCACGTCTTCTAGAGTTCTAAAAGAAATATAGTTATTCAAATTAATCTTCATGTTCTTATGTAAGAAAGTCCATTCCTTCACGGAAAGCTTGATGAGGAATAATAACCAAAATCTATGGCTGATTTGTCTTGCCAAATAGTTACACTGCGGCGAATTTTTCTGCCAAATTCTTGCCAAAAAATGCTCATGTAGATTTTAACTGATTTTGATGTAAAATAAATAAAATAAATGAATAAAGGATCAGGGAAATTGCAGGAAAAACGTGCCCGAGATGGGGACTCGGGGTGGGGATTCGTGGCTATGGGTTAATGAAAATGATTCTGGACTCACGGTATAGGTTGTCAAAAATTCTCGTTTCTATCAGCAGTCCGAATTCAACTTGTATATGGGTTAGGATGTAGATCCCAGAATTAGGGAAAAAATGCACAGAAGACACTCCTCTCCTTTGTAGTTAAACTCTTTTCGACATTTAATGCAATGCAATAGAATTTATTTTCTGATTTCTCATCCTTTTCTCTTGACTTTCAACCTACATCCTGCGACCCTATCTCCCTTACTCAACCCTAGAAGTACGCAATTAAAGTCCTGAACCCAGTTTCCGGTTCTTGCCACAGTCCTTGCCAGCCTGAGTGCATGGGTCCCCGCCCTTGCTCCTTCGGCCCCCGTCGCCCCCGCCGCCTGGGCCTGCGCGCAGCAGGAGGCGTCTGCGCGAGGGGACTGCGCGCCGCCGCAGGTGCAGGTGAGTGCTGGGCCCGTGCGCAGGCCCGAGGGCGCGAGAAGCTGGGAGGTGGAGCAGCGAAGCAGAGGGGTAGACGGAGGGGTTCGGTTTTCCTGTTCTGGTAGACAGCTTGTTTCTTTATTGGGGTTGAGGTGACGTTCGACTACACAGGTCATTGAGGTTCATAAGTGATCGAATGAGGTGGAAAGGATGATGATGACCAGGAGGGGGAGGACGAAAAAGAAATGTGGAAAGAGAGGCAGAGATGCGGTAGAAAAACGAGAAAACGCACCAGGAGCTCGCTCTCTCTACCACAAATGATGTAGCGGCTTTGGTGGCATGAAGGTTAGCGAATCGCTGGCAGGTCTCGTAAATGTTTGCAGGTTCAAACGCGACCGAAGCCGTGGATTTGTAAGTGAGAAAATATCCTTCGTACGTCTTCCTTCGATTGGGAAGGAAAACTGGCTGTCCCATCTTGTAGACGTTAGATCAGAATAACCGACTGACGGATCTTGTCTAAAATTACAAACCTATCAAGCCTAAAATTCTCTTAGCAAAATTCAAATCTCCTATTTTGTCGCCCAAAAGATGCCATCTTTCGCTGCTGGACGGTGAAAGGAGCGTAGTGGAGTTTGGGTGCTCAGGCGGAAAAGCAGGCCCGATGGCCACGAAAAATAAAGCATAAGTGGATGGAATAGAGCTTGGCCACAGATAGATCCCAGGCTCCAGCGATGGAAGGAGTATGCAAATTTCTAGCGCAGCGGCAGTAGACCCGATAGCCTGGAGCAGCAGCGATTCAGCTAGGCAGGAGGCCCAGCAGACAACCCGTAGGACACCCGCTCCAGACAAAAGTCCGCACGGCCGCAGGATGACAAGTGTGCTTTTCTATGGAGAGTTTCATGATCCGTGAAACTTTTTGCCTAACAAACTGGAATTGTTTCTGCCTAAAGCAAATGCTAGGTGCTGGTTGCATGTAGCTGAGGTACTTATTTCCTTTTGTTTTGGTTCCCGGTAGAACCTAAGCTTGAAACGTTGGAGTTAGTGAACTTTGAGGGTTACATATTATGTTCTTACGCACATTTACGATCACTACGCTGAATAGTCCCATTAAACAGTGGCATCATGGCTCCGAACTTCTGTGTTTGCATGAAGTCTTTGCTTTCATTTCTTTGTGAATGAGATCTTTAGGCCAGAGGATCTTTGTGAATGAGGATCTTCGGAATCCTGAGAGACAAAAATGTATAATAGATCTCATGGAGGCCTATAGTGACATTATTCGATTTATCAGTTTGTTCTGATCAAAACACAAATGTATAATCAAAGAAACACGCATCTTCAATTTTTTCTATTAAACTTGCAAGAACACATTTCTTTGGTACAGAAAGTATTGCCAAGTGCAAGAACTATCAGCACTCATTTCATTTTCCATATGGCTACACTGTGGCACCCAGCAAACTCTGAATCGTTTTCGAAATCTGAAGCAAAGAGATCTTTCACCTCGTCGCTTACCGAAACATCTAGTCCTTTTTCTGTTTCACGACTACTGAGTCCTTGCCGAATCATCTAAAACGATACCTATTGTTCCAGAAATGCATATGTACGCACTTTAAAATTATAATAAAGTAGTAATAACAACAAAAATATAATAATAATAATAATAATAATAATAATACAATCCAATAATAGTTCATTTTAGCACGCAAAATAAATATGCGCACTTTAAAAATTTACGATAAGAAACTACACTGTTAAGTCCAGCAGACCCTGGTCGCACCACTGACGAGTTTGCTTACACTCTTGGTATATGCCTACGCGTGTCCGTGGCGTGTGAGTGCGTGCAGATGCGGTACTCACCTGGTACCCACATCTCACACGGCGCCACATACGGTGATGCGCCAATAGCGTGGACTCTACTGCTGGCTATATGCCGCCCACGCAATGCACGTGCATATCGGCCTCTGGTAACTCAGCGATGTAGCCAGAGGGCTACTAAAGGGAAAAGGATGAAGGGCCATCTCGTAAGAATGAATGGAATCGGCCGAAATATTAAACAAGAAGAAATTGAACTAATATTCATTTAATGACAGAAAATTAAATAAAAGGGTATTACTACCTCTTGGAATTAGAGAAGAGGAGACTTACGGTCTAAAGAAAATAGAAAACAAACTAATTATAAAACTACTCTACTATATACAATATTGAATGCCGACCCGAACGGTGAATTATTAATAAAAAACCTAATTCTAAATCTTAAAATTGACAATGAACATACAAAGTGAATGGTACAAGAATAAATGAATTTGACCAGAAGTTTGGAACAATCACTTACCTGTTAGACGAATTTTTAAGCTCGGCACCCCTGGAGACAAGGACAGGTACCTGGTACGCGGATGTGGAACACTTCCGTACGGATGTCCCGTACCGTCGCCGCTGGAGAATTGCGGCGATGCATAGGTGATGTCACGCCACTCTGCGCCAGCTGAGTGGTTGGTCGGAGTCCCCGGACGTGATGACCAGGCATGTGTGCCGTGGTCTACCATAAACTCTCGCGCCGAAAATGTGTGAGTGAAGACGCTAGAAGCGTGCCAGTATAGCATTCGCTGATGGGCAGCGTGTAGCCCTAATTAGACCGTTGCGGTGTGCCGATAGCTTACGGCAAGGCAAGACGCGAGTGCCGACTGCCAGGGAAGAGCATGGGGAGCTCACATTACCGTGGTGGATAGGCATGAGCTGATGGGCAGCCAGTAGCCCTGATTCAATCTTCATGTGCCATCTAAGCCATCTGCCTATCTGAACTCAATGAATTTAAACATAATGAATCTCTGGCGTATGAACCTCATGAACAAAAATCTCTGAGCGCGGTGGCTCACAACCAAAATATACAGAAAACCGTCCCTCCCATTCGGTGCAGTTTAATTCAAATTAAACAACAATTTAATTCAAATTTTCATTTGGATGTGAAGGAATGTTCCACGACTGCGGCCTATGTCATGGGGCCTTTGCCATTGATCTCCCCTCAATACCTAATGGAGACAGAGAAGGAGAAGGTGCCGATGAATGACCACACGAACAAGATGGAGGTGGAGACAGAACATTTCTGTGCGAAAAACTTGCAGCCGCTTCCACCAAAAGGTGAGTCTTGAATATTCCCTACCAGCATCTAGCTCTAATGGCAAGGGAGTCATCTTGTTGGCGCAGGCTGCGACCTATGATAATGCCCAAACCGTTTCCTATTTTTCTTTATTCATTCACTTTAGAGCATTTTTGACATTTACTGTTGCTTCAAATCATTTAGTGGGTGATTAAAGTGAAGTCTCAGATTTGTATCTTTTGTTATCTTTAACTTCTCTTGTTATCTTGATCTATGCAACTTGAACCTGGTACATTAGAATTGATATGAATATTATTCATACAATAACACTTCCAAACATTTTGTTTGTTCCTGGTAGAAGCATACACGGACATGTACTACTTTTCCTGCTAGATCGTATGCGCCACGAGAGAGATATTCCACCTTACTTGAACCCTCATATTCATTCTTCTCCCTTTCCCAGTTGTAGCGGAACTGTCTGTCTCCCACGGACTGGTCCAGGGATTACAATCGAAGGCCTCCGCCCCCATGGCGGAAGGGATGTCTTCTTATGCACCCGCTACCAGTGGGGCAAACGAAATATCTGATGAAGCGCCTACGACCGATGAGACAGTAAGTTTAGCAGCAGCTCTTGGAGCAGCCGCTGGCGATAAATAACGTCAAACATACATTCAATTGTAATCACCTACTTCTTAAACATCTTCTAGTTGAGAGCTAAATATATGTATCGCTAACGTCATTATTTGGTCTTCGCTCCCCTGCTGAAAATCATTTCTAATTTGTAATTCATTATTAAAACCAGTCATCAAAGTAACGCCAGGGCACAGAATGGCAGTCGAAAACAGGTGACTCAGAATTATCAATGGCCTTAAGCGCCACTCTCTGACTATGCTAAGTGACATATTTGTAAGGCATCTCATGATCCATACGCAGCCATTTATCTGAATAATAACGAACATTTCTTATTGTTTGTACAAAGTTGGTAATTAGTATGTTGAGAACCGTATTTGCTCATAACCACTGTTTAACTTCTTTATTAATTCAAACAGGGATGTGATTTGCCATATTTTCTAGATACACCTCCGACGGACAATTTGTTCTAGACAATTCCACTCCTGAAATTAAAACCAAATAGTGTTTAACTATACATATTAAATGGCCCAATCAGGGCAGTGTATCTATATACATTATCGCTTTTTCTATCGGATTGTTCTTACCACCCCACCCTACTGGCCAATAATAAGCTGCGACTCATTTATCTTAGAAGGCATTATGTACTGTACGGAATGTACGTGTGTATGTACTGTACTATTAAATAGTACATTACATGGACTATAACATATTGTATGTACTATAATATAACCGCTTGATTTAAACATTCTTTCAGTTATTTTCCATATTTGGTGCATTTTCGAACTTATACACATATTTTCATTCACACAACCTATTAAATACCACTCCTCTTTGGAAATTCTCACAAACGTCCTCTGCTTGCTTTGCAAGTCGGGGATTTTTCGACAATTTCCAAAGCACTTGTGGTGTTACCTATGATAATATCCTTTACTGCGTTCCAAGAATAAAGTGAGAGGTATCTTCGCGTCTTTAATGATATTTTGAATCGTCTTTTTGCATGTAAGCATGTGAACAAGCATATGATACGCTCAAAGCTAAAACGCTTTGAGAAGTTATCCAATGTTATAAATAACACGGAAACGCAAGTATCGTTGGTGTTGCGGTGCACAATTTTTTGAAAATGACAAATGTGAGATCTTAGAATCAGTTTGGCGGCTACATTAGAGACGCCAAAACGATGTAGCATGGTCAAAATCGGCAATGAAAAAATCTATCACTGGACAAAAAATTTGCTTTGAACTAGTAATACCAGAGGGCATCAAAATATGACACGTTGAATTCAATATGGCAACTCCTTCACATGTTGGCTATCTACTGAACAATATACAGCAAGAATGAACAATATACTCATTTCCCAATGGCATAGATTTTTTGCACATTCAAAACTTCCGTAGCGCAACGCAGACACATCACCACCAACTTGTGTTTCCGTGTTATTATAAAACTGCTAACTTCTCAAAAGTTTTAGCTTTGAGCTTATGAAACGTGTTTTTTTGCTGGCTCCTTGCCTCCTCTTATTATTGCAGTTCATTTCATTCTATGCATCCGGCCTTCACGAATTACCAGTCATCAAAGATAAATTTTGTGCAGTGAAAATGCACTCTACAAGTAGTTCAAATGTTCCTCAAAGTATGAACTTTCGATAGCCTTGAACCACTAGGAAATGAGCAAATTTGTTAGCCATCACACTGTATTTCGCGGGTAAGCCATCGAGTTAATAGAGGAATAGAAAGAATTAGTTGAATAGCGACCGATACATTAGTTCAGCCATCGAACATCCGAAAACTAAAATTACAACACACCACTTACACTTGAAACGGAAAGACACTAGCCGAGAGGATAACCGACTGCAAGTGAAGTGATGTTCTCTAGTGCCTCCTTCGGGAGATTCCCTTTTTCTCTCTCCAGTTACTCGCAATTCCGTGATTGTCATGTACCGGAGTACCAAAAACTCCAGACTCCTCTATACATTTTACTACACCTGTCTGATTTTTGCACTAATTGCTAATTGACTGATAATTGCATCTTGGAACCGTTGAACACAAACAAAAGCAACACGTCGAAAGCAACTTGTATGAAAGTGGTCCTGGCACTTCAAATCTTATTACATGGGAGTTTTTTCCCCTTTTTTTCTCCCTTTCAAAATTCAAAATTTAAGTAGTATATGACTTACGGGTCACAGAATTTTGAAATGTGCACACAATTCACTTTTCCCCATAACACATCATACGCAGTTTTTAACTGTTTTTGACGTAAATAAATAAATAAATAAATAAATAAATAAATAAATAAATAAATAAATAAATAAATAAATAAAAATAAATAAATAAATAAATAAATAAATAAATAAATAAATAAATAAATAAATAAATAAATAAATAAATAAATAAATAAATAAATAAATAAATAAATAAATAAATAAATAAATAAATAAATAAATAAATAAATAAATAAATAAAATAAATAAATAAATAAATAAATAAATAAATAAATGGGTTTCAAACTCTGAATTTGTGTGTGAAGGACTCCTGCGCGGCGTCCACCGTGTCCACGGAGAGTGTGGCGTCCATCTCGTTAATGGAATACGGGAACCCATGGGACATGCAGCCTCAAACTCCGAATTTGGGTGTGAAGGACTCCTGCGCGGCGTCCACCGTGTCCACGGAGAGTGTGGCGTCCATCTCGTTAATGGAATACGGGAACCCATGGGACATGCAGCCTCAAACGAAGGACTCCTGCGCGGCGCCACCGTGTCCACGGAGAGTGGGCGTCCATCTCGTTAATGGAATACGGGAACCCATGGGACATGCAGCCTCAAACTCCGAATTTGGGTGTGAAGGACTCCTGCTCGGCGTCCCCCGTGTCCACGGAGGGTGTGGCGTCCATCTCGTTAATGGAATACGGGAACCCATGGGACATGCAGCCTCAAACTCCGAATTTGGGTGTGAAGGACTCCTGCGCGGCGTCCACCGTGTCCACGGAGAGTGAGGCGTCCATCTCGTTAATGGAATACGGGAACCCATGGGACATGCAGCCAGAGGTGACGTTCTTGGAAGGGAAGGTGGACGAGATGGAGTGGGAGGTGGAGCACTCCCGTGCAGATCACGCGCGTCTCTCTCACCCAAAAGGTGAGTACGCAGCACTGTGTTATGAGGTGAGCTGAATGTTCCCTCTTCAAGATCTTTGGTGACCGGAGGCTGCTGAAAAGATCAAAAGCCCTCCGTCCTTCATGGCCGAAAAGGTTCAATCACATTTCTTCACTAAGCTCATTTTTTACGTTTTGCGGATCTTGGAGCACATTTGTCTGTTACCAATATAATATTCCACAACAAGTAGTTGTTGATACCACGTAAAAAGCTCTTTCATTGTTATTTTTACTAATAAGCGAAGGTCGATTGATAGAATTAACATACATGTTATGCATCTACAACACATTAACATTCCGTCACTGGCGCGGCCAGTCGTAGCACCAGTACTCGCGCGTTGGACTCCGTCCAACACAAGTATAAAGAAGTTTATTTTTCTCATTAACATCATTTTTTTCTTATGTATCTGTGCTTATATTATAATTGAATATACCATGGAAAGATACGTAAATAATTAGGTGCAAACTATTTTGAAGATTTTATTATATTTCCGTCGCTCGCGCGGCCATTCCTAGCACGAGCACTCGCGCGTTGGACTACGTCCAACGCCCGCATTATTTAGTTATAACATTTATGTTTTTGCACACTAACGAAGAAAAATGCATAAACACAACATTTAAAATATTAAACATTCTCATATTACAGAAAAATATCATTTTGATCAATTATACAAAAACAATGTTCTATAAGCCAGTACCCGCATGTTGGGTTCTATCAAACAGGCGCTAAGATTTTACTTCAGGGTATGGCGACACTACGCATAATAGAGATAAGAAGTTTATCGACATCCTTCCCAGATTCCATTCGTGGAATAGAAGCATTGTTTTTGTACGTGGAAGGCAAAGATTCCTTTCTTAATAAGAAAAGAAACTTCTCTTTGACTCTATCCAACAGCGCGAGTGACGGAGTGTTAAAATAAACGTTAATTAGTATGCGTCGCAAGAGACATATCCCTCTTGTTTGGTTTTACCCTTCGCTGTCCCCTTCCCCAGATGAAGTGGACTGGCCATCCTTCCAAAGAATTGGCCTAGCGTCGAGTCCAGGCGAAGACGTTTCATCACCTGAAGCTGGAAGTGAGGCCCAGTCAAGATGGATACCAATGATGACTTCCCGAAAGTGTATTCGAACGAGAACGAGGTAGGCTTAGCTGTAGCTGAATGCAACTAATAACATGGTCCCTGAAAACATATGTATCAAAAAGTTGCTATCTTGCGTTGTATCATTGATCAAACAATGTTAGATTGACACTGATGATTAGGCAGACACCCCTCCTCAAAATTGTGAATAGAGTTAAGCCTGAGAATTTTGAAATTCATGTGGTAAACACATTCGTGTACCTTAGGTACAATGACGTTTACTGTCATAACCAGGGACGTTTTTCATATTTTTACAAGTAGTCGTGTGGAGGTTTAGGTTTTCCTTAATTTGAATGAGCATAACCATCAATCTTTTTCGAAATGCCCGATAACTTATCTGGTATAATCCGTAGTTGTGCATTGCCTTAATTTCACCTCTTGATGTGAACAAATAATTGCTTCATATGCCACATTTTCATGCTGACGATCGAAGAGACAATTTGCACTCGATGGCATGTTTTACAGAACTGGAGTGGTTATAGTGATATGCACGTTGTTTATTTGCCTCTTTTTTCGAAGCTACGAACAATTTTCCCTATTCACGTCGCAACATACATCATATCTGGGTTTTTCCGTTAATTGCGTTAAGCGCTTCTCATCCTCATGGATGAGATCGGTAAAGGTGTATTGTAATTGTCGATATCTACCATAAGAGTATCCTTCAAATATCTTCCATAGATCGAATTGTAAAAGACTTGCGCCTCTACGAAATACGCAGACATTTTTGGAGTCTTACTGTATTTAGGGGATACGCAACTGTTGAAATCTAGGATTATATCAACAAACCTACCTGTCGCCAATTCCACAAATTGTAGTCATATTAACCTTTTTGCGAAGGGAAGCAGTTTTCTCCGAGCATCTCCACCCAGTCGTACGAGCGGGATACTTCTCCCCTGGCCCCAGAGGCGCGCGACAGCTCTCCTCCCTCGCTTGCTGACGCGTGACAAGCAGCGACTCTCGCGCATCGGAGCTGCGGCTTACACAATGTGGCAGAGGTGTTGTGATGGCCCAGAGTCTCCGCGCGCCGACAGCGAACGTGGACTGCTGTGACATGTCATGCAGTTAGAGTACGCCGATGCTCCAAGAGGATAGGACAATTTGAACGCCAGCCAACCTTCGCCAGGAGGCGCCACTCTGACGACGACAAAATAATAATAATAATAATAATAATAATAATGATGGTGATGATGATGATGATGATGATGATGAAAAAGATGGACAACTTTCCAGAAATGTCTGAAGTTCACATTACCACCGAAGATATTGAAGGAAGTCTCAAGAAATGCCAAAATTGGAAAATAGCGGGAGCTGACAAAATTCAAAACATTTGTTTGAAGCGTTTTGCCTCCCTACATCCCTTGATTTCAAATAGTTTTAGATGAAATTTAAATGAGATACTTCAGAAGCCACATCAGTGCCCAAACCTCTTAACGCAAGGTATTACTTACTACCCTAAAGTGTTCCGAAATCAGATCTCAAATATTACAGGCCAGCAAAATGTCTCTCAGTTCTATATAAGTTATTGACATGAGTTTTACACGAAAAATTATACATGCATTTTAATCAAAACAATATCATGAGCATGGAACAAAAAGGATGCATCAGAAGTACCTTTGGATGCCAAGAACAATTGACTTTGAACAGCGTAATCACAAAACAAGCTGAGGTAAAAAGGCGAAACTTGAGCATGTGCTACACCGACTATAGAAAAGTGTTTGATTCGGTACCCCATGAATGGCTGATACGCTTTTTGAAAATATATAAAATAAATACAAAGTCTGGAAACCTACTTCCTGCCTTAATGGAAAACTGGTGTACGGAGATAAGAATGTACAGAGAATGAAGAATGTACGAAGATGAAGAAGTACAAATGTGACCATCCACCATGTGATTGCAGAATGCTTGTTCTTGCCAACACTGCATACCTAGGGAGGTACAATCAAGAAGCGAAAATAATCCATAGACAATTGACATCAAATTATAGACTAATTGAGAATCATTCACCACTTTACAAACACTCACCTTCATTAGTTTCAGAAAGTAGTGAAATTGTACTCTACTGGGATAGGCCAATTATCACTGATACAACTGTGGATTATAATCGCCCGAACATTGTATTTATCAATAAAATACGAAAGTATCAGTAATGATAGATGTAGGCTGTCCACTTACAAACAATCTCAATACGGCAGAATCGGAGAAGATTTCTAAATACCCGAATTTGGCAGCAGAAATCCAACAGGTTGGCAACTAAGGTTGAAATAGTGCTAATAATAATCTCAGTCAGAAGAGTGGTGACGGACTGATTTACTTCAGATCTTAAAAATAGTATTATCAACAGGAATCTGCATATCCATCCAAAAAGCTTTAATCCTACAGACTTGCCATAGTGTGCGAAAATTCTGAAATTGAACGACAAAGATGAATTTCTTCTCCGTCTTTCCTCAGATCTGTCATAACCAATTGTATTCGCCAGGGCCTAAGTCGTATGAATAGATGAATGTTTCTCAATGCTTACTGAGAAAAGAACGAAAAAATAAAATAATAATAGTAATAGTAATAATAATAATAATAATAATAATAATAATAATAATTGCAGAGAGCATACAAACTCACATGGAACTATTACAACAATAAGTCCATATCCATTAACGCAAAATTAAGACATAATAACACTGTCGTACTTCCTGAGGCACTATATGCCGCTGAAATGACACAAATCGGTGGTCAATCAAAAATAAAAGAAATAGAGAAACAAGAAAGGAAAATTCTCAGAAAATTTTTTGGATCGGTACAAGAGCAAGGGATTTTGGATGACGAGACCCACATTAGAAATTTATAAGCACACTGATAAGATTACGGACACATTCAGAAAAAGAAGAATGCAGTTCTACGGACATATTCATAGGATGAATGAAAACAGAATTTCAAAACGGATTCTCATAGTCATCAACTTAGGCAGGGGAAAAACAAAATGGATTAAAGAAGTCGAGGAGGATCTCAGACAAGCCCACGTTACAATAAATGATGCAGAAAATAGAAAAGAATTCAGGAACACCATAAAAAAAACGTACATTTGAAACCGAAAGCAAGAAGAGGCCAGGATGTAAATGGACAGCAGAGCGGAAGAAACAACATAGTGAACACATGAAAATATGGGCCCAGAGAAAACACAAACAATCATCATAAAGGAATTCAAGTTCAAACGCTCTCTTTAAATGGGAATAATCGTGAATAATAATAATAATAATAATAATAATAATAATAATAATAATAATAATAATAATAATAATAATATATGAAGGTGAAAATATGATTTCTGTTTGCAATTTATAACGGACTTTGGGTTCCGAAAGGCATTTACTCGTATAACTTCCACAAACTTGTTCCATAATATATTATTTTCATTTGGTATAAAATAATTCAATTGTGCCATAAAGATTCTTCTACAGTACAGTTTTAAAGTTTTATAGCCCTGGCACAAAACAACGACGTGGTTCTACACAAACATCTCTTCCACCTAACAAAGATTCTCTGCTTTTGTTTGAGTATTTTTCTTTACTGCTTCCAAGGGAAGCGGAACCAGTGATGATTTTTGTACCAAAATTAAAACGAGCCTCTGCCTCCTCAGTACGTTATCCCGTTACTAAAGTAAGTTGTCTAAACATTGCCAATACTTCCTTCAGAAGGATGATAGACTGCTGATTGCACACACTCTCAGATCCGACAGCCCAATATGCCCTTGACAATGTCATTCTCGCTTAACTGTCCGCAAGAGTTTCTCAGCACTAATGTCAGTGTCAGTGGAAGTCGACATCACTGGCTATCGGTGTACGGGTTAACGGTAATAGAATTTAACGAAAATTCAGTCGTCGTCTTGCCATGAACAATACCTTTGCGCCCTACGGGACATGGCGCGCGAGTTCGCGTACGGGTTCAACAACCTCCAGAAGCAACTTGTAAAAAAGTACTCGTTCAGTGGGTCTAAAACTACGCATTTGGGTGTGAAGGATTCCTGCGACGCATCCAGCGACTCCACGGAGAGTACAGCCTCCATCTCATTACTGGATTTCATGAGCCATTGGGACATTCCGCGGGAGGAGTTGCACGTGGGACAAGAATGGAACAGATGGAGAAGGGAGTAAACTCCCTTGTGGATGACGTGCATCCTCTCCCACCGAAAGGTGAGAACTATTAATAAGGTATGTGATGAGGATATCATTCCTTGTCATAACAAAATCTAGCGTCAAGTTTCTCAAATGTGTGATGGTCCAGGGACACATCATTATGTCTGCAAAGATTTCAATTGCATTTTACCTTTTATTTTTGATGTGCTTCAATTACAATATTTGCCGCTCCCTGGGGGCACATTTACAATTTCAGTATTCCAAAAACATGTTCTTGTGATTAACAACAAGCTGTTTAATTGTCAGATTCACTTGTAAATGGGAAACGATCGAACCAGATAGATGGGAATTAGCAAATTGTTTACGATTGTAATACATCCAGGAGTTTGTAGCTTGTGTGTGCACGAGATCCTCTCTCTGGTTTGTACACTCGACTTAACGTCTTCATGTTTTGCCCTCACCCAGTTGAACGCAGGCGTGACAACCTCGCAAGAAGGGTTCCTCGGCTGGGGACCCACTTCCTCCCACCCGGCGTGTCTTTCCTTCCTTCTGGAAGAGATTGCATCTGCGGAAGCTGCGGTCAACGAATTATGCATAGATAATAACGACTGCGCGCAGGCGACTTCAAAGGCGGAAATGGTAAGTTTAGCTGTAGGTAATGGCGGCTAATAGCAAAAGAAATACACTGAATCTTTATTGTCTGCCTCGTGAGTCTCAACATGATCTGTGAAAACACGTGTACCGACACAGTCGTTATTTTGTGCTGAATCAACCAACAAAAAATCTTAATGAGACGCGTGATTAGATGGAGCTTAACCGTCAAAGTGGTATACTGGGATCAGACTGGCGGGATGTCTGTCTTTTATAACAAGAAGCCTTGTACCTCAGAATATTCATTAGCGCTTATTGCGTTATTTATCAACGTTGCGCGTATCCTTAATGAGTTTTACCGTGCCAAAATGTACATTTAAATCCAATTCTCTATAAATGTTAACTTTTTTTCGTCGTATATTTGAACATTAAAATCGTTCTGTATATAGGGCAATCACATACAAACAAATTTCATATAATAGGCCATTTTTCATTGTTTCTTTGTCAATACTTTGTAATTACCATCGCGTATAATGTAGTGGTGTGGAAACATTTTTTTAACTGCACGCAATGAAACAGATCGTTCAATGACTTGTCTTATTTAACTGCCACAGTACACAGTCATCACCGCACCATTACATCGCCCTTTATTGCGTTGGCAAAAAATCTGTGAAATATACTTAGCATATTTTTCGGTGACCATGAAATTTTCACCCAGTTCATTGCAGTGTAAGAAACCAAACTCCATGAGATATGAATAAAAAAGCGTTTAAATACAGTTAAAATGTGTTTGATCGATTTCCGAAGTCAATTTCTAGATGGAGCAAAAATGAAACAAAACTTTTTTAACTGTCAGGTCCTGGTCGTACAGCTGATTAACGACATGAAAGCTTCTTGGATATAGAAATTGCCAAATAGATGGCGCAACGGGATGCGATCTCCTTACCAAAGATCTGCGGAGACCGTGGCCGTCAAAGAGAACAGTATAATTTCATGTAACAAAGAGAAGCAGAAAGAAAAAGAAAGATGTTTTACGTTTACACCTTATTCGGTGGATAATCCTCCTTTTGGTCCAGACTTCCTTACTTCTTCCAAGGGAAGCGGATCAGTGATGATTTTTTGTACCAAAATTAAAATGAGCCTCTACCTCCTCAGTACGTTATCCCGTTACTAAAGTAAGTTGCCTAAATATTGCCAATCCTTCAGAAGGATGATAGACTGCTGATTGCACACACTCTCAGATCCGACAGCCCAATATGCCCTTGACAATGTCATTCTCGCTTAACTGTCTGCAAGAGTTTGACAGCTTCAATGTGTCAGTGTCAGTGAAAGTCGACATCACTGGCTATCTGTGTACGGGTTAACGGTAATAGAATTTAACGAAAATTCAGTCGTCGTCTTGCCATGAACAATACCTTTGCGCCCGACGGGACATGGCGCGCGAGTTCGCGTACGGGTTCAGCAACCCCAAAAAGCAACTTGTAAGAAAGTACTCGTTCTAAAACTACGCATTTGGGTGTGAAGGATTCCTGCGACGCATCCAGCGAGTCCACAGAGAGTACAGCCTCCATCTCATTACTGGATATCATGGGCCATTGGAGCTTGCCGTGGGAGGTGTCGCAGATAGAACAAGAAATGGAGCAGATGAAGAAGGGAGTAAACTCCCTTGTGGATGACGTGCATCCTCTCCCACCGAAAGGTGAGAACTATTAATGAGGTATGTGATGAAGATACCATTCCCTGTCAAAACAAAATCTAGCGTCAATAGTTTCTCAAATGTGTGATGGTCCAGGGACACATCATTATGTCTGCAAAGATTTCAATTGCATTTTTCCTTTTACTTTTTATGTGTTTCAATTACAATGCTTCCCGCTCCCTGGGAGCACATTTACAATTTTCAAGTATTCCAAAAACATATTCTTGGTGATATAACACACAAGGTTGTTTAATTGTCAGATTTACTTTTAAATGAGGGACGATCGAACCAGATTGATGGGAATTAGCAAATTGTTTACGATTGTAATACATCCGGAAGCTTGTAGCTTGTGTCTGCACGAGATCCTCTCTCTGGTTTGTACACTCGACTTAATGTCTTCATGTTTTGCCCTCACCCAGTTGAACGCAGCGTGACAACCTCGCAAGAAGGGTTCCTCGGCTGGGGACCCACTTCCTCCCACCCGGCGTGTCTTTCCTTCCTTCTGGAAGAGATTGCATCTGCGGAAGCTGCGGTCAACGAATTATGCATAGATAATAACGACTCCGCGGAGGCGACTTCAAAGGCGGAAATGGTAAGTTTAGCTGTAGGTAATGGCGGCTAATAGCAAAAGAAATACATTGAATCTTTATTGTCTGCCTCGTGAGTCTCAATATGATCTGTGAAAACACGTGTACGACACAGTCGTTATTTTGTGCTGAATTATCCAACAAAAAATCTTAGTGAGACGCGTGATTAGATGGAGCCCAGGTTTCAAAGTGGTATACTGGGATCAGACTGGCGGGATGTCTGTCTTTTATAACAAGAAGCCTTGTACCTCAGAATATTCATTAGCGCTTATTGCGTTATTTATCAACGTTGCGCGTATCCTTAATGCGTTTTACCGTGTCAAAATGTACAGTATCTCAGGATTTTTTAAGAGCATTTACAGGCTAGATAACCTACATTTCCTTTTATCTCTTTGATTACCTGAGCGATTTGCCTAGTAAAACCAGTAATTATTAACATCCCAATTTCTGCTATAAAAATGTTAACTTTTTTTCGTCGTATATTTGAACATTAAAATCGTTCTGTATATAGGGCAACCACATACAAAAAAATTCATATAATTCCATTTTTTCATTGTTTCTTTGTCAATACCTTGTAATACCTCGCGTAAAATGTAATGGTGTAGAAACATTTTTAACTCCACGCAATGAAACAGAACGTTCAATGACTTGTCTTATTTAACTGCCACAGTGCACAGTCATCACCGCACCATTACATCGCCCTTAATTGCGTTTGCAAAAAATCTGTGAAATATGCTTAGCATATTTGTCTGTGACCATGAAACTTTTCTCCCAGTCCAATGCAGTGTAAGAAACCAAACTCCATGAGATATGAATAAAAAAGCGTTTAAGTACGTTAAAATGTGTTTGATCGATTTCCGAAATCAATTTCTAGATGGAGCAAAAATGAAACAAAACTTTTTTAACTGTCAGGTCCTGGTCGTACAGCCGATTTACGACATGACAGCTTCTTGGATGTAGAAATTGCCAAATAAATGGCGAAACGGGATGCGATCTGCTTACCAAAGATCTGCCGAGACCGTGGCCGTCAAAGAGAAGCAGAGAAAAAAAAGATGTTTTACATTTACACTATATTCGGTGGATAATTCCTTTTGGTCGAGAAATACATAGCAGTATATGTAAAAACTAATGTACCGGTCGCTTGTTTCAATAACCACAATCTGGGTTGTGCATCCGCTGGCCAAACGAGGAATTCATCTGAAAAAGTTGGAAAAGAAAGATTCCTTTGGATGTGACGGCTGGCAATGGTCACGTTAGCTACTGTAGTAGCAGCGTCTGTCCTTTATGGATTGGTTGATTAATTGATTTCCAGTAATTCCGGGCACGTCAACTGCTAAGGTCATTAGCCCCGTAAGTTTACCGGTGCAGGTGTTTTCTCGGATGGTGCCGGTGACCTTGCTTCGCTGAATGGCTACACCAGGAATAAGTAAGGACAAAGAATGGGAAGGAAAGCTCTCGGTCGGTCCGTGGCCCGTTTGGCAGGGTACTGCTCTGATATTCGCCTGGTATTGATCAGAGAAACAGCTGAAACTACCCATCAGAGCAGCCAGCCGCTAGACTTCTCCTCCAGACTGCGACAGAACTCGATCTGGCTAGTATCGAAAATCCTGCCACAGTCGGTACTCGAACCCCAGGATCTTCCGGCCAGAGGCACTGCAGTGACGTCAATTGATGCCCTGAGCCACCTCTCGCAGTTTCTATTATGGAATTTCCTTTTTTATACTGTGATGTTTGTGTCCATCTTTTCTCAGGAACCCCATAGCACTCCCATATATTTCCCATTTCGGTATGAAATTGCGCTGACTTTGTAGGCACGCTCGACGGTCATGACTGAATACAGAATAACATATTCTTAAATTATTTATAAAAACTGCGGGCTTGATGGCCCGCCCAAACAGCGTGAGCACCGGTTTCTGCATTTCAGAAATGATGTATACACCGCGTCAAACACTGCTCGACCGTTAAGTGATCTACCGATACTAAAAGAACCTTCCACGAAATTAGCCATGTGACGAGTCTGCTGTTCAGTCATAAACCCTGAAATTGAGTCTCAAGGCATCATGTGATGTGTCTGCTGCTTCCTCCTAGGGATCTTCACCTTCGGTGATGTCACCCGAATCGCTGGAGACCACGGAAGGGACGGAGGAGAAAAAGGAGCTCGTGGAGAGAGATTTGAAACTGAAGAAGGGGGAGGTGGAAGACACCCCAGTGAATCATGATCAGTCGATTCAACGAAAAGGTGAGTAGGCAAAATTCCCCACCAGCCAATTTCTCTGCTGGCTAGGGGCTAGGCAAATGAGCGACCATGTGTCATCAGTCGTGACGTTTTTACCAATTCTTCCCTGTTTGATTAAAATATTGCATTACGGTGTTTCAAACACTCCCAGTATATGCACCATTTACTGGTACTCCAAACTATTAGGCGAAAAATCTTCTACTTTCATCCTTTCTTGTAACTGAAAACCGATTGAAACAGATGGATAGCCTTCCGGTCGTAAATGTTATTTGTATGATTACGATTATGATTATGATTATATCTTATATTCCCAAGAAATGTGTCACTGCGTCCATGAGCTTGCTTCCATTGAGATACATTTAAATACTCCAGGTTTTTCGTACACGTCGTGAAAGTGAAATTACCGGTTGCTCGTGCCCATGTATTCACTATTCTTTCTTCTCCAGTTGTAGTGGACTCGATCCTCTCCCAAGGACAGGACCACGAGAGGAGTTCAGAGGGCCCGAAGACGACGGAACCTCTTGCATCCAGTGTCCAAAAGACTTCGTCCTCATTATGTTCAAGAGACGATCACGCCGCAACACAAGAGCCTCTGAGTGAGGAGGGGTATGTAGGCGCTGGCGACTAAAAGCGAAAAAAAAATCACTGCCCACCTCCTAAAAAATTTAAAATAGTGTGCGGAATGGATCTATCGAAAAGGCGTTATCTTGTGTTGGTTCGTCAGGTTAAAAGAGCTTCCAATCTGTCTTGATGACTCGGTGAACCGTATCTGGAATATAGTGCACAATGGATCAGACTGGAGTAAGTCTCAAGGAGACCCAAACAGCTATGCCGAGGAAATAGACCAGGAATGAGAATGCTTGTACAAAATATCTGAAACCTGCATTTGTATGTCCAGGAATCATGCATTTCCGCCTTCCCCTCCATGGGGACTTTGCCTTCGGTCCCGTCATCCGTCTCCCTGGAGGCAATGATAGTGGAACCGAATGACGCGGAGGTAATGGAGGAAGAGGTAACCAAGCTGGAGAAAGTAGACTATCCTTCTAAGAATCAAGTGCGTCTCTGATGAAAAAGGTGAGTTCCTAAGTTTCCCACAAGGAATTTGCTCTGCTGTCTGAGGTCTGCTCTAGTACACACAGGTTTTGTGTCCGCATTCCATCATGATGTTTTGGAACAGATTCAGATTTCTGCAATATTTTTTTCTTTTGCTAATCCCTATCCCTCCAGAGTCTGTTCCCTGCCCTCCCTATAACTTTCCTCCTTTTACCTCCCTTTCCCCACTTCATATTGGTAACTGACACGCACGAAATGTGCAGACCATAACTGCTTGAATGGTATTAGGACATCAATTATCCAGGCACTCTAATTTTAGATTGAGAACTGCGTTACTCATTAGTGAAGTCAATTCTTAGATGAGTTTGCGTGTTGCTTGAGTAATAAAACACTTTTCTTTTATATAGATTTGATTTCTTGATTGTTTGATTGTTTTAAAGTAGAAAAGTGTAAATTTACTACATTTCAGAAGAAAATGATAAATTTCTGAAGATCAGAGAAACATGACCCCGAAACATTTGAAAAAATTGTTTAAGTGAATGTATAATATTTTAATTAAAAATATTTTAATATGTTTTATTATTACAGGTTTTTTGTACACGTCGTTAAAGAAAATTTACCGGTTGCTCGTGCCCATGTATTCACTATTCTTTCTTCTCCAGTTGTAGTGGACTCGATCCTCTCCCAAGGACAGGACCACGAGAGGAGTTCAGAGGGCCCGAAGACGACGGAACCTCTTGCATCCAGTGTCCAAAAGACTTCGTCCTCATTATGTTCAAGAGACGATCACGCCGCAACACAAGAGCCTTCGAGTGAGGAGGGGGTATGTAGGCGCTGGCGACTAAAAGCGAAAAAAATTATTGCCCAACTTCTAAAAAATTTAAAATAGTGTGCGGAATGCATAAATATCGGAAAGGCGTTCTTGTGTTGGTTCTTCAGGTTAAAAGAGCTTCCAATTCGTCTTGCATGACTCGGTGAACCGTATCTGGAATATAGTGCACAATGGATCAGACTGGAGTAAGTCTCAAGGAGACCCAAACAGCTATGCCGAGGGAAATAGACCAGGAATGAGAATGCTTGTACAAAATATCTGAAACTCCGCATTTGTATGTCCAGGAATCATGCATTTCCGCCTTCCCCTCCATGGGGACTTTGCCTTCGGTCCCGTCATCCGTCTCCCTGGAGGCAATGATAGTGGAACCGAATGACGCGGAGGTAATGGAGGAAGAGGTAACCAAGCTGGAGAAAGTAGACTATCCTTCTAAGAATCAAGTGCGGTCTCTCGATGAAAAAGGTGAGTTCCTAAGTTTCCCACAAGGAATTTGCTCTGCTGTCTGAGGTCTGCTCTAGTACACACAGGTTTTGTGTCCGCATTCCATCATGATGTTTTGGAACAGATTCAGATTTCTGCAATATTTTTTTCTTTTGCTAATCCCTATCCCTCCAGAGTCTGTTCCCTGCCCTCCCTATAACTTTCCTCCTTTTACCTCCCTTTCCCCACTTCATATTGGTAACTGACACGCACGAAATGGGCAGACCATAACTGCTTGAATGGTATTAGGACATCAATTATCCAGGCACTCTAATTTTAGATTGAGAACTGCGTTACTCATTAGTGAAGTCAATTCTTAGATGAGTTTGCGTGTTGCTTGAGTAATAAAACACTTATTTTCTTTTATATAGATTTGATTTCTTGATTGTTTGATTGTTTTAAAGTAGAAAAGTGTAAATTTACTACATTTCAGAAGAAAATGATAAATTTCTGAAGATCAGAGAAACATGACCCCGAAACATTTGAAAAAATTGTTTAAGTGAATGTATAATATTTTAATTAAAAATATTTTAATATGTTTTATTATTACAGGTTTTTCGTACACGTCGTTAAAGAAAATTTACCGGTTGCTCGTGCCCATGTATTCACTATTCTTTCTTCTCCAGTTGTAGTGGACTCGATCCTCTCCCAAAGGACAGGACCACGAGAGGAGTTCAGAGGGCCCGAAGACGACGGAACCTCTTGCATCCAGTGTCCAAAAGACTTCGTCCTCATTATGTTCAAGAGACGATCAAGCCGCAACACAAGAGCCTTCGAGTGAGGAGGGGGTATGTAGGCGCTGGCGACTAAAAGCGAAAAAAATTATTGCCCAACTTCTAAAAAATTTAAAATAGTGTGCGGAATGCATAAATATCGGAAAGGCGTTCTTGTGTTGGTTCTTCAGGTTAAAAGAGCTTCCAATTCGTCTTGCATGACTCGGTGAACCGTATCTGGAATATAGTGCACAATGGATCAGACTGGAGTAAGTCTCAAGGAGACCCAAACAGCTATGCCGAGGGAAATAGACCAGGAATGAGAATGCTTGTACAAAATATCTGAAACTCCGCATTTGTATGTCCAGGAATCATGTATTTCCGCCTTCCCCTCCATGGGGACTTTGCCTTCGGTCCCGTCATCCGTCTCCCTGGAGGCAATGATAGTGGAACCGAATGACGCGGAGGTAATGGAGGAAGAGGTAACCAAGCTGGAGAAAGTAGACTATCCTTCTAAGAATCAAGTGCGGTCTCTCGATGAAAAAGGTGAGTTCCTAAGTTTCCCACAAGGAATTTGCTCTGCTGTCTGAGGTCTGCTCTAGTACACACAGGTTTTGTGTCCGCATTCCATCATGATGTTTTGGAACAGATTCAGATTTCTGCAATATTTTTTTCTTTTGCTAATCCCTATCCCTCCAGAGTCTGTTCCCTGCCCTCCCTATAACTTTCCTCCTTTTACCTCCCTTTCCCCACTTCATATTGGTAACTGACACGCACGAAATGTGCAGACCATAACTGCTTGAATGGTATTAGGACATCAATTATCCAGGCACTCTAATTTTAGATTGAGAATTGCGTTACTCATTGTTGAAGCAATTCTTAGATAACTTCGCGTGTTGCTTGAATAATAAAACACTTATTTTCTTTTATATAGATTTGATTTCTTGATTGTTTGATTGTTTTAAAGTAGAAAAGTGTAAATTTACTACATTTCAGAAGAAAATGATAAATTTCTGAAGATCAGAGAAACATGACTCCGAAACAGTTGAAAAAATTGTTTAAGTGAATGTATAATATTTTAATAAAAATATTTTAATATGTTTATTATTTAATTATTTCAACTAAACGTATTTATTACATCCATTTATCTTTAAATTTTATCTGGAATAAACATATAAAATTAAGAGACTTTTAACAGTTATCAATAGTTTAATATTTGTTTTGATACGTCTTCTTGTACGACTAGTAAGACAAGCTCATCCTTTCTATATAGTTCTTACGCAAAGCGAAAGCCAAATTTCCTAGTGCTGGTACCCTCATCTTCATATTTCTCTTTCCCAGATGACTTGGACTCGACCCAACTGCTCGACCTTGCGTTTAGTCCAGATACCCCCGCTCTCATGGCGCCACCTGCACCAAGTCCGGGAGAAACGTCTGCATTTGCAGATGATTCAGATGACGGCCACGACACTGCGTACACCAATGAAGTCTCCGAGCAAGTGTCTTCGAGTGAGAAGACGGTACGTTTATTGACTGTACATTCACTTTCCGAGCGCGTCACTCCTGTAAACATAAGTCGCTTACGTGCAATGGCAATAGACAGCAAAAGGTTTCGCACGGTATGCCGTCTGTCCACCCTCCAGATCTATGTCAACGGGAAAGAAGCCAACTGGAGCAGGCTCTAAGTCCCCTCCTCGACTCCTGACGTGTGCGAGGGTGTGTGAGGGTGGATCTGTAAGGTTAGAGCTCGGGACAGAGACGTGAAAAAAAGTTTGGTCCGTTGCCCGCTAGTCAGGTTACTACTTCGGGATTTGCTTGGAATTGACAGGAGAAACAACAGAAAACTACATATCAAAGCAACCGGCCGCCAGATTTCTCCTCCAGGAGTGGTTGAGGTCGGTGTAGCTAAATGATAGGTTTAGCGTAACTATTGGCGACTAATTGCTCCACTCAGGCTGTGCAATGGAAAGAGATACAATGTAGGCGATTTCGTCACTTAAGAACGGATTCCCACCATGTAAATAATATATAGCCTAGCTTTATCGCCTCCTGCAGCTTTTGAACGGTTGAAGTTATTTCAATACAGTTGCGCTCCCCCAGCAGGGCTCCTCGTGCTGATGCGCGCTCGGACAAGGAAAGTTAGCACGGCCACAATTTTTTTCATCGTGGGCCCTATATATGTATATATTAAGATGGATTGGAAACGTTATTTCCCCGGCTGGCCTCTAAAAATTAAGTTTTCTATAAGGAAATATTACCATAATAACACATGTTCCTAAACAATATTTAGAAGGCGCGCATGTGCCTCGAGCACGACATTTATGGACATTCTTCATTGTATCTTGTATACATCTGAATTTATCGTTTGGAATTTAAAATCCTTTCGATATTTTGTCACCAGGTAACTGCTTTCTAATATTATAATAATAGCTTAAGTATAATATAATAATATAGTAATAAATAGTATAATAACTGCTTTCTAATAGTTGCAAAAATATTTCATGATTTAGATATTTTCAATGGAATATTAGATTTTCTCTTTTCATTGTGTTTTGCAATAACATAAAACGTTTTTCTCGAAAATTGCTCCAGATTTTTTCTTTACCCTATAAGATGACATAAACGTCATTTTTCTCAATTCCCTTGTTTTTTCAAAATTGAAAAATGTAGTTTTATGACATCTCTCTTGTTAATATTTGTATCATGTGGAAATAACAAGGTGTAGCGCTCCGGAGGATGCGCAGTAGCAGCCAATCACGTTTGAACCCTGGGATGAAGCGAAAACGGCTGGCGCACGTGTTCATTTGCTTTCCCGTTTGCGAAGGAGTGAAGACCTGTTTTGTAAGGCAGTGCGACAGCGGTGGAGGCTTTTTTGTGATTTTGCTGGCGTGGGAAAGGTATGTTGTGGATTTTTACTATAAGCTATTAAAATTATGTATTTTATGTGATTTGCCTTTAATTATTACAGAAGCATACATCAGTCAGGTCATACGATGCATTGTATTTGATAACATTTACTACCAAACATTTTTTGTTAAACAAAGAAAATTAAAACTATTTTCGTGTGTTGTTCAAGATGCCTAACAGGTGCATTAGGAATAATGAATAATATTGAAATTTTTGAATAATAAAAATCTAGTGGCTTCAGCTGTTAAATATGTAATAGCTTTATTGAATATATTGTGAATATAATCTAGGCAGGGACAGTATTTCTTTTGTTTGTGTGTTGGAGATAAATTTGTATGGTTTATGAAGAAAATAAATATATGAAATATTTAATTGTAAATGGCCTTACGAATGAAGATTATTAACAGAAATAAATTGTTAAAGAAGCATCAATCCATTTTACATAACTTACATAGTTTCAATTAGCAAAACTGCTGGTCATTTTTATTGTTTTAAATTATTTTTCATAAACCTTTTTATTTTGCTAAATCTTAGCCATTCAATAATTTGATATTTGATTGTCTCTTAAAAACATCAAAGAAATCCATAAAGCAATTTAGGAGTAAAAAAGAAAAGAATTTCATTTATAAAAACATATTTTAAATTACATATTTTAATGAACTGAAATGTATCCAGTATATTATAATATTATAGTATGTATGTAATAATGTAAGATGTAATTGTGTATATATGTATGTATGTATGTATGTATGTATGTATGTAATTAATCAACTCAAAAATAGGTAATGTAAACTTTGCAGGTAGTGTGTGCCAATAGCGCTTTGAGAATGTGTGCTTTCAATCAAAGGATTCACCAAACACATCTGGCAAGAAAATATTGAATTTTTCCCTATCTATATCTACGAAATGGTTAATGTTGAAGAGAACTCCATTGAAAAACCTGGGTAAGTGAAGAGTATTAGTCTATTATGTGCTGAAACTTTTTGTGATTATACATAATAATTTAAATATTAAAGAGCTTATGTAAGAGAGAAGTTACGATAATAAATAACTTAATTTTATTATAGGAGGTGTGAGTGGATACCTCTTTATGCATACAAAGAGCTCATACCATCTTAACGCAGTAATTCCGATATTTCATCAGTCAGCAAGTAAGTGTAATTTTTTTTAAATTTACTATTATTATTAACACTTACTGTGTTTTTTATTTTTAAGACATTGACCAATATGACAGCCTTAATAACAAACATGACTTAATGTACAATCTAAGAAATGATAAATGACATTTTATTTTAGGGAAGAAGATGAGATCTATGAAAGCAAAATATGCAGAGATAGTGTGAATTGCCTCCATAATAAAATAATGGTGGTAGAAAGGTTTATGTACACCCAATGAAATATTTAAATATGACTTGTATTTCGTGTATGTAACTTACATTTTAAAATAAACATTTTTTTATGGTTATAAAATCATTTGTATTTGATTCATTCCTCTTAACCCACTAAGGTTCACTTTCATTTTTGGTCCAATGTTTAAATAGGTAAGTTCAAAGTAGGAAATTTATGTAGTTGATCCATAATTACCCAATGGATTAAATTTACATTTGTATACATTTTCTAATTCAAATATTTATGAAAATTTGTGAACTTCATAAATATCATCAATATTATAAATATAATAAAATATTAATATATATAATTTAATATTATAAAATATAATATAAATATCATTGAACTTCGTGAAATTATAAATATAATAAAATATTAATATATATAATTTAATATTATAAAATATAATATAAATATCATTGAACTTCGTGAAATTCATAAATAGAATACCGCTATTGACTTCTTGTAAGCGATTACTAATTTTTATTGTCATTAAAATTATATTTTATTACATATACTATGTTTATTAATTAAGCAAATGGAAACAGGCTGTAAAGCCTGATTTCTGTTCATTTCATGACGTATATAAAAGCTTTTTTAGTTTTAATTCCATTATATTTTTTTCTTCCCCTGTGTTCTTTGTGGACACACTTGATATATTTCAACTATTTTCTAAATTAAGAAATATAGAATTGAATTTAACATAACTATATAATGGGTTTGATTTTCTATTAATATTTTTTATAGAGTAATTCCTATCCATTAAAATTCAACAGTTTTCATTTGCATTCAAAGAGTATATGAAACTATGAACAGAAATAATAAAAATACAAATAAAAGTGAAATTAAGTGTTTACAGTACCTAAATCTATTCTCTAACTCGAAAACCACAAACACTTTATTTGCTCAGTACTTATTCAGAAACAAATATTTTCAAAAAAACAAAATTAATAGAAGTACAAACATATGGAACACACTCCCCAAAATAGAAAACATAAATTCAAAAGAAATGAAATTGAAAAAATTATATAATGTGGCCAAATACTGTAGTTAGATCAGGTCATTGTATTTGTTCACATTTTTTGTATATACTGAAATATTTAACTGGAACTTTCATAAATAACACCAATATACTAATAGTTAAGTTCTTGACTAAATTAAATGAGTTATTTTAAAAACAAATATCGTTCTTTTAAATAATTTTAAATTGTCTGCGTAGATAATTTGAATTTGGTGCACATTTGGTGGGGCATAATATCATTGGTCCACAGTCGGCGGCATGCGCACCGCTACACCATGTTATTTCCATTATATTTTGTATTATGTAGGATTACTGCACATTTAAGAAGAATTTGTTAAAACACAAGAAGAATTTATAGATGCAAGTGCTTCAAATGTTTTTTAAAGGTACTCGAAAAGTCGAAAGCTTTCTGCGAAAATGATCTCAAATTTCCGCATTTTCAGAAACGCTCGAACAGAAACGAGCAGACTGAAGAGAAGGATAATTTGGAAAAAGAAGTGGATCAGTTGGAGACTACAGTAGACGAACTCCCTGGTAATTCTATGCAGCCACTTCGAGGAGAAGGTGAGTTCCCAACATTCCCACAAAACGTTTTTCAGCCGGCAAGGGGTTTCTTTACTGGGTGCAGGCCCTGTGGCCCTTAATTAGACATTAGGGTTGACCCAACGTTTTCTTGTTTGTTTTCTAAGTTTGTATTATATTTCACTCATAATGCGGAATATCTTCTATAAACTACAATAAAATTGGTTGATAGTGTAAGTTGCTTATATTTTCATGATCTCATATCTAACAATCTATAGAACGGGTTGGATAGTAAAAATCTCAGTGTCACTTAAGAATTCAAAACATGTGATCATGTCTTCATGCGTCTGCTATAAGCATTCCTTACATTCCGATCGAAATCTATCAATCAACAACACATTACTAATAAATAATACATCGAAGAGCAAAAATTCATCTACAAGCGTCTTCTTCACAGAAACAACGATTCGAAAGTAATCGAATGCGACGCTAGAGAGAAAATTCCCTTTGCTTGTACCCTCCCCTTTACCCATTTCTCTTTCCAGGTGGACTCGACTCGCCCACCTCCATCGGGCCGAAGCACTCGCAGCGTTCAGCGGTCCGTGAAGACCCAATGCCCGTGCCATCCAGTCAAGGAAACCTTGGAGTTTGGTCTTCCGCTCAGATATCTGGCAATGCTATAAACGGTTCTCATACTCCACATATAGATGCGGAGGCGTCAAGTGAATCCTCCATGGGAACTTTGACATCCGCCGAGGCGGACAAGAAGAAGACGCAGATAGTGGTGGTGAACACGGGCGTAAATGTGCTGGTTGTGATAGCGGACGTGGAGACGAAGATTGGGGTTGTTGTGGAGGAAGAGCGGAAGGTCGAGGTGAAATGGCAGTTGCAGGTCTCTCCTGTGAATCACATGCAGCCGACTCCATCAACAGGTGAGTCATTCGCATTCTTTGCTAGCGACGTGCTGAGCTCGCCAGAAACCCAGGTACGCTCGCCAGAAACGCGTGCTCCTTTAATCTATGATTGTGGCCGCGAAGGTAACCTTTAGCATTTTCCCCTTTCTTTGGTGAAACATTTTAATGTTTCGGTTGATTGATTAGTGATTCCGGGCTCGCCAACTACTAAGGCCATTAGTACCGTAAGTGTAGTGCATTTCCACTCCAGATATAGGGGTAATATTGCCTCGATGGGTAGGGTGATGCGGCACCGACCTAGCGGGCTTTTCCCCAATCAGGTTTCTCCCACCAGCGAGGAACCGGCCCAGTCCGGACAAGCTCTAAGCTATCGTCCGGACTCCCGACATGTGTGAGAGTGTAGTCCACGTAGGTGCAAGTGTGTGTAAGTAAGGGATATAGTAGTGTGTGTAAGTAATAGGACAAGGAAGGGGGAGAAAAGATCCGCGTGGTCCGTGGCCCGTATGCTAAGGTAATGCCCTGGCAATCGCCTGGTATTGATCGTCATTATTGGTCATATTAGCTATACACCAAAACAATAATTTTCTCACATTAGAGTCCCCTTGTGACTGACCAGCAATAAACGGGGTGTAAGGCAATTACTAACAAATTTAATATGACGAAACTCCGAAGAATTTTTATTCGTCTGTATCTGTCTGCTTGTATTGAGTCATGCTCAACATTCTGTAGCTTTTAGTACGAGCCGCAACAGAACTTCCCTCTTGCTCGTAACCCCTTCTTCCCTTCACTCTACTTCTTTCCAGAAGTGCGTTCACCTCCCTCTCTCGGGCTAGACCAGCGCCCGAGTCCAACAGTGGCCGCCCCCCGTGCCCTTCCTGCACCCAGCCCGGATGGGGCGACTTCATCATCCACGGAGGGCCCAGGCAGACCGGAAATCAATGAAGACACACGCACACTCTACTTTGCAGTACGTATGTGTGTAATGTTTTCATCAGCTGAGCATATCGCCATCATATTAAAAATGATTAGGAATTAAAATGTATGGTGTCGTTTCATCATTTAGATTCGCATGGAGGGTTTTCGGTCACATTGAAGTCTGAGCATTGCGAAAGTAGTCACTAGCTTAGGACAGAAGAAGGCCGGTTAGTGGCCAATAAGGATTTGTGCGAAAATATTATTTTAGGCCTACAGATATGAGTCGATCCAATCAGATATGTACGATCATATCATGATCACCACTTCACTTTCTACTAAAAATTTATTTCCAGATAAATCTTGCATGTACACGCGATATACAGGTGAACACGTGACTTTAGCACCACCTGATTTTTTGATCATGAAATTATGCAACGCAGTTTTCACGGAAATGCATCAGGGAATAGGCTAATAATACATGAATTCATTTTCAATTTGATCATTTGTAATTTTTGAGATCTTAAACAATAAACGCAATATTTACATTCCATTTCTAATAAAAAATGTTAAAAATAGTTTTTTAGTTTTAAACGAAAGAAAACAGAAAAAGAGGAACTTGTCACATAATGATTGGGAGCAGATTTCTGAGATATGATAGGGAATTTCAGAGTTGTTATTTTAGTTCATCTGTAATAAATGAAAAACCTTTCTGAAATATTTGTGTCCAGGTACTTGCAATTGTTGCCCCGTGCGACACTGCGACGTATTTCGATTAACGCAGAGGAACTACACAAAATGATGCGCGAAAGAACTATAAGATGTATGTCTCAGGGAAGCGGCCAAAAGTTATAACAAATATTGCGCCATCTTGTCCGAGGACCGGTGTAAGTTGTGAAGTTAACGGACTTGCCCGAGGATTATGTAATGGGTTTTTTAAGTCTAGGCGCCTGGAATAATACAAGGATCAGAAGGAGCAAAGGAAACTGAGAACGCACTAGATTCTCAAAATTGTTAAATGACTTTTCTAGCGTTGTAAAAACTGCCAACTTCGTTCCGGCTAACCAAATTAAAGAAACGCAATTCGTTTATACGTGAACCTTCATTGTACATCGTTGCACTAAGCGGTGGATAAAAATTCCTGACGAAAATAAAATTATTCCTTCTTTTGACCCTTCACCGTCTCCTAGAAAAGAAAGGAGTTGGGTCGGCTTCGACACCGCCACACTCCGACTCTGAATCACAGCATTTTCTTGCGCAGGAATCACAGCCAATTGATCCAGGCTGCTCCATGGGGACCTCAGCATTGGTTGCGTCCTCCAGCACCATGGAGGTCGTAGGTACTAACGAACTGCTGCAAGAAGAGTCCCAAAAGATGGTAGAGGAGGTAGAGGATACCTCTTTGGAATACGCGCACAGGCTTCGATCTAAAGGTGAATCATCAAAAGCCTCCACCAGCAATCTGCCCTAGGCCTGCTCTAGTAGGCGCAAATTATGATCTTCATTATTAGTGAAAAATTACCACCAGTTTTCCTCATTTGTTTTCTGGAATATTTAGCAACAATACTTCTCATATCATCTACGCAATATATTACTAACACAAAACACATAGATGGAGAGAAAAGCAAGATTTCTACGTTCTCTAAGGAATAAGGACTAGTTAACGGGATCGATGTTATTTATTTTATTACATCCCGGAAAATTGATTTGTGTTTATCTGACTGCTCCCACACGACCTCCTCAAAAATGCTTTCTAGTTTTTAAAGCCTCAGAGAAATATCATCCTGATTGGTCCATCACATTGTTCTTCCTTTTTATTCCAGAACTACAGAAGTCGTGTCTCTCACACGGGCTGAGCCTCGAAGTAAATCCAACAGCCTCACACACCGAACTTCCTGAGCTCACTCAGGAAGAGACGTCTTCATCAGTCGGTGCACCAATTGAATACCCCACAATGGGGGATGTGGATGAAGATTCTATGACAGGAATAACGCTTGAGGAAACGGTTCGTTCAGCTGTGTTCATGGCGATTACTTTCTACACATTTTTGTGAATAGAATGAGGGGGAGGGGTTAAAAGTTTTTTTAGTTTAAAAGATTCTGACTTCTAATAGTGAATATTTGACGTACATTATGGATTCATACACACCACAAATATCCAATCCGCCTCTTTCCGACTCCGCCTCCCTCCGCCTCTGAATCGCAGCATTTTCTTTCGCAGGAATCACAGCCTATTGATGCAGGCTGCTCCATGGGGACCTCAGCATTGGTTGCGTCCTCCAACGCCATGGAGGTCGTAGGTACTAACGAGCTGCTGGATGAAGAGTCCCAACAGATGGTAGAGGAGGTAGAGGATACCTCTTTGGAATACGCGCACTCGCTTCCATCTAAAGGTGAATCTTCAACAGTCTCCACCGGCAATCTGCTCGAGGCCTGCTCTAGTAGGCTAAAAAAAATGATCTTCATTATAGTAAAAAAGTACCCCCACTTTTTGTCTTTTGTTTTCTGGATTATTTAGCAACAATACTTCTCATATCATCTACGTAATTATTTACTAACACAAAACACATGGAGAGAAACGCAAGATTGATACGTTCTCATAGGAATAAGGACTAGTTGAATGAGGTGGATGCTATTTATTTTATTACATGCCCGAATATTAATATTGGGTTTATGCGACTGCTCCCACACGACCTCCTGAAAATTGCTTTGTAGTTTTAATCGCCTAAGAGAAATTTCAACCTGATTGGTTCATCATTTTTTTCTTCCTTTTTATTCCAGAACAAGTGAACTCGTGTCTCTCACACGGACTGAGCTTCGAGGTAAATCCAGCGGCCTCACACACCGCACTTCCTGAGCTCACTCAGGAAGAGACGTCTTCATCAGTGGGTGCACCAAATGAATACCCCAACACCGAAGATGTGGTTGAAGATTCTACGCAAGGAATAACGCTACAGGAAACGGTTCGTTGAGCTGTGTTCATGGCGATTAATTGCTATACTTTATTGTGAATAAAATGACGGGGGAGAGGTTAATAGTGTTTTTTTTTTTTTGCTTTAAAGATTGTGACATCTAATTGTGAATATTTGACGGACATAATGGATTTATACACACAACAAATATTTATCTCTCACTCACTCTGACTCCGCCTCATTCCGCCTCTGATTCACAGAATTATCTTTCGCAGGAATCACATCCAGGCTGCTCCATGGGGACCTCATCATTGGTTGTGTCCTCCAGCACCATGGAGGTCGTAGGTACTAACGAGCTGCTAGAAGAAGAGTCCCAACAGTTCGTAGAGGAGGTAGAGGATACGTCTGCGGAATACACGCCCTCGCATCGATCTAAAGGTGAATCTTCAACAGCCTTCACCAGCAAACTGCTCGAGGCCCGCTCTAGCATGCGCAAATTCTGTTGTTCTTCATCCTTAGTAAAAAATTACCACCAGTTGATCTTTTTTTTTCTGGAATATTTAGCAACAGTACATCTCATATTATCTACGCAATATATTACTAACACAAAACACATAGATGGAGAGAAACGCATGATTTGGACGTCCTCATAAGAATAAAGACTAGTTCAATGGCATCAATGTTATTTATTTTATCATATTCCGAATATTGATCTTGTGTTTATGCGACTGCTCTCACACGACCTCAAAATTGCTTTGTAGTTTTTATCGCGTAAGAGAAATTTCATCTTGATTGGTCCATCACTTTGTTCTTCCTTTTTATTCCAGAACAACTGAACTCGTGTCCATCACACGGGCTGAGCCTCGAAGTAAATCCAACGGCCTCACACACCGCACTTCCTGAGCTCACTCAAGAAGAGACGTCTTCATCAGTCGGTTCACCAACTGAATACCCGACAACGGGAGATGTGGATGAAGATTCTACGCAAGGAATAACGCTACAGGAAACGGTTCGTTGAGCTGTGTTCATGGCGATTAATTGCTACACTTTTTTGTGAATAGAATGAGGGGGGGTTAATAGTGCTTTTTGCTTAAAAGATTGTGACTTCTAATTGTGAATATTTAACGGACATAATGAATTCATACACACGACAAATATCCAACTCCGACTCACTCCGACTCCGCCTCACTCCGCGTCTAAATCACAGCATTATCTTTCGCAGAAATCACAGCCTATTGATCGAGGCTGCTCCATGGGGACCTCATCATTGGTTGCGTCCTCCAGCACCATGGAGGTCGTAGGTACTAACGAGCTGCCGGAAGAAGAGTCCCAACAGATGGTAGAGGATATCTCTGGAGAATACGCGCATTCGCTTCAATCTAAAGGTGAATCTTCAACAGTCTCCACCAGCAATCTGCTCGAGACCTGCTCTAGTAGGCGCAAATTCTAATGATTTTCATTATTGGTGTAAAATTACAAGTTTTTCTCTTTTGTTTTCTGGAATATTTAGCAACAGTTCTCATATTATCTACGCAATTTGATACTAACACATAACACATTGATGGAGAGAAACGTAAGATTTGTACGTTCTCGTAGGAATAAGGACTGGTTGAATGGGGTCGATGTTATTTATTTTATTACATCCCGAATGTTGATCTTGTGTTTATGCGACTGCTCCCACACGATCTCCTCAAAATTTTTTTGCATTTTTATCGCCTCATAGAAATCTCATCCTGATCCTTCCATCACTTTGTTTTTCCTTTTTATTCCAGAACATCTGAACTCGTGTCTCTCACACGGGCTGAGCTTCGAGGTAAATCCAACAGCCTTACACACCACACTTCCTGAGCTCACTCAGGAAGAGACGTCTTCATTAGTGGGTGCACCAAATGAATACCCCAACACGCAAGATGTGGATGAAGATTCTACGCAAGGAATAACGCTACAGGAAACGGTTCGTTGAGCTGTGTTCACGGCGATTAATTGCTACCCTTTTTTAGAATAGAATGAGGGGGGAGAGATTAATATGGTTTTTTTTGCTTAAAGATTTGTGACTACTAATTGTGAATATTTGACGGACATAATGGGTTTATACACACGACAAATATCCAACTCCGGCTCACTCCGTTTCCGCCTCACTCCGCGTCTAACGCACAGCATTATCTTTCGCAGGAATCACAGCCTATTGATCCAGGCGGCGTCATGGGGACCTCATTATTGGTTGCGTCCTCCAGCACCATGGACGTCGTAGGTACTAACGAGCTGCCGGAAGAAGAGTCCCAACAGATGGTAGAGGAGGTAGAGGATACCTTTGGAGAATACGCGCACTCGCTTCAATCTGAAGGTGAATCTTCAACAGTCTCCACCAACAATCTGCTCGTGGCCTGCTCTACTATGCGCAAATTCTGTTGTTCTTCATCCTTAGTAAAAAATTACCACCAGTTTATCTCCTTTATTTTACGGAATATTTAGCAACAGTACTTCTCATATTATCTACGCAATTTGATACTAACACATAACACATAGGTGGAGAGAAACGTAAGAATTGTACGTTTTCGTAGGAATAAGGACTAGTTGGATGCTGTCGATGTTATTTATTTTATTACATCCCGAATATTGATCTTGTGTTTATGCTACTGCTCCCACACGACCTCATAATTTCTTTGTATTTTTATTGCTTCTGAGAAATCTCAACCTGATTGGTCCATCATTTTGTTTTTCCTTTTTATTTCAGAACAACTGAACTCGTGTCTCTCACACGGGCTGAGCTTCGATGTACATCCAACGGCCTCACACACCGCACTTCCTGAGCTCACTCAGGAAGAGACGTCTTCATCAGTCGGTTCACCAACTGAATACACCAACACGGAAGATGTGGATGAAGATTCTATGCTAGGAATAACGCTTGAGGAAACGGTTCGTTGTGCTGTGTTTATGGCGATTAATTGTTATACTTTTTTGTGAATAGGATGAGGGGAGAGGGGTTAAAAGTGGTTTTTTTTTTGCTTTAAAAATTGTGATTTCTAATTGTGAATATTTGACCGACATAATGGATTTATACACACGACAAATATCCAACTTCAACTCACTCCGACTCCGCCTCACTCTACCTCACTCCGCCTCTGAATCACAGCATTATCTTTCGCAGGAATCACAGCCTATTGATCCAGGCTGCTCCATGGGGACATCAGCATTGGTTGCGTCCTCCAGCACCATGGAGGTCGTAGGTACTAACAAGCTGCTGGAAGAAGAGTCCCAACAGATGGTAGAGGATACCACTGGAGAATACGCGCACTCGCTTCAATCTAAAGGTGAATCTTCAACAGTCTCCACCAGCAATCTGCTCGTGGCCTGCTCTACTATGCGCAAATTCTGTTGTTCTTCTTCCTTAGTAAAAAATTACCACCAGTTTATCTCTTTTATTTTCCGGAATATTTAGCAACAGTACTTCTCATATTATCTACGCAATATTTTACTAACACAAAACACATAGATGGAGAGAAACGCAAGGTTTGTACGTCCTCATAGGAATAAAGACTAGTTCAATGGCGTCGATGTTATTTATTTTATTATATCCCGAATTTTGATCATGTGTTGATGCGACTGCTCCCACACGACCTCCTCAAAATTGCTTTCTAGTTTTTATAGCCTCAGAGAAATCTCATTCTGATTGGTCCATCACTTTTTTCTTCCTTTTTATTCCAGAACAACTGAACTCGTGTCTCTCACACGGGCTGAGCTTCGAGGTAAATTCAACGGTCTCACACACCGCACTTCTTGAGCTCACACAGGAAGAGACGTCTTCATCAGTGGGTACACCAAATGAATACACCACAACAGTAGATGTGGATGAAGATTCTATGCCAGGAATAACGCTTGCGGAAAAGGTTCGTTGAGCTGTATTCATGGCGATTAATTCCTATACTTTTTTGTGAATAGAATGAGGGGGAGAGGTCAATAGTGTTTTTTTTTTTTGCTTTAAAGATTGTGACATCTATTTGTAAATTTTGACGGACATAATGGATTTAAACACACGACAAATATCCATCTCTCACTCACTCTGACTCCGCCTCACTCCGCCTCTGAATCACAGAATTATCTTTCGCAGGAATCTCATCCAAGCTGTTCCATGGGGACCTCATCATTGGTTGCGTCCACTAGCACAATGGAGGTCGTAGGTACTAACGAGCTGCTGGATGAAGAGTCCCATCAGATGGTAGAGGAGGTAGAGGATACCTCTGCAGAATACGCGCACTCGCTTCAATTTAAAGGTGAATCTTCAACAGTCTCCACCAGCAATCTGTTCGAGGCCTGCTCTAGTAGGCGCGAATTCTGATGATCTTAATTATTAGTGTAAAATTAGCAACAGTTTTTCTCTTTTGTTTTCTGGAATATTTAGCAACATAACTTCTCATATTATCTACGCAATTTGATACTAACACATAACACATAGGTGGAGAGAAACGTAAGGATTGTACGTTTTCGTAGGAATAAGGACTAGTTGGATGCGGTCGATGTTATTTATTTTATTACATCCCGAATATTGATCTTGTGTTTATGCGACTGCTCCCACACGACCTCATAATTTCTTTGTATTTTTATCGCTTCTGAGAAATCTCAACCTGATTGGTCCATCACTTTGTTTTTCCTTTTTATTCCAGAACAACTGAACTCGTGTCTCTCACACGGGCTGAGCATCGATTTACATCCAACGGCCTCATACACCGCACTTCCTGAGCTCACTCAGGAAGAGACGTCTTCATCAGTCGGTTCACCAACTGAATACACCAACACGGAAGATATGGATGAAGATTCTATGCCAGGAATAACGCTTGAGGAAACGGTTCGTTGAGCTGTGTTCATGGCGATTAATTGTTATACCTTTTTGTGAATAGGATGAGGGGAGAGGGGTTAAAAGTGTTTTTTTTTCTGTAACGATTGTGACTTCTAATTGTGAATATTTGACCGACATAATGGATTTATACACACGACAAATATCCAACTCCCACTCACTCCGACTCCGCCTCACTCTGCCTCACTCCGCCTCTGAATCACAGCATTATCTTTCGCAGGAATCACAGCTTATTGATCCAGGCTGCTCCATGGGGACATCAGCATTGGTTGCGTCCTCCAGCACCATGGAGGTCGTATGTACTAACGAGCTGCTGGAAGAAGAGTCCCAACAGATGGTAGAGGATACCTCTGGAGAATACGCGCACTCGCTTCAATCTAAAGGTGAATCTTCAACAGTCTCCACCAGAAATCTGCTCGTGGCCTGCTCTACTATGCGCAAATTCTGTTGTTCTTCTTCCTTAGTAAAAAATTACCACCAGTTTATCTCTTTTATTTTTCGGAATATTTAGCAACAGTACTTCTCATATTATCTACGCAATATTTTACTAACACAAAACACATAGATGGAGAGAAACGCAAGGTTTGTACGTCCTCATAGGAATAAAGACTAGTTCAATGGCGTCGATGTTATTTATTTTATTATATCCCGAATTTTGATCTTGTGTTGATGCGACTGCTCCCACACGACCTCCCCAAAATTGCTTTCTAGTTTTTATAGCCTCAGAGAAATCTCATTCTGATTGGTCCATCACTTTTTTCTTCCTTTTTATTCCAGAACAACTGAACTCGTGTCTCTCACACGGGTTGAGCTTCGAGGTAAATTCAACGGTCTCACACACCGCACTTCTTGAGCTCACACAGGAAGAGACGTCTTCATCAGTGGGTACACCAAATGAATACACCACAACAGTAGATGTGGATGAAGATTCTATGCCAGGAATAACGCTTGCGGAAAAGGTTCGTTGAGCTGTGTTCATGGCGATTAATTCCTATACTTTTTTGTGAATAGAATGAGGGGGAGAGGTCAATAGTGTTTTTTTTTGCATTAAAGATTGTGACATCTAATTGTGAATATTTGACGGACATAATGGATTTAAACACACGACAAATATGCATCTCTCACTCACTCTGACTCCGCCTCACTCCGCCTCTGAATCACAGAATTATCTTTCGCAGGAATCACATCCAAGCTGCTCCATGGGGACCTCATCATTGGTTGCGTCCACTAGCACAATGGAGGTCGTAGGTACTAACGAGCTGCTGGATGAAGAGTCCCATCAGATGGTAGAGGAGGTAGAGGATACCTCTGCAGAATACGCGCACTCGCTTCAATTTAAAGGTGAATCTTCAACAGTCTCCACCAGCAATCTGTTCGAGGCCTGCTCTAGTAGGCGCGAATTCTGATGATCTTAATTATTAGTGTAAAATTAGCAACAGTTTTTCTCTTTTGTTTTCTGGAATATTTAGCAACAAAACTTCTCATATTATCTACGCATTTTGATAATAACACATAACAAATAGATGGAGAGAAACGTAAGATTTGTACGTTCTCGTAGGAATAAGGACTAGTTGAATGGGGTCGATGTTATTTATTTTATTACATCCCGAATATTGAGCTTGTGTTTATGCGACTGCTCCCACACGACCTCTTTAAAATTTCTTTGTATTTTTATCGCCTCTGAGAAATCTCAACCTGATTGGTCCATCACTTTGTTTTTCCTTTTTATTCCAGAACAACTGAACTCGTGTCTCTCACACGGGCTGAGCTTCAATGTACATCCAACGGCCTCACACACCGCACTTCCTGAGCTCACTCAGGAAGAGACGTCTTCATCAGTCGGTTCACCAACTGAATACACCACCACGGAAGATGTGGATGAAGATTCTATGCCAGGAATAATGCTTGAGGAAGCGGTTCGTTGAGCTGTGGTCATGGCGATTAATTGTTATACTTTTTTGTGAATAGGATGAGGGGAGAGGGGTTAAAAGTGTTTTTTTTTGCTGTAAAAATTGTGATTTCTAATTGTGAATATTTCCCGACAAATGGGTTTATACACACGACAAATATCCAACTCCGGCTCACTCCGTTTCCGCCTCACTCCGCGTCTAACTCACAGCATTATCTTTCGCAGGAATCACAGCCTATATATCCACGCGGCGTCATGGGGACCTCATCATTGGTTGCGTCCTCCAGCACCATGGACGTCGTAGGTACTAACGAGCTGCTGGAAGAAGAGTCCCAACAGTTGGTAGAGGAGGTACAGGATACCTCTGCGGAATACACGCACTCGCATCGATCTAAAGGTGAATATTCAACAGTCTTCACCAGCAAACTGCTCGAGGCCTGCTCTAGCATGCGCAAATTCTGTTGTTCTTCTTCCTTAGTAAAAAATTACTTCCAGTTGATCTTTTTTTTCTGGAAATTTAGCAACAGTACTTCTCATATTATCGACGCAATATATTACTAACACAAAACACATAAATGGAGAGAAACTCATGATTTGGACGTCCTCATAAGAATAAAGACTAGTTCAATGGCGTCGATGTTATTTATTTTATTATATCCCGAATATTGATCTTGTGTTTATGCGACTGCTCCCACACGACCTCTTTAAAATTTCTTTGTATTTTTATCGCCTCTGAGAAATCTCAACCTGATTGGTCCATCACTTTGTTTTTCCTTTTTATTCCAGAACAACTGAACTCGTGTCTCTCACACGGACTGAGCTTCGAGGTAAATCCAACGGCCTCACACACCACACTTCCTGAGCTCACACAGGAAGAGACGTCATTAGTCGGTGCACCAAATGAATACCGTACAACGGGAAATGTGGATGAAGATTCTATGCGAGGAATAACGCTTGAGGAAACGGTTCGTTGAGTTGTGTTCATGGCGATTAATTGCTACACTTTTATTGTTAATAGAATGAGGGTGGAGGGGTTAATGGTGTTTTAATTATTTAAAAAATTGTGAATTATAGTTGTAAAGATTTGATGTACATATTGGATTCATACAGGCGACAAATATATCTACTTTTAATTACTTTTCTTAATCTGGAGTGACTATCACAGCACGTGCTTTCGCACTAATTTCTAACGCTGTTAGTTGCACCTCGTATGTGGTAGAAACGCTGTGACACAGAGTGCATAGTCGTGGGGAGTGATTTTAGCCTTCTGTGGTCTTGCGTGAAAATGCTCTGAAATCCGCATTTGCTGGTGCAGGAATGTGTGCAGAAATCAACCGTTGTGTACTCGGCTGCTCCGCGGCGACCTCGTCATCGGTTCCGTCTTTCTACACCCTGGAAGCAATGGACACCTTGGAAGCAATGGTAGAGGAGGAAAACCTACAATCTCTTTCATCAAAAGGTGAGTTTTCAACTTGTCCACCAGACCTTTCTCTGGAAAAGGCTCTAGTAGACCCAACCTGTTGGACATCATTATGAGTCAGAATTGCCTCCAACCTTTTCTTTTTGCCATCTGTAGTATTTTGCTATGATCTGTCCTGCATCCCGTGATATCTACGTTATATATTACTACCACAAAAGAAAGAGAAGCTAAGGAATTTGTTGTACAACTTTTTCTGTTGTGAATGATGTTGAATGTAGCCTGGTCGATTGCAATTAATAAATGTTTTTATACATACAAGTATATTGACTTGGATTGTGTGTGATTGTTTCTACAAGATCGACAGCGGCGTAAGTTCCATAAGGACTCATCTCCGCGTCCGAGGACCCATGAATAAAAGTAAATTTCTGTGTGTAATTAAGAATTCTTATCTACTTAGAATCTTATCTACAAACAATTCTTAACTACAATTTCCAGATGAAATAAGCAAATAATTTGAGTTTCTTTCAAAAGTTATTGTACACCCAATCACTATTGCTTAAATCTACCTCGTGCGGCAAACGCTGACAATAATTCGCTGACGGCTCTGCCTTTCAGGAACGCATGTCGAATTTTAAATACACGTTTAAAAGTAAGTGAGAAATATGTAAAAAGTTAAAGTTAAATTAAAAGTAAGTGCCCGCGAAGTATAAATTTACAGTCTAATAAGACTCCAGGACAAACAAATTTTCCAAACTATGCATCACAAACAAAAATGTTTTCTTTTGTTGATTCGTTATTTTATATTACTGAATGATATATTGACAATAACATTTTTGTGCATTGTGCTACGAATAATATAAACGTAGTGCTTAATGATGCCATGAATGGGATATTAGAAGTTCCCATTCCTGTTCCCAGACATTTTATCGTTTGCTGTAACGAATTTCTGGTTTCCGTGGCCATAACATTAATCGGTGGACCATATTAGCCGGATCGAAGTACATAAAAGCGAAATAATCTTATATTAAAAAGACTTAGTCCTCTATTATGGTCGTCTTGGAACGATTCCTTAATAGCTAAAAGATTGGGATATTTTAATATTTTGCGAGCTTTAAAAATTATTACATTTTTTAACAAACTCTGAAGTATATGAAACCCATAAGTTGAATAAAGAAATTGAAAATTTTAATTTGTTTTTAAGTTCTACATTCCAAATAATAACATCAACTAACTCTGTTTCGAAATACCTTAAAAATTTTGCCACCGTAATTTGGATTTTCAAATGCCACAGAACTTACTCGATTGACCTTGCGAAGAAAGGAAGACTGTTCAGAATGACTATGATGATTTACAAAAATAATGCATTAGATTATCCAAAATCGGAAAAGAGAAATGAAATTTAGTGACATACGAGTAAAGAAAACGAAACATTTTGACTAACTTTGCGCGGATCACTGAGGCGAAAAAAAATTAAAAAGAGTTTACTATGGATTCCTAGATAATGCCTCTAGCAAGTTCGAGCGACGATTTGTTGGATTGAAAATTAAAGTAGATTAAAAATTATTTACGAAGTACAATGACACAAGACCGTTAGAGTAAATTAAGTGTTTTATCAATGCAGCACGAAAAAGGATGTGGTGGAAAATAATATTTCTACTGGCAATAAATTTTTTAATTCGAAGAAAATATCAATTTTTGTAATTTTTTAATTTTTAAAATTTCCGTATTGTGTGTCCAAGTCCTCCTCTGTTGAACTTAGCCACTGACGATCATGAGTCCCTATAGATTTTATGCATCGTCAGAGAGTAATTGCATCATGGTTGTACCATCACATTCATCTTCCTCTTTCTGCCAGATGAAATACACCCATCCTTCTCCCAAGGGCTGGACCTCGGGCCCAATCCATCGGCCCCTGCCCCCGCGCCTGCTGCGGTCCATCAAGAAGATTCATCTTCATCATCAAATGCTTCAAATGAAGAGCTGGTGGACGCAAGAGAGGATTGGAATATACACTCCATGCCAGTCCTTAATAAGGAAACGGTACGTTCAGCTGTAGCGTCTGGCGGTTAATTGTCGCATTTTTGTTGTGCGTAGGACGTTATGAGGTGTTAATGGTGTATTCATTAAATGAAAAGTTTTTTCGTCTGAGATTTTTCTTTGAACTAGTGGCGCTACAACCATACTTTTATAGCTGTTACATAATATTATACTACTTGATTGAAACAAAAGTGTTTTCCACCCAAAAAATATTTGGCCACGCTGGTAAATGATCCCACGTAATTCAGCAAGCCCTTAACTAGACCTACGAGCTGAAACGACATAGCATTCCTTACTGTTTACAGTGTAATACAATGTAAACTGACCATTTTCTATTTTCAAAACTTCAGAGGTTTTAACGAAAATTGAACCAATGTCATTTTTATAACCGTACTTAGCTCTATACGGGAAGGAAACAAAATGTAGATTCTGACTACACAACATATAATGGGAAGTAATGTTCTACATACACGAGAAGGTATTATCCATTTTTGGGTATGGAAGGTCCACAAAACGAGATTTTCCTTTGAAAAATCGCTGCAGAATTATGTAACATCTATTCTATATAATAGAATACGAGAATGTAAAATGTTAGTCACGCGAAAACAATTTGTCACTTCACAGTTTCCCACCTAACTTTCTCAGAGCTTGACTAAACAATTGCGAAAAATACTGAATATTTGAATCACTTTATTAAAGAGTTTACTTGAAACTATCTTCCATTGCGTTTTGGTAAAAACCTTTGCTTCTGCAATGAAAATTCATATAGAATTTTAAACATTACAGGTGCCTGTCTGTTCTATCCTTGGGCATAGAATGTTTAATGGAGGAAACTTAAATAATAGGAGTACTTGTTCAAATAATTGTTCAATTATAAAATGAAGTATTTATTAATGTGACGAATCAAGTAATTATTCATTGTAACCCGCCAACTCTCTATTGTAATTCACTGGGTTTCCACACTGTAGGTACCTTGAAACCTCCAAAATCAAATTTCTATAATTCTTCAGAAGAATCCACCTATATACACTGATATTAATTTTTCTAATAGAATTAATAGTGTGAGATAATAAATAAAAATTTTACAATGACCCCTTGCTCACGTTTTAGATGCTTAATTTTTCATCTAAGAACATACTACAAGAATCACAGGAAAAGATCCCTGTCAGTAGACTGAGGCGTGTTTTGAATGGTTCCATACAAGCCGTGCTAGTAGTTTGGAATACCCAGAAGTACCGAACATACGGATAAGAACACACGAAGCACACCCAGGCTTCCCAACATTGATAGAGGGTGAGGGCATAGACGGGAATGGCTTTCCAACTTAATAACCGTCGAGAAAACGTACCTAAGAGGTACGTTTAGAGAGTACTAAAGAGGATATTTTCTCTCTCCTGATTCAGGTAAGCGGATTGACTACTTTTTCGTCAATTTATAATAATTTTATTTGTATATCGGCATTATAAACGACCTTTTCGGTCGCACGAATATGACCATTAGGTACATTTATTACGTATTTTACGGCATGTTTACAAAACATTTACTTATGCAATTAAGCATAAAATATAACAGTTGCATAACATAATCTTCTGCAACGTTCCTAAGACGCACACGCGCACCTTATTTCTAGATATGAAGGTGATGTGAACTACATGCTTTCCTCTGCCATAAGGAAATTTTAGTTTCTATGTGCACACCTTGAAAACTGTTTTTATAAGAATTTATATAACGCATGTAACACTTTATTTGTTTAATCATTTAAACATTCATTTAAATTGTAGGTGCCCGTCAACCTTTAAGTCACTGTAGATGACACTGTGAATGTCGTCGGCTCGGGAAATTTACGTAGAAGTCGTCCTCAGAAAATAAAGAACTTTCTACGGAAAAGGCTCGCAGGCAAATCCTTTCAGATTCACTAATAATTCCCTCGCCACCCTCTCACACCACGCGACATGGATTGGACGAACTTTGTGTGATCGACCAATCATCTGAAAAGCTTAGGAGGAAGCGGACTTGTGCTTCTAACACGAAGGAGTTAGCACACCACATCCGAATGTGCAGGAATCGCCCATGATGTCCAGCGACTCCTCGGCAAATGTAATGGACGAGGAGGAAAAGGAGCTGGTGGAAGACTTCTACCAGATAAGGGGTCATGGATGCCATCGTTCTACAAATGATGCGCAGCTGCCTCTCCGACAAGGTGAGTGCCCAAAATTCCCATCCAGCTCCACTGGCCAAGGACCCATCCAGTTGGCGCAGGTTCTGTGGCCATTTGTTCTGGCTACAAAATCTTTATCGCCTTTGGTGCTTGATATATTTTGCTTTTGTGGTGTCCCATGCACCCTGGAGCTTATTTTTTATTCACTACTACTCTAAACCACATAGAGTTAGGTCCCTTAGTGTATCACGTACACTTGTGGCTCACGACCGATCGGTGATGTCGCTAGCAATGAACATGATATTTTCTTTTACGATAATTCAAAGCGGACAATACATCTTGAGCTGATGATGATTATGATGATGATGATGCATGACCTGGGCGAAGCTAGTCGACGCCAGTCAGACACTGCGCAATCGCGGAGGGCCTGTACTATGGGAGAAGCGTGGCCTTCGGGAAATGGTGATCTTGTATACCATGGGCCGATACATATAGCCGAGCCCACCAACAGTGCCAGCTGGAAGAAATTTTCTTTTTAGCACTCACTATTTCTCTATGACACGTTGTATTCATGTCTTCCAGCAAGTAATGAAATAATTGTATTACTAAATGTACAATGAGCATGTGTTCCACTTTTCCTAGTTTCCCTTTTTCTTGAGCTCTGGGAGCCCTAACTCCTGTAAATATGAAGATGAATTATGAATACAGGTAGAAACGAGCGATTTTGGCAAGAATTGGTGTGGAAATAATTCGCTCTAATAAATATGTAATGTCGCTGTAATAAAATCTACATGTAATTGCTCAAGCGACAGATTTTAGCTAATATCATCTCGTGATGGAATCGACTTGTCGCGAGAACAAGGAGAACGTTTATTGAATAACTAGTCCTCCTGAGCTCAAAGTAACCTGCACAAATAGTAAAGGTAATTTTATAATATTTTAGAGTTTGTCAAGAAACTTTGCTTTCAAGAAATTTTAATTGTCCAACAGTAGCATCGAAAACATCACGTCCTGACGCATATGTGTAGGTTTCATCAATCGACGCAAAAATAGTTGAGATGTTTCATACAGCACGCATCTGTCTACAAAGGATAGAACAGCAACTAAAGTTTTGAAGCTTTGATTGTGGTGTGCAATGTATGTAACACGAATTACACGAACTATTTTATTCGAATAACATTTATTGTGGATGTTTACATAACGCAAATTTTGCCTCGTTTCCCAACCACTGACATCAGAGAATAGTCACTACTGTCGTTTTCAACTGAACACTCTGACGTGCGATCCATGAATAATCCATCACTTTATAACAAAGATTTACTAATCATAGAGCAGTAGGAAATGGCCACCCACATCTCTTATGACGCCTTTACGTTTTTTGGGGGGGAATACTTGAAAGATCAAATGTACGCTTGAAATGATCGCTAACTCGGACGACAGGCGACACCAGTTTTTCGGTGTCATATTAATTGTGTGCGCTGTAATGCAAAGATAGGAAGATGTGGCTCAGTGCACCAACTGAGGTCACTGCAGTGTCTGTGACCGGGAGCCCCGAGGTTCCAGTCCCGGCGGTACACTGTGTGTACTTGGCCATCTAGCTGGAAAAAAGTCCACTTTCCAATGTACTCAGAAGGGTTATCTGGGGGCATTTATTTGATTTTAAAATGTCCTTATTAAATAAAATGGAAATTAATTTTCTTCTTGCTAGTTTGGGAAATAGCTTGGGGTGGCTTAAAATTAGTTCAAAAATGCACGATCTCGCGCTGTCACCAGACGGCTCTGGCAGTTGCATTTCACTGCACCTCGTGTTGGCGATCAATGTGCATGAACTGTACTTGTGTCACGGTAGTCATTCACGATTTATCTTTTCATATGTATTTTTTTATTATCAGGGTCCCAAGGTAAATAAAATGTGATCATGATTGCTCGTGGGGTGTTTTGAAAAAGTAAGTAATTATAATATTATTTTCACGCCATTTGACAAACTTATGTAAGCTTTTAATATATAATTTACTATAATCGGTGCTTATAGCTATAGCTATAGACCTTGTTCTTTTGACAATCGAAATTATGTAAGATCAGCTGCGCATGCCTGCGTCGAAAGTTTTTAATTTTTTTTCCCACAGGAGCACTCAATTTCTCGGAGGACGTTATTTGATGCTTTTGAGGCAGGATTTTTGTTTTGCAAGAGCTTTGAGGAGGACGTTATTTGAGGCAAGGTATGACGTCACACCTTCGTATGTTTTACACCAATTATGTGAAGAAGCTATTACTGGTACTTCAATAAGTCCGATGAAAACTCAAATTAGCAGTTTCTTTCACTTCATTTTCAAAAAAAGGGGGAAATGTGCGAGGCACAAACGGCGTTTTATAGATAAATTACTGGTATTACTCATTCAGGATAATATCAAATTTTATACAATTCATTGAAAATCATTCTGAGTCTTAAAATCAATGGTTTTATTACAAGATTTGGCTGTCGACTTAAGCCTTTTAATTTGTGTTGTCCTAAAGCTAAAGATAGGAAGTACATCCGCTGGGAATCCCTACTGAAATAAAATGAAAAGACTGTGAAAGATATTTTTCCTATATATGGGAAAGGAACTTCCAATTGCTTCTCCTAACAGAGGTACAACATTTAAATGAGTGCGCAGGTTGTTGCACCCAGAACAATCATTAAAATGTGAATAAACCTCCTTTCCTTTAGAATATCCACTCTTCATTCGCGGGTAACGATATTTGAGTGTTTTCTGCACATTTCACATCGACAGGAAATACAGAAAAGTCACGTAAGAGAAAATGAAAATGAAGAATAAATATCCCAAAGGAAAAAGCCAAGAAAAACTCAGGAGTTAGTACTGTTAGTCGACATGCTTAAAAAACGAAGTTGAAAAGCAATTCAGTAAAGTTGACTGGAATAAATCTGGACATAATAAAGCGTTTTGGAACATAATACAATGCATAAACAGTGGTGAAAAAATTAACTTCAGTAATTTTCAAAAATGTATTAACGACACTCGAGACTTGTATCTCCAACTGGTATTGCATGCCCGTAACTCTACAGAAGCTTCTATTCCATAGACGGAATATAATAAAAAGTTGCAATCTCCCTATTGAACTGTTCTTTGATTCTTCGGAGAAAGAACCCAAGAAGGTAGAAATAAGGGCAACAGAATGTTCAGTGAACTATTGGACAAAGATAACATCAAGAATATTCATTAACACTGATCTCATGAACGTGGTTCTCATATCACCTAATCTATATGTTACATGTTTTCTGGCTCCATCCAAACCACAAAAGAAAAAAATACATTTCACATGTGCTTAATTTGAGAAATATTGAACAACAAGGCACTGAAGGAAAAAGGTCGTTACTTAGAGGATTCATCAGACTCAACATTTAGTAGTTGCTAAGGGTAATTTATGACTCCAATTCTTTAATTTTTTATACTGGCCATCTGTATTTTTATGTTCTCCCTTATGGGTTCACAATAACAATATTACAATTTTTAAATTATTAAGTAATTTTATACTTTAATTTTATTTTATTGCGTTTTCTTTCTCAGTTCGTGAACTTTTAAAAAAACCTTAAAATTCCAAATACTCCAAGTTTTTATAAATTAGCATTATAATTTACTTTCCATAAATGTTTTGTATATCAGTAAATAATTTTCACTTTCGAAGATTCTGATTTTTTTTCACCTACATTGCCAAAATTACACACCGTGCGGTGACCGAGATTTTTGGCACTACTACTACTATACTACCATTCCTACACCATTACTACTACTCTACTACACCATTACTACTACTACCATTCACTACACACCATACCACTACTCACCATCTACCACACCACCATACTACTACCACCATTACCTACTACCATCCTACTCACTACACCTACTACTACCACCATACTACTCACTAACATTCACTACTCACTCACCATCTACCTACACCATACTACTACACCATACTACACACCATACACACTACACTACTACTACCACCACTACTACCACTACTACCACTACTACCACTACTACCGCTACTACCGCAACTGCTACCGCAACTGCTACCGCAACTGCTACCGCTACTGCTACTGCTACTGCTACTACTACTACAAGTACAACACACACGCCCGGAGACCGGTCGACAGCTTGGAGCTTGTCTTCTGTTTAGACGTACCAAACTTCCCTAGTTTTTCGAATGGACGTGGGATATCACATGCTTTCACACTTGTCGCTTCCACAGGGGAAGTTGAGTCGTCACGCACAGTTGCACGTGACTACACGACGAGCGACGCGGTTGCCGATGCTACCGCCCTCTTGGCGCCCATTTCGGAGGGTCGGGTACCAGAAGTGGCGGCGGATGAAGACCAAACCACTAACAATGTTAGTGCTAGTACGATGCACGAGCGATCGAACAAAGGCGCTCTTCCTGGAAAATGGAAGAATGCCCTGAAGAGAAGGTGGTTTATGATGATGGAAGGTGAGTCTCCAATGTTTCCCTCAAGAATCATTTTCTTCTGGTTAGAGCCTCTCCACTAGTGTCTCTAGAAATACGATGGTCGCTAAGATTACTACTACTACTACTACTACTTCTACTACTACTACTACTACTACTACTACTACTACTACTACTACTACTACTATTACCTCTACTACTACTACTACCTCTACTACCTCTACTACTACTACTGCTACTACGCGATTACCACCACCACTACGACTACCACCACCACTACCACTACTACTACCACTACCGCTACGACAACTACTACCACTACCACTACGACGACTAATACTGCTACAAGTACTACACACACGACGGGAGACCGGTGGACAGCTTAGAGTACCAAACTTCCCTAGTTTTTCGAATGTACGTGGGATATGACATTTTCCCTGCTTTCACATTTCCCTCCACCGTTCTTACCTCCGCAGAGGAAGTTGAGTCGTCCCGCACAGTGGCACGTGACTACACGACGAGCGACCCGGTTGCCGATGCTACCGCCCTTTTGGCACCCATTTCGGAGGGTCGGGCACCTGCAGTGGCGGCGGAGGAAGACCAAACCACTAACAATGTTAGTGCTAGTACGACGCACGAGCGATCGAACAAAGGCGCCCTTCCTGGAAAATGGAAGAATGCCCTGAAAAGAAGGTGGAATATTGCAATGGAAGGTGAGTCTCCAATGTGTCCCTCAAGAATCATTTTCTTCTGATTAGCCTCTCCACTAGTGTCTCTAGAAATACGATGGTCGCTAAGGCTATATGCAGCCCATTTCCCTATGTTTTCTCAAATATATTGTAACAAGTTTGACGCACGTTATGTTATCTTTGACATTTATTACTACTTTTCCAAAATATATATTTGGAAGAAACATGTAAGCCTCTTACACTCCCTTATCTGTTTTTACTGACGTCTTGAATTTTGACGGTAGCAATTATAAAGCATGTTTGTCAAATGTGCCTTCACGTGGGCCACTTTCACAGACGGAGCGGAGTCGCCTCCTTCTCACGGGCTGCATCTACAGACGACCCCAACGGCTGCCACTGGCGCTGCCGCCGCCCTGCGCGTGCCCTGCGAGGAGCTAGCGTCCACAGAGCCCCACGGCTCTACGCACGAGGACTCCAACAAGGTACGCCTAAATGCAGACACACTCCTTTTGCGCTCTAGGTGAGCCAAATACTAAGATCATTGGTCCCGTAAGTGCTGTGCATGTTTTATCGCCCTAGGCGGCTGTTTCCTTCTCTTGCTACACATCGGGTTGCGGGATTTTCCGCATTCAGGTATCTCCCATTTGCTTGTTACCGCCACCCGTCCGGAAGAAGCTCTACGTTCTCGACTGGTCTGTTCTGATGGAAAGCCATCCTCAGTGCATCCGGCCGCTAGAATTCTCCTCCAGACAGAGGCTGAATTCGACTCACCTACGTAACTAGTGTTCACAATTCTCCCAACATCGGGTCTGGGCACTAGTACCTCTCGATCGGCATCCTCTATAGTGACAACAATCGATGCCCTAAATCACCTAACCGGTCTAGAATGGAGTGTGGTGTTGGAGTTTTTATCAGTTGAGAACAGATTCCCCTTTCATGTAAACAATTTCTTCATCATATAAACATTATCCCTTTCGATCACTTCCTTTACAAATGTCTCCAAAGCTCACGGAGATCGACATGGCTCATTCTCATACCTGACTCCCTCATATTTAATTGTCTTTGGTTCCATACACACAACATGTGAATTACATTATTAAAATACAGTTGCTAAATACATTGGATCTAAATGAAAGACAATTGCAGAAAGGAAATTGGACACCGTTGTTATGAATGGGAGCATATTTATAAGATAGGATATGGACGGTTCAGAGAAATCGTAACTATGCATTTGTAATCTACGTAGACTTAACATAACACATGTGTACAAAATTATTGTAATGGTCCATAACGCGCAAGTGAAACTGATGACTACTTTGAGTGAAGGGCCAATAAGCAAATCCGAGATTGTGCAAGAACGAGTGAGTCGATAAATCGACACTTTGGAATGTCAAGCTTCCAACTGGTTTTTCAATCGATATTATTGTAAATTGATGCCAACGTCTATTTAACACTTTATTCATTTTCCACCTACAGTAATGATATTTCCAACATCACTTTGCCTGCAGATTGCAGCCCACAGATCATATTAAAACCTTGCTATTAATCTCCGCGCAATTCGACTCAAACAAAGTCGCTGTATGATGACAGAGACTTTGGCATTTTTGTTAAAGCCACTCATCGTCAAAATAACCTTGGTGGGTTGTGTTCTTGGGTTCTATCTGCTTGTGCAGAAGTTTCACTCACCACATTCTTGTTTGCAGGGAAGAAATGGAACTCTATCTCATGTGGTGATCTCATCCGACTACCTGGAGGCGGTTTGCCCGGCGGCCCAAAAGGAGTTGGTCCAGAGGGAGAAGGAGGTCGCATATGCGAATCATGTGCAATCGCTTGCCACCAAAACGGTGAATCCCCAAATCCTCCAAGAGTGTTCTGCGCTGCTGGGAATGGAGCTGCTCTCGTACTATACACCTTGAGGCCTATCATATGACTACCAAGTTTCACTATCATCTTTCCCTTTTGTTTTGTGAAATAATTTATCATGTCTTTTTGAGTAAAGACTGATCTAGCTGGGTCTAGAGAAGCTGTCGTAAATTTAACTTGTATGATTGTACATCAAAGAACATGGTCGTCGTTTGAATGCACCTCCTTCTACACAGAGTCTGAACGTTGTCAGGTGGTTCACATGCCACGGGCAAGATGTTCCTCTTTCTTCTACTCTCCCCTTCATTCGTGTCCCTTTTGCAGATGCGTGGGACTTCTTCGAGGATGATTGGGATCTTCCACTCTCCTACTGGCCCCAAACAGAGGCTGCCGGCCCCAGCGCCGGTCCTGCGCCCAGCAAGGTGGGGCGCTATTCTAGTGCAGCACACAGCGAGAGCCGGGCACTCCGCCAAAACCACGACATGGTGCATGAGGCGCCAAACAAGCCACCGGTACGTCTATCTGGGGCTGTTTTCGATTGACGATCACACTCTTCTTGTGCAGTAGAATACTTGGGTTGTGATAAAATATGTACATTGCATAAAATATTGGTTTTGCAACAGCTTCAATAAAATTTGCCGAAGAAATCAAATGAAACAGAGAATTGTATTAAGAATATGTTGCGTTCGGAACATTTTTGGTTACCTAACACCAAGGAATTTTCTTAAATTTTGTTGTTAAATTGTGCCTTCTGTGAGACAAAACATTCAATTGAAAGGAAGATATCACAAATTCGACGAAGATTACTGGAGCAAGTCTTGAACAATTCGTCTGAAAGTTCCATTTGTACTAATTTGTCACCTTCCACGAATATCTTTTTGAGTTTTTTGAAATCAGAATTAGGGAAGACACTTTTTTCTCCTACCGACCAATAATTATTTTCTCCCATTATTTCCTGTAGATGGCTTATCCATTTCTGTTGACGCAATATTAATTTCTGTAGAAAGCATCATCTACGCGTTTGAACGATTTCACAAAAGTTTGCCCCTCTTTCTTCAACTCGAGTTTCTCTGCCAAAATATCGAAATGAGCCAAAAAAACTACGTTATTTTTTATTTCCAAAGAATCAAGAAGTTTTTTGGGTACCTGACTAACCAAGCTTCATCTTGAAGTGTTTATGTCAGGGCAGTAAGTGTTCGCAAGGTGCTGAAATGTAATAAAGTAAGATACCTATATTGTTGGCAGAGAAATACTTTTTTCACACCATATTCACAAAGGACGACAGTGAGATGTTAGGAACGTTTTAACAGGAAAGAATGAACGAATGAAATCTGTTCTTTACGTGAAGTGGGAGAAAATATTTAAACTCTTCGCCGTTAGGAGACTGCTTTCTCTTGAAACAAACATTGAATTTCTAAAGAAATATCTTGGACATGCAAACCAAGAATTCAATAAAACCAACATTCTTTTAAAATTAGGTGTTTATCCCGAAGAAGGCAAAATAGAATATCGCTATTCGAAACATAAAAATGACCTTTGTTGAGATTCCCTTTAAAACGCTAACTTACTTACTATATAGTTTAAAACGACATTTTGTCTACGTTCCGATTTCTACTAATCAGTATCGCTTTTAGCACAGCGATAAAGTAACGCAGTTACGTTAATAAATTTAGGATAAATCGTATTAATACATTTTCAAAAATATAATTAAATTCCTCTTTAATCGCAATAGATTCTTTGTTCTCTTTGTTCGGACAACCTATTCCTGATGTGTTTCTGTTGAGTTTTGTTCCATCTGAATAGTCATTTAGCTCACCTTCCTTGTTTAGAAAATTAAAGGTATTTCCCAACAACTACAAAATCACGGTCTACTCAACCAAATTAAAAAGTGTTATTTTTGCAATAAATTCCTGAATACACCGCTGTTAAGAATGGGAGAAGAGTGAATGAAATGTTCACTTACAAATATAATTAGATTTTTTGTAAAATAATTTTGTAAAAGTATTCTATAAAAGTAGTTTTTTTAAATAATGATTATCAGTATATTACGTAAATAACGAGAAAAGAAAATAACTGTTAAATTTCCTTTCAGACAAATGAATGCCAAGCATGGATAAAGAGCACGGGGAAAACTAAAATAAAGGTAAATGACAAGAAAGTGAACACTGGAGAGAGGGTCAAGAGCAAGAAAAGATTGAGCACTAAAAAGAAAGTGGAGCCGAAAAAGAAGGTCCAAACAAAAAAGAAAGTGGAGGCGAAAAAGAAGGTCCAAACAAAAAAGAAAGTCCACTCGCAAAATGGAGTCGAAACTAAGATGTAAGTTGACACTGAAGTGTTTCTTTATAATTTAAAATTGTTGACTAAAAATAATGTGAACGCCCGGAAGAAAGCGAACACCAGTAAGAAAAGAGATGAGGAGGAAGGAATCAAAGAACCAATTCTGTAAGTGTTCTGGATTGTTTCTTTTGTCTCAAAAGAAATATGATAATCCATAAACTTTCACATAGCCAGAGAGAACAATTAAAAATCCACAAAATACAGAATGTAATTGAGTTCTATTCACGCCAGTGCTGGCTGACGTCCCAACAGACTGGAGATTGCACCTCCATCGAATGAGGGAAATGTATTTTTCAAAATTCAAAACACGAATATAAAATAAAAATGTAGGCAATTAAAGGAATTATTTTAAAATTAATCAATAAAATTGTATATTGAATTTCTACTTACACAAGTTTAAGGGTTGTATCCGTGTCAGGTATAAACACCCTTCACGCACGTGGTTCTGGCATTGATTTCCATTGGGCTCTTAAGTTCAACTCCAACACATTGGGCAAGCACTATTGTTGCGACACCTTTACGCAAAGTTAATTATTTTATTCGAAAATTTCACTACCCTGGTATCATTTGTATTAATGAAAGATACTTCACACATAGGCTTGTATTCCCACCAGAGCTCTCCGAATGTAAGTGCAGGGCAACTGCAGGCGGAAAGATGCATCCACTTTGAGAGACAGAACGGAACTTCCGTCCTGAACGGCCAACTTTACACCAATAATTCAAGTGCACATTTTGAATCATAAACCTAATATTAAATGAAAACAAATTCTCTAAATAACATAAAAATGCATTAACCGCCGTCAATTATTGACTTGACTAGTGTACATTCAACAACGCGCGAAATTCATAGCATTAAGTTACAGCTAGTATCAGACAGCAAATTGGCGTTCCCTTCGGGACACCGCGCAACGCTCGGCAAAACTCTTCCACCTATTGGTTGCGCCACCAAAGGCCCCATATTAACGCGTGTTAAAGCGTAGGGTCAAAGAATAAACGTAGTAATAGAGGCAAGAGCTAAGAGCGTGGTGCAATATCTGGGAGTCGCTTAGACGCGAGAGAGTGCCGGTTGGGCGATCTGCGGCTTCAAGTGTAGTGGGGATTGGGACCAGGAATAAGAAAAGACACTGTTTCAAACTGCCGTCCAAGAACGTACTGGCAATACCTATGCTGTGTGCCCTCAGTACTCTTCCCGCGGTGCCCCAACACTGATTGGTCCGTTCGCCTGTGGCTACAGGGACAAGCACGCAGCCATTCTCAGACCACCAAGTGATTCAGAGTATTCTCAAAATCAAACATTCGGGACAGATTACACGAATTTCTCAAACGACGCTGTGTCTACATGGTTCTTTTGTCGAAATAAAACGACTATTGATACATTTTTTCACCACCTTCTCGCAGTTGTTGGCTTGACCTTAGAAACAAGCGATCTTTACTGTGAATGTTATTATTTGTTAATTATATTTTTATTTATTGTTATTATTTGTTTATTATTTTATATGTTTTATATTGCAACTCCATAGCTACTAAGACGATTTTTTTAAAAAATAAATGATTCCAGCTTCTTTGGAAAGCTTAAGTATCATATCTGCAGAGTAGGTTGGGTCTCAGCAAAACGATAAAAGCAACTATAACAACGCAACGATAAAGGCAACAATTAAAGGATATTATTTCTAAGATATTATTAAACCAACGACGATGGCAAGATGGTGAACAACAATTGCATATTCTGCATTATTTTGTTCGGATGAAGCATCGAATGGCATTTTTATGAGTCGCCGCAGAAACACCCCTTTTGTGAATGTTGTCGCTCTACGTTGTTTCGAATATAAATGAATAGCGGAATTTTGTATTTTTAGTATCCAGTCGATTGCCAGTTACGCTTTACACCCTGATGGGATTCATATTCGAACATACATTGGACTCCAACATACATTCGGGCTCCTCCGATTTGGGGACAGCAGCACGTGAGGCCCTCCGCGACAACACATGCATGAGAGACAAAGGATAAACAACTATGCCCAAGGCCGGACTCGAACTCGCGACACTTGACACCGAAGAGCTAAGTCGGTACACGCTCTTAGCCACCTCGGTCTTTGTGGTCGGCTGATTAGCGGAATTACTTGTTAAAATATTGAAACATCTTATTCTCTTTAATATCGTGTGTTTTTTCTTTTAAGAAGACGCCACTTTTGTTTGTAGAACTTCATGAAAGGGGAATAATTTGAATCCGCAAAACATGTGTGGATACGATTGTCGATCTGTGGATACGTCGTTGATGTGCGTTTGCATTGCTTTGTATCACTCTCGCTGTTTGAAAAGTTGTTGATCCGGTTAGGGATTTGCACGGTTGAAAGCATTTAGTATGTTACTGAATAAAGTTACAAGTATATAACGCAATATTCTCTTTTTTTCTAATGAAGCTGTTCTTGCAGATCCCTTCCTTTTGGGAGGGGGGTCCGATTTCCTCTATAATTTCAATTCATAATCGTTATGAAAGGTTATTTATGTATTTTTCTGAATATGCGTTACTATTGAACTGAGTTTCTTATACTCTTTTCGTAATAGCTTTCAGTTGTATCACCACCTTCTACTTAATTTTTTCTTTTTTTAATTTTTTTACATTTTTGATCTGCCAATTCGAATAATGAGGAAATTAAAGGTTACATTACTATTAAAAATAAATAACAATTATCAAAACCAGATAATATTGATTTATTATGCGAGTGTGTATTTTGGAAGAATGGTCCTTGGAAGCATTTATTATGTGTTATATGTAATGTGTTACTAATTCTGTTAACTATTTTCAGGCCAGTTGTCCATTTCCAGGAAAGTCTACCAGAAGAAAAGCAAAATGAGGTGGTTTAACGCAAGAAACATTCTTACATATTTTGGTAAGAAAAATTGTGTATATATGTTTCTATAGTTTTTTTAGTTCAGTACACTCGAAAACATGAATATTTACATTTATATTTTACAGGGTTAGTGAACAAGTTCGAATTCCAAACACTGAAATATAAACTGGAAAAAGACAGAAAAGAAGCCAAGGAACAGATGAAGTACACCCAGAGGAGCAAGCTGTTCTCTACAAAGTTAGTTGTATCGCTTTTATTTTATTATTTATTGAAAGAGGAAGAAGTGAGGAAAAGGGAGAACGAGAGAGATGTGGATAGATGGAAGGGGAGTTCAGGAGAGATTAGAGGAAGGAGTCGATTGATTGATTGATTGATTTTTCGTTTCCGGGCGCGTCAACTACTGTGATCATAAGTCCCGTTAGTGTAGTGCATGTTTTTTCTCTGGAGAATGCAGTGATCTTCCCCCACTGGATGGCGACCCGGGCGCCGACCTACCGTCGGCTAGTGGGGTTTCTCCCTAACCAGGACTCTCCCACCAGCGGGGCACCGCCCCAGCCGGGACAAGCTCTAAGCTCCCTACCGGTCTTCCGGAATATAAGGTAGTGTAGTGCACGTTAGTGTAAGTGTGTGTGTAAGGGGAGAGGATAGGAGAAGGAAGAGGAAGGACAGATTGCGCGCGGTCCGTGGCCCTTTTGGTAAGGTACTGCTCCGGCATTCGCCTGGTGTTGATCACGGTGAGATACCACGGAAACTACTGATCAGAGCAGCTGTCGCTAGAATTTCCCCAGACAGCGACTAAATTTCGATCTAGCTGAAAAGCTAGTGTCGAAAATCCTGCCGTCAGGACTGAACCTAGACCTCCGGTCTAGCGCTGCAGAGCATCTGTATATGCCCTGAGCCACTGCCCGGTGGGGAGTCAAAGATATCTAATATGTGGTAATTATATATATCAACAATATAATAAATTACATTGTAGTTGTAATATATAGTAAATAGCCAAAGCACCTATCCATTGGAAACCTGCCTTGGGGCGCTGCCCCTCTACATTTGTACATAACATTAATACGGCTCGACGAAGCTTTCCTAGCAAGCACCTCTCTTGGAAGAAAATGCGTTTAAGTCACATGCTACTCGCAAGCAGTTCCTTCGGGTTTGTCGCTAATGGCGAGCTCTTTAAACCCAAATATTTTGCGTTTATCAAGGTTTATTCCGGAAGCTTACAAATATGAGCTAACAAGGTGTAAGAATTTGCTTTCCGTTAAAAAATCGCAAACAGTTCTTCGTGGTGTCATCGCTAGTTTTTACCTATTTGTCTGTAAGAGAACTATTTTCTCGAAGATTCCGAAAATTTAATAATTATGGATGTCAAGGCTAGGCATTCTGGCTGAAAGTCAATAGGCGAAACCGATACATTTAATCAGTCAGAAAAAGAATCTGGAAAATTTACAGAATGTGAAACAGTTTGAAAACGCACATATACTACACAAAAATATTGTTTTTGTAATATTATTTGCAATGATGAACTTCATGCTAAAGTAGTATTCGATACATTCAGTACAGCAAATACAGTTTCTTGTGTTGTAAAAATTTTTTACAACTTGCTTTTATTCCATCATTCTCTTAGTACAATTTGGATTACATGATTTGGGAACTAGTTATTCTGCGGTTTAAATATAAAAATAAATTCAAATTTTTATAAGGTGAAAGGTAAAAGCATCAGTGGCGCCACAGTTAAGAATCTATTCGTAATTTTTTAAAATTCTTCACCTATGAATAAATTCGCTATGTGAAAAACTATTACCATTCCCCTTTCTGAAGAGATATTTCCTAAAAATGCCAATTTGAAATTCAATCCAAAAAAATGAAAATTTGTTCTATTTTAAAATTTTAATCATACCTGCATGTATCGAACCTATATAAATCTAAATACCCTTTAAATCGATTTTTTTCTTTTCCTTCAAAACTCGCTGCCGAATATTATGGAGGAAAACCGTCAGATTCGATATGTGGTGGTCCCGACTGCATTTATTTTTCGAACCTCGATTTCGTTCCAATTGTGGTCATTTGAAAATTGGAACCTTTGGTAGTGGTCAGATACTAGTATAAGCAATAATAGTGTAACGTATTGTACGCTCCACTCACAATGGCCCTGCGCCAAAGAATTAGGCGCCAGGAGCCAGGCAGGGTGTGAGAACAATTCGGTATTGGGAGAATTCTGAGAGCAGGAAAGGATGCCAGAATGCGGATAGCGCATTACGCGTGCCGCGCAAAATTTAGAATCCGGGGCAATGGATGCCCAAATGCCTGGCAACGCGACGGAGGGGGCCCGTGGAAAACCCAGTGACGTTTCAGATCACGTGAGTGGAGCTATAAGAGCGAACGCAGAGCGCGGGGTGGTTTTTCGAGCTGAGGAAACCTCGTAAATGACGCATAAAACTTGCGCCCAGGGCGGTGCGGAGCCGAGCGAGGCTCGTACGGCAACCCATGTGTTGGGACGCCGGTGTGACAGTAGTTCCACGGGTGACATAGGTCGGAGCCGCGTGTGTGTAAAGGTCACTGAGGAGTGGCGCGGGCCAGAGTCACATTACATTTTGAAGGATCGCCCCTGCGATCAGGGGAGTAAATGTCTACCAGAGCCAAGAGAACTTAAACATTTACTGTAAATTGTGAATAAACCTGTACATATTTATCATTGAAGCTCGTGTCTGTGATTATTGTGTATTCCCACGACGTCACAATAGTCAATCGATATTGTAACCACGGAACGTGTTTGAGACTCACAAAGACCAAAAAGTTACTGGACAATTTTAAATTATTGAAATGCAAACTGTAGCAATATGTTTTTCATATTTCTTTTCAAATATAAAATAAGGCGAAATAAATTAATTCCTTCTAGCCCTCACCACTGCATAGTATAAGCTCTCCAATCTAGACGTTTCAAGGAAATGAGAAGCCTTCAGTTCTTATTTTTTAAATTTTTGCTTAATTCGGTGCTTTCCCTGTATTAGTTTACTGTCTTAAATGGTGTCTTTACCCTTCATCCTTCCCACTGGACGGCCGCTAATTGCAACTTCAGGAAGGGCGTAATGCGTCTGCATGTTGTTAACTTTGATGTTCTATAATGAAACCAAATTGGGAATATATTATTGATTAGAAGTAGTAAGTTCCAATTATCGAATATTTTACTGGTGGAATAGTCGTACTAAATGCAAAGCTTTGGAAATTCCTAGATGAATCCCAATCATCTGGAGACTGATTAAAAAAACTCTTGGTGTTGCTTTGAATAATATTTCTCATAAGAACTTTCAGTAGAATTCAGTCCTGAGATATCTTCTTTCTTTCTTGACTGTGACTTCTATGTTTGTGACCGTTTCTTTTTGACCTCAAACGCCACTACCTAACTTAGCGCCCTTCCACTGTCTGTTAGAAGCATGTCTTTTGTTGAATCGTTAGACACGTCAATTGTCATTGACAATTGAACTTCGGTTGTGTTCGGCATCTGTATTCCCTGCACTTGACAAACAAAGCTGTTCTGTGCTAAAAGTACCAGGGCTTATATACAGGATGAGTCACGTAACTCTAGCCCCTCCTCGATCTTTTGAACGGTTCAAGATTTTGCAATGCAGTTTTCACGAATGTAGATGAGAGAAATGGGGCTAATTGACACGTGTATTTATTTATATTTTACCACTTGTATTTTACGAGATATTTGAGGTAATTTGGATTTTTCAAATATTATACATATTTTTTCAGTATATCTTGACAAGCGTAAAAGGACGTATTCAATGACATGCATATTGTCATATGTTAGGTAAGCATTTTTTTGAGTAATTTTAATTTTTTGCGATTCAGATTTAACGGATGTTTTGAATGTACAGTGGTCGTGGAGATACTCAACTTGCAAGAGTCAAAGAAGTTTCTTCAAACTATTTTACAAGCAATTAACTAATGAATACCTCCTCGATAGCGTCATAGTAAGCCAGTTTCATCATTAAATTCTGTGAATTCACTCCCTTTTTTCATCCTCACAAATTTGTCCGCAACAAAATATTGGGCACAGAATGCAGTATGAGTGTGTTTTGCAGACTCAAGAATGTTTTATGTTAGTTGAAGAGATTAAGGCCAGAAGTTTGTCACCAACTTAAGACACGCGTAGCCAAGAGTCAACGGTGCTATTTAACTCAAGGGCTATAAGACGCCATATCGTTTCCATTGTTTTGCACGTTCCTACGATAGTAAGCAGATTTATCACGTGGGGCAGCATGAGGAATAAGAGCCTATTTTTTCTAGAGCTAAAGAATTAATTTATTTTGGTTTTTTTCTGGTAGAATTTTTCAAAATATTTCAACGATTTTTCCATTTTATAAACAAAACACTGACGCAATTTGACGTATGCTATTTTTTTTCATTAAAATCTGATAATTCACTTTCATTTCTTTTCTAGCAAAGTTAATTAATTTTTTTTTTACATTTTTGTAAATTCATATTATATTTGATATTCAGTCCAATTTTAAAATGTCCGGGGGCCCCGGGAACATGAATAAAAGTAAATTTCAACGTTAAACATGGAATTCTTGCCTACAAAACAATTTCCTGATCAAACGAGCAAATTATTTGAGAGTTTCTTTAAGAAGTTATTGAAAACCTAATTGTTTAATGCGACATCGTGTGGTAAACGGCGACAATTATTGGAAGACGGCTCTGCCTTTCAGGAACCCATGTCCAATGTTTAAACACATGTTTAAAACTAAGCGAGAAATAGGAAAAAGTGAATATTAATTTAAAAGGAAGCTTCGCTGCGTTCCGGATTGTAGAAATTCAGTCTAATAAGACTCCAGGAAAAAATATTTTACTAGAAATTACTCATCAGAAACAGAAAGAAGTGTTTTTTAATTTATTTTTTATTTATTATTTAATAAAATTTTTGACAATGAGCTGCTCACAATTAAAATCATGTGCTGAATGGTGCCATTCATGACATCGTTCAGTATATGATTGTGGCAACTTTAATATTATAGTTCCCATTTCCAGATATTTTACCGTTTGTTGGAACGAATTTTTGTTTTCTTTAGTGATAGCATTAATCGTTTGTACATATTAACCGTGACCGCTTTAGATAAAAATCGAAATAATCTGACATTAAAACGATTCCTTAATGGCTATAAGATTTGGGTATTTAATATTTTGCAAGCTTTAACAAAATTACGTTTTTTGACAAAACGTCTGAAGCAAATGAAGCCTTTGTTTTCCAAGTATTGCATTTCAAAACACTAACGTCAACTAACACTGCTTTAAATGCCTTCAAAGCCATGTTTCGAATTTGCAAACACGAATGAATTTATATGATTGAGCTTGCCTAGAATAGAAGACAGATCGAAATCCCTACGATGATCTGAAAAATGATCCAATAGAATTATCCAAAGTCTGAAAAGTATACGTGAAATGTAGTGACGAACGAGCGAAGAAAACGAAACATTTTGACGAAATTTAAGAGGATCACTGAGGCGGCCAAAAAAATAAACTTACTGTCTTCTAAGGTTACCTAGATAATACCTTTAAACCAGGAGTTCTGGCAATAGATCTGTGACATCCGAGCGATGTCAGTTTTATGTTCCTTAATTATTCCGCTTCATTAGTCGTTTGATATTTCATGTATTCTTTCATTATACTTTTCCGAGATCTCTTGGCCTTTTATTTTTATCCTCTCGCAGATCATTTCCTGTAAGCATGTTCAAACTTGATCGCTGCGCTGCGCGATATCTGTCACATAGGTTGTGTGCAAAGGCGCCAGTGCATTGTGAGCTCCTGGCCTAAGCAGTACGTGGGATTATTTTCAACCGAGTTTATAACACGTGCCTATTCAGAAAATGTAATCATTTTCCTTACCTACAATCGACTGTCATAATTTCTTACCAAAGAAAAAGATGTGCTGGAAACGTCTGTATGGAAATAAAAAAATGCGAACCTTGAAAAATGAAAAACAACAACAACAACAAAGAAATATTTTCAAAACATTTTTATGGAAAAGCAAAACATATATTTGTCTGGAACATGCAAAAATAATTTGTGGAAATTGTATTTAATATTATTCAATAAGATAAGAAGATGTTTAACGATTTTTGCGTGTACTTTTTTAATTTTTACCTTTCTCACCATAAGTAATCAGACAAGAATTCTATAATGTAAGATGCATTAACAATTGCATTGGAGGACATGTACAAACAGAATAAAATACGTATTTCAGTAAATGGACCTTTAAATCATTTACATTCTCAAAAAGTTAATGCTATATCTCCTGAGTCTACTATTCGGACACTTTCGCCAGAGCCGAAGAACATTTTCAAAATTAATGCTGATTAAAAATTATTTTGAAGTACAATGAGTCAAGACTGTCAAAGTTTTAATTTTTTAACTAGGCACGAAAAACATGACATTGAAAATAATGTTTCCAATGTCGTTGATAAATTTCTTTCCGAAGAAAATACCAAAATTTAATTTTAACCAGTAGCTGGTGATGTGGTGGCTGTTAGTCCCTTAGCCTTCGAAAGAGAACTTGTGCGAAGCGGAGGTGACAAGGAGCCTATGCTGCTGGGTACCTCTCAGGAAGTCACTTGTTCTGCGAGCCCGGCTGTGGTCACAGTGTTGAAGGAGTGCAGAAACTTATTCATTTATTTTTTCTGGGCCTGGGGTACAATCAATCCCCACCCCACCGATTACGTCATTTTTTATCCCGTGTTTTTTTTTAAATATTTTACAAATCTATGGATGCTTCGAGAGATATTATTAGGGGACATAACCCAGGATTTGAGGAATGGTCAAATCAGTTTCAGGGAAACGAGCAAATTCGGTAGTGAAGAGAGGGAGAGCGTGGGATCTGACGGAACTGGTCGAGCCAGCATTACGCACCAGTCTACCACATATTCTTATCCCGACTCTTGAAAGAACCTGCCTCTTTTGCTCAACGTCAAAATGATGTAGGTAAATTAGTGAGGTGTGGAATAAGTGCTCAGCTCCTATGAGATCTGTTTAAGCTGCGCACAGTTCATATTTGCGGAAATCGCAGTGAACGAGGGACTGTGGAAAGTGACTTAAAATTGAGGTTGTGTTGCATTAGTCAAGATGGATTAATAGTCTCGTTTAATCAGATTCCGGTCCTTGAAAGACAATTTTATAATTAGTCTGCGTATTCGTACAAAATATATTTGGAGGAGTGCTGTTTTATGATTCATGTGGACATTAACATATTTTTTTAATTTGATAAGTAATTGTGTTCCTTGTGTAATTATTTTTGTATTAATCCTCATGATAATGCATAAAATGCCGTGTTCATTTCACCAAAATAGGCATTTTGGTTATTTCAACACTTTTAAGCAAGTCTGTCGGGGTACGTGTAATCCCATCAGTAGTTACGTGACAAAAATGACCTCACCAGATACGGGTTAAATTATATCATTAAATTGAAGAAATTATAATTTACTTTCTGCAATAATTGATTTAACTATTTTCACTCTAAAAATTCAGTTATAATCACAAAATTAAATTAATGATGCGTCTTTAATAAGGGGTCCCTAATTAAAGACATACCACTTAATTAATATCAGTATTTTTACATGTCCTCAATACGTACCATTTTACAGAAAATAGATTAATTCCTAATCAAACATACGAATAAAAAAATAAAAATCATTTATAGTTTGAAAAAGTTCAAGAATATTTGGAATTTAATTGTTTCGAAATAATTTCAGTTGCCAGTACTTTCCATACTTTTCTATGCATTTCTTATCATATTTGATTTAACTTATTTGGTCAAAAAACAATAAAACCTATATGACGGATATGGGAGAAGATTATTTGCACACGTTTTCGTGAGTACCAGAATACCATTCCAACATTTTAACGATAAAAAGTTGAAAATTAAAACAACAACAACAATTATAATATACGCGTAGGCTTCCGCGGCTCGAGTCGATGACTTCTTCGTTGCAGGATGCGTGGCTGAGAGGTCGACGTTCGCCTGACATGTCGCAGGTTCATCAGGTATGACATCAGGTGGTCATACACTTGATGAAGCCTGCGACATGTCAGGCGAAACGTCGGCCTCTCAGCCCACTACGCGGCGTCACCCGGACAGCGAAGAAGACGTCAACAATTATAATAATTAAAATGATAATAATTATTATAATAATTACAATAATATTTATAATTATAAAAATAATAATAACAATAATAAAAATTATAATAAATAATAGTGATAATAATAAAATAATAATAATAATAATTTAGAAAAGTGGGACATTTAATGCCAGACCCAAAACAAGGGGCCATCTGAGCATTTTCACAATGGATCAAGGAAACTGGACAAAATCTGATAGAGATGGGGGGTCATTGACCCGGAAGCGGAAGTGTATTAATTATTACAGGCACATTAAGTTTTTTTTAAGAAATAATGCAATACAAATGTAAACTAATCCGTTATGTCTTTTTTTGTTAAAAATAACCATTATTTCTCTTTTTTGATGATCAGTATAATCTCTAATTGTATAGAAACAGTTATGCAGAAGAAAAGATTTTACTTTTAACTTAAATTTGTGTTACGACTTTAATTCTTTAATGTCATCCGGCAATGCGATGAAACGAAGTCCATGTATTGTAGGTTTTTTTTAAAAGTGATTTATACGACGTGTTGTAATTATAATAATCAGTATTGCATGAAAATATGTTCCCACCATTCAGTAAGTCACTTTTGACAAATATTAAAGATTCGTTGATAAATAGGCCAGGCGACGCACGGTGGGGTATTTGGCCGATTTAGGCGGCCAAAAGTCAAATTTTCAAATTTAATTCCAGACAAATAAAGAATACCTCATTGTAAAGCTAAAAAGGTCAGGGAATAACTAGCTGCACAAATTTTAACGGCATGCAACTTAGTAGAACTGTTCACTTGGGAAGTGAGCCTGTTCGTTCTTGTCTCCCGCGGGCTTCAGTCTCAGTGAATTGCGTCTACTGGTTTTGATTTTGAAGTGAAGAGCATGGAGACTGATGAAGAGGTAAGTGTGCACTTATGTGTATTTTCACAGATTTTAATTATTTTAGTCGAGATAGAGCTTTCAAGTTTTAATGAACAAATGTTCATTAATATAGCTAAATTAATGTACTGGGGTTTCTGCAACAATTTTTGTGCAAATGGAAGGTTACGTTTTCATTTTACAAATTAGTAAAATTAACTGGGTTGCGCGGTTTTGCAACGATATACAGCCAATTATGTATGAATGCGATTTACGGATTTTTTACATGAGTTTATTTATTTTAATTTCTCCAAATTTCGTTTTAGGTATTGGGCATCAACGTATTTACTCGAAGAAAGTATTTAACATGATGCAGCAACAAAAATTACAAGATATGAACGAAAATTGGGAAATTTTTAGAATTATTTGTTACGTAAAGAAAACTATTCTGACAAACAAAAAAAGGAAATAAAGCATACATTTTCATATTTTAAATCTGATATGAAACGAAGTATCTGCACATAAGAAAGAAGATGCGTTTGTTAAAAAATTGTGATTGGCTCAATGGCACATTTGAAATACCTAAAGTAGTCAACCGCCCGCAGACCAAAGAAAGATTTGAAGATTTGAGGAGAGAAGCAAGAAGAAGAAAGAAGATTTACATAGGACAGATTAGAAATACAACTTATGCTACCTGGGTGACATTAGTGTTACAGGAAAAGAGACGCTTCTAAAATTTTCATGAAATCACATGTTCTCTAAACGAGCTGGAAAAAACAAGAAAGCATTCTGTTAGTTTAGAGGATAGGAAAACACAACTAACGACACTCAGTGCATAGCTCTGTTTGTTGAAGCTGATCTGTCAGGAGGCACATGAAATAATTAGAAGCAGTAATAAGAAACTATATCCTTTTTATAGTATACTAGAAGGCAAAATTATTTATCCAGATAAGGAATCGTATCATGTGACTGAAAATTGTGCTCAATCGATTTACAACTTGCTTTTATCATACTTTTTACTGATTGTTGATGCATTTAGAAGAGGTTGTACAAACTTTAAGAGAAGAAGAATGACCTCATTAATGTTAATTTGCAAGTGGGCTGTGATGGTTCACAACAGGCTCAATATAAGCAGAAATTCTGAATGATGCTGATTCTGATGCACATATATTTCAGAGTTCTTTGTTCCACTTCATGAATTTGTAGCACAAATAAGAAGTTGATCTGGCAAAATCCAAAACGGTCTTCGCCACGTTATTGCTGTCCTATCAGAATAAGATTTGTGAAAGAATCTACTGACATAACAAATGAAGAAGTTCACCATGTGCAAAACTCAATAAATTTGCTCCAAGACATCGAAAGTGACATTGGCAACAAATTGTTCTCAGTCAAACACACTTGATGCTCACCATGATCGATGCTAAAGCATTAATGCTCTACTCAAACAACTTCCACAATGAGATGTTATATTTGTGGTTCAACAAGTAAAGATTTCAACAATTATCAGTCAAAATACAGTTAAACTAGAAACATTGAAATTTGGGTTATCGATCTTAATGCTAGAATTCGCCTATTTGAAAGTTTATTACATCTTTCATATAAACTCCTGTTAAAAATGGAGATGAGATCAGACAACGAAAAGCACTAGTGAAGCAGAGAAAGCTACAAACCAAGAGAACTTGAAAATAAAAAGGGTTTAATTGTAGATGTACATAAGCCGGATTGGGCAATACCAATGACGTAATACTAGTAGAAGGTTTTCTGGACCAGAACTAGCATCAGAAATTACCAGCATTGATTTCACACTAATATATCGCTTCAAAGTGATATTGGGAAAACCCTATCTTCTGGACATAACATTAACATAGGAAAATTTTCAGAATATACAATGGAAACGGCTAAGTTATATATTCAGTTATATCCATGGCATCCGATGACGCAACAGTTCACAAGCTACAATACATGGTGCATTGTGGTGAGAATGCCCTTTGCCAATGGGTCTACTTTCGAAGAGGCTGAAGCTCGTAATGAACATTTTCGCCTTTACTGTCAAAATTATCAAGAAAATTTTCAGGTATCTTGCAACCAGACTGCTTAACAGACTACTATTAAGTTCTGATCCTCTCATTACTGGTATGAGGCACCTCCAAAAATCAAGAGGCCTTTTTTAAAGGAACCTAGCTATGTTACTTCCAGCTGAAACTACATATGTGTATCCAGATGCTACTCATGCTGAAGATAATGAATCTTCAGAAGAACTACAATTATCTTCGGATGAAGAAACATACCTGTTATAAACTTCTTTTCTATCACTATTTTGCAATATTGTGTGTTCTACGTGAAACTCAAATTTTATCAACAAAGCAATTAGTTGAATTATATTACTGTATATCACTGCATATTACCAAAGATCTAATAAAAGAACGTAGTTGCAGATTATTTAATTTTGAAATTTCTTTAGATTTGTGAGCTTTCCTTTATTATTTATTGTATTTTTGATAATTTATTGTATTCTTTAAAGATTATTGTTTTTTCGTACTAATAAAAATATTATATTATATTTTGTATTTAGTTCAGCCCAAACATATGGTATCCCTGAAATGAGCTCTGTTCGTGGGGTTGTATTTATAAACAAATAAAGAGTTCAAAACTTATTTTTTTCTTAATAAAATCTCTTTCATATCCCATAAAAAGCCACGAATGAGAGAGGTGGCACATTCAGAAGCAATTAAACAGCAAAAATAATTTTGGCCGCCTAAATCGGCCAAATACCCCACCGTGCGACGGTAAAATTCCAAGCTCAATGAAAAGAGGCTTGCAGCGATCACGTAGATGGAATTTTTTCATTATTCGAATAATTTTCTTTTGCAATCTAAAGGTCTGAGTACTACAGGATGAGCTTCTTCAGAATATTGTGCAATATTTCGGACGGGAATGTACTGCATTCCATTTGAGGTTTGATTGAATTGAGAGACCAAGAAATGTTACTTTAACATCGGCTAATTGCATATTGTTCATTTTCAGTAGAGCATGTGATTGACGATTTGAAATGCAAAACTGCCTTGAAATTTTTTTCCCTCATTAACCAATAATTTGTTATTACGAAACCAATTTGAAACTTCTGAAAATGTACTATTTACTGCTTCGTTTTTGCAAAGAACATTTGTGTCATCGGCAAACAGAACTGTTCCTCCATTTTTAATGAAGGAGAGCATGTCGTTTACGGAAAACATAAATAGGATTGGACCTAGGATCGAACCTTGTGGGACCCCGTCCTCTTGAAAACTGACTGCGACGTGACGCGACATGACAGAAAGTGATAATGGAGAATTACTCCAAAAAGCGCGCAAAGGAGGGTTACTCCACAGCGCAAAGCGCTCAACGACCCGTAAGGGTCTTCGAGACGCGTTGCGTCAAAATGGTAGACGCAACAAATCTAGTAGTGGCTTTCTTGATTATAGTTAGATCTAATGTTTTTTGTGATTTAAAAGTATTTCATGTATGTACATGCACTGTAATATGTAAATTAAAAGAATATAGTAAATTGAGAAACACCTCATTTTCATGGGAATCGCTGAGAAAATCAATATTGAAATCTCCACATACAACAATGGATTTTAAAGAGAGATTACTAATTTTGTTCAGAATTGACTCTAGATTTTCTATGAAAATGAAATAATCTAAAGCTTGCTTTGTAGGAGGTCTGTAAAAGGAAACTACGATAATTTTGAGCGTTGAAACCGGAAGCGCTTTTCCGTGGGGTCTTCGATCAACGTCAGGCGAATGCATGAGCAATACCCTAACAAACGGGCCACGGACCGCGCGCGATCTTTCCTTCCTCTTCCGTGTCCTATCCTCTCTCTCCCCTTACACACACACCTACACTAACATGCACTACTCTACCACATATTCCGGGAGACCGATCGGGAGCTTAGAGCTTGTCCCGGCTGGGGCGGTGCCCTGCTGGTGAGAGAGTCCTGGTTAGGGGGAAATACCGCTTGTCAACGGTAGGTCGGCGCCGGATCTCGCCTCCAGTGGGGGAATATCACCGCCAACCACCGAGAGAAAAACATGCACTCTACTTCGAGACTAATGACTTAAGCTGTTGAAGCGCCCGGAATCACTAACCAACCAAACATTGAGAGTTGAAAGATGTACGACTCCTACCTGAAAAACTTTTTCAATTGCATATAATTGAATTCTGACAAGAATGTAGAATCAAAACTATTTCTTACGTAAATACACGAACATCATATTCTTTTCACTTCTTATTTACGTTTATGAAGTTTTAAATTCTTCAAAATAATAGTTTAATTAGCTGAATCTTGTGTTGTGTATTTGGTTTAAAAAATAATTCAAAAGTGTATTTTAAGCAATTCTAAAATGTATAAGAAAGACACCGCTTCATTTATTTCAGAACTAAACATTTTTGAAAAAAATATTGTTTAAAAACAAATTATTTGGTTCATCTCCTGAATTTTATTATGGCAGTTTCAACGAGAAATGTCTTTAGCAATAAAGTAAATTAAATTCAAAATAGGATGTATAGATTAAAATAATCACATTGCAGTTATTTCTATACTCCAAATCTTACATGTAACCCGTAAAAGATGTGAACTGTAAACCTGTTTCCTGTAAAAACACCTACCTGATGGACTTAACTCATTTTGTGTTCATCTTGCAGATCAATTGGAAAAGATTCTACCTTAGATGGCGCCGCCCGGGACGTTGGTCGATGCTACAAATTTGCGAGGTTCCATGCCTCTTAGAATATTTCTATCGTCCCCAATCAACGAAAGTTATGTGTCTGTACGCCTCGCCTGAACATTTTAATGCATGTTATATTATAATTAATGTTAATTGATGTTAAAAAAAAAAAATTGTTTTATGTTTTACCTATGTATGGTATATAGTTTAAACTCTTGTTAAGTTTCCCTAGGTTATTTATTGTAAATATGTGTATTGTTTTATGTTTTACCTATGTATGGTATATAGTTTAAACTCTTGTTAAGTTTCCCTAGGTTATTTATTAAAGTATTGTTTTATGTTTTGCCTATCTTAATGTGTACAAAAGAATTTTAAATGTCTTGTTCCAATATTCTGCTTAGTATGTTGTTTATGTATAATCATGTCTGTGTTAAGTTTCTATTAATCGTTTTGTTAATGTTGGCCTGGGAAAAAAAGTATAGCAATGTATTTATTTGAACTGAGTTCAAAACATTGTATCATAATTGATTGCTGAGCTGTAAATTACAAACGCTTATTAATCGTTTACTTTACTTTTAGCTGTTAGTTAAAACCTGCAAAAGAACTTACCTAATTACGTTTCGGTGCTGCCCGCCATTGCTTTCCGTATGGACAGTCTGAGGTTCGCTTTTTAGCGATAAAGGTAATAATGCACAGTGCGAAGAATATATTTCCTACAAAGAAACAAATTCCTTGTTTTCAGATTTACGGCGTTTTAAAAAAGTATTTACAATTTTTTCAAGTCGATAATTGTGTGTGTACAAATAGATATGGGAGGAAAATGCAATCGATTTGTGTGTCTGAATAAAGGTGCGAGCCGCAATGCACAACCTGCGAGTAGCACTACAGAGGCGTTCCAGGCTTTGGGAAGGAATGAGATGAGATAGATCTCACCTCGTCCCCTCCAGGCCATCTAAAGCTTAAGTTACTCAAGTGATACTAAAAATAGTATTCTGAGAATTCCAATAATTCGAGAAATATATGAATATTGCTAATTTCAATAAGGCTGAGTTCGTTTTCATCGTTCATTGTTACACCGCTACATACTGTAGTTATAGTTTATAACAATCAATCAGCCGGTCACAATTTTCAGGCCCGAAAGAACATTTAAACTCAAGTTTTCTCGAAGATTTTTTTCCCGAAAAACTAAATCAGGCATTCTGAATTAAACTCAACATAGAATCTGGGATTTTTTTTCTAATTATAGTCGAAGCTTCTGGACACGTGTACATAAAGTGTATGTCGTGAAGGTGAGAAAACAATTTTCAGGCAGTAGTACTTATTTCCAGGTAAAGATAAATTCAACAAGGCCTATGCTTATGATACCATTACGCAGTGTAGAAATCATCAAGCAATAGAGAGAACGTGATTACATTGAAATAATTTATCAGTTGTCAAATAACATACGAACTGGCTGCAGCGAATGGTTTGTAAAATTGCACAAAGTTGGATATCCAATGCGACCGCTCGGTTGAACGTTGGGGATCCAGGATTGTAGGTACGTAAAACAAACTATTGGCCTTCTGTAGCAAAACTTTTTGAACGAAACCACGCAAAAGTTATTTACAAAAAGAAGGAAGCACATTGCTCAAGGATAAGTAACATACCGTTGCGTAACCCTGTAAAAAATTAAATATTTTAACAAACAGTCTTCACGAATACTGCAATAGCATAACACATTTATATTTAATAGTGTTCAAGAAGGAAACAACGAAACTTTGAAAATAAACATTGAAGTTCATTTTAAGCGTACTTTTTGAAACTCTTACGCTTCAATCTCGCGATCAAATTCGCTACCAGAGCGTAGCCCGTAATTGCTTCTATCCGAGCGGCCACTCGCCCTTCAGACATGATTTCTGCCACCCCCACAGAGCCCGCTCTAAGGGCATTCCAGCACGCAGCCGCGTATTGAAAGCACAAAATACAAATGGGCAATAAAGTCATTTACGCAGTGTCTTCGCCCGCGCATCTTTCTCTCGGCTCCGCCACCTCTGCCGAAGCATGGAAGCACTTCCAAAACGAACTCCTCCTTGAGCCTCCAACCACCGCTGCTCCCCGGCGCCGCCCTGGATGCCGGCTAAGACGTTAGCAAGGGCTGGGCCCACCTCGGCGCGCTGTGGGCTTTTGACACCCCCATTGCTCCACTACCTGCCACCGACCGGAAAGTGTATCAAACATTTCTCAGAATCGCTACGTGCCTCCCTCGCCAATACAGAACAATTGAGGCATCTCGCCGACGAAGAGATGCACATCGGCAACGCGGACGCGGCCACGTGGCCGCCCCGCTCCTTCTCTATCTGCGAGCCAGATGCCGCGGTTCCCGTGACAACAAAACTTTCAAATACAACAAACGGTAGCCACCATGGCGGGCACCTCACGTGACACCGCGTCAGCATCCGATCACCGCCAATGTCACGTGACGCTCCTCTCTCCGGACCCGAAGGCGCATCCCACAAATAGGAAGCCGATCGCGGGCACATTGCGTCTCACCACCTCACTAGAGCTCCGCGGTCAATGTCACGGGATGCTCCCCTCTGCGAACTCAATAACACACCAAATAATATTTACTGCAACTTCGCTCGCACGAAAAGAGAGACAAACTCAGACTGCTCACTGAACTAACAGGCGAGTAAACGCACAATAAAACTTATTTTGAACTGGTGGATCAGCTCGCTACTGTGCTCCACTGAGATGTAAACGGCTATTGTTGACTCATCTGTCTACAACAGTGGACGAGTGTATCAATACTCGCTCCACTACGCAGTCAGCCCGCGAACGAGTCGGCTGTTCCTGCTTCGCCTACCAAGGCTTCGTCTATCAAGGAGCATGGCCAACGGGTCGCTAGCTCTAAATTGGGGCCACTCGCGAGTATCAGCCGCCACCTGGCCGAATTTACGGCAAACTCCGCAACCAGCTCCAGCCATCTGACACCGCGCCCATTCCAGTTCGCACCGACGATTTGCCTGGAGCCAACCTCAGCTCTGACGGCATCCACACACTCAGCCGAGTGATTTGGGTTGGTGCTTGCAGTACAACAAACTGTAAGTAAAGTGAACTTCAAGAAAGAAAACATTCATAAACTTTATAAACTTTCATCGGTCCTCCGACTTACTACTTACTAAAACAACCTATATGTGTTTATGCAAACATTAATCTTCAATTCATTATTTTTACATATTGAGTTTCAGTCATGCTAAAGGCAAACAAGTCCCTGAAACCCGTTCTTATCCCGTAAGTAGTCGCACTCGCAGCATGGCACCTCCCACCGTGTTGCATCTGCTACACCTAACGGATTTGACATGGTTGAGCTGCAACAAGTATTCAAGTGTTGGCTTCAAAAACAATTCAAAAGCAAAAACGTAGTACATTTCAGAAGCAATGATACATTCTAAAATCATTTTTTTGTTGGTTGCAGTAAAGATGTTTAAAAATAAATACTAATTCAGAAATAGAAAAGCAATTGAATGGTGAAAATTGGGTATTGCAAATTATTTAGCGCGAGGGTAAATTGGCGCTGGAGTGTACTTGCAAAAGCACTTTCAAATTATCTAATATCTTTTCTGAAATACAATTCGTCCCGTTATTTCCTATCCGCCCCACTAATTTACACAGACATTTAGGGGAGACCAGGGCACCATGAGCCACGGAGTACGCTGGGTCACTGAATATTTGCTGATATCCAGGGTGGTTAGGTTGGCTAAACTGATCATGAATAACTGTTACAGTGTGGTTATATATACTATCCAGGTGGCAATGAAATGACTTCATTGTCTAAAGAAGAGTTTTTTTTGTCCTTGGTCGATTACAGACAGAATCTTTCACGATATTGAATACATTAATATAACTAATTCTAATAATAACCAATTGATATATACATTTACTAAAGGATACAATTTAACTTATATACATAATTACTGAGGGATACCCTTACAGGGACCTCTGACATCTTTTAATTCATTAGATACATATTTATTTTTGTAAAACAAAACAAACGTATAATATATTGGCAATAGTATAGTATTAATTACATATAGTGGTCAAATTAGGGAGGTTGTGGTAAGTCTTTTAAATTTAATTCTTGAATTTATTGAAGATGTTTTTCCCAGTTTAAAACGTCCATAAGCAGGGCTAGTGTGTAAGTACGAGTAGAAATTTTGTGAGATTTTTAGTATCCATGTTCTTTTGTCTTCAATTGAGGTTCTTTGTGTAACTGTTCACCGGTGAATTAAAAAAAAATTTTTTTTTTAATTTCTGGATGTGATTGGAACCCCCCAAAGGGGTTAATAAAGGTCGTATTATATATCTAAATATTAATAGGGACGTTTCTATATTTAATTTTGAGTTTTTGTTAATGAGTGGATATAATTGAATCATTTTGATAAAAGTGTTTTTTGCTATATTTGTAATTGCTCTCTCCACTTGAGTCATCAATCAAAATAAAGTCCTAAATACTTTGCAGGTTATGATGTAGGGAGCCATTTAATTGCTTTACCATTTGGAATTAGAGGGTAGATTAATTTTGATTTTCTTAGGGTGAACATTTTAGCCTGACATTTAGAGTGATTAATAAGTATGTTCCATTTATTGAACCAATCAGACAGGATATTTATGTCATCCTGTAGATTATCTCTGCCTACAGATAGATCTTTATGCGACGTATAGACTACGTGTCATCTGCAAATAATGCAATTTCTGAATCCATTAGTGAAGGAATATCAGATACGAAAATATTAAAAGGAGTTGGAGATAATGGAGTGTGGAGATAATGGTCTAAGGAAGCGTGAAGTATTAAGTGCTCATTCCCTTCCAAAGTAAATTACTGGCAACAAGCATTTGTTTTAATATTATTTTTCGTCATTTTATATTGCTATTGAAGTTAAAGTTTGCAATTCTCTGAAGTTTTTAACAAGTCTTTGCATTGTATGCAAGCTATGATAACTAATTTTATAGGTCAAAATTGACCACTTTAAAAATCATGTAACTACCAGGACGAAATGGGTCAGGTGATGTGTGAACCCTATGGGTCATATGCCACAATGCTGTTTCATATGCTTACTAGATATGCCTTTAACATAGAGGAAAAAAGCCTAAAGGAATATACAAAGAAAAATGTATAAGGAGAGCAATTAAATTGGTTGCAGCAGGCAGATGCATAAGGAGTGCAGCTGAAGAATGTGGTGTCAAGTAAGAAATATTAAGATGGAAGGAAAACATTCACTTTCTGTTACAGAAGTTGGACGCAAATCAAACTAAAGTCATGAGCAAGTTTTTACTTATGTGCAAGAGGGCGTGATTGCTGGCTTCAAAATGTGTTACAGTTTGTCATCTAAAAAAGTCGCAAACTTGCCTATCAAACTGCAATTGAAAATAATAGATCATGTTCAATGTTCATAGTTAGAAAAAGAAATTGCTGGGGGAAAACTGCAAGCTTTTTTTATAAAATTATATATCTTGAAAGGAGGGCCTAGACGAGGTGGGTCTTCAATTTAGTTGAAACAAAAACATTAGCAGTCCAAAAAAGCGTATAAGTAGTGGTTGAGAAAGGTGAGAAAGGTTGCAAAGCGATGTGCCAAGTGAAAAGTGCTGAGAAGGGGACTCTTGCAACATCCTGAATTGTCCGCGCTGATGACAATTATTTACTCCTTATCTCAATTTTTGCTCGACTGTATTTTCGTGATCAGGTTGTGCTCGTCAATGTCTTATTTATAAAAAATGACAGTGTCTTTTCAACGATGAAAAAATGGTTGTTATTCTGGAATCGTCATTGTACCCCAGATACTGACGCATGGTGCCCCAGAGATGGGACACGATTGGTCTTTCATTAAAAATAAATCTTTCAAATTCATCTCCACCTTTAACGATTTCGTGAATATAGCCAAACAATGTTGAAATGTATATGGCGATGGCGAAATGTATATGGCGAAAATTGCATTATATGTCTTTAGGTGCACACATAAAATGAAATAAATCACCTTTAATGTAAGGTATTTCTGAATGTTCAAATTTTTGTGTCTTATGGCACCCCATGTTTCCCTGCAGGCCGTACACTACCATACTTTTAGGGAGACCAGTCGGGAGCTTAGAACTTGTCTCGGCTGTGAGGCGGTGGTCGGCTCGTGGGAGGTATCTGATTAGGAAAAACCTCGCAACCCTACTAAGTCGGCGCGAGATTCTACTTTCCCCGCGGGGGAGAACACCGCCTCTTCCTGTGATAAAACACCACACATCCACTTTTTCTATTTTTTATGACAGAAAGAGACCGAGTCGGAAAGAGACCGAGCCGGAAAGAGACCGAGCCGGAAAGAGACCGAAAACCGGAAAGAGACAGAGCCGGAAAGAGACAGAGCCGGAAAGAGACAGAGCCGGAAAGAGACAGAGCCGGAAAGAGACAGAGCCGGAAAGAGACAGAGCCGGAAAGAGACAGAGACGGAACGCTTACGCTTGTGTCTCTCTCCACGAAATGGGCAGGATGTGACCTCTGTCTCTTCACGCTGCCACTCTTACACGATGGTCATTGGAGGTTATGGCGAAGCGGGACACATCACTGAACACGATGCGACGCCATTCGTCCTCTCTCCCTGCCTCCCAGGCACGGCACCTATCCAAATGCCGACATCTGTGTTCTGATGTCAATAGCAAGCGACGCATTGACGGTGGGGTCCCAGTCCGGCGGATGCGAGTTGTCGAGCCACTGTGAGAAAACTCACAGGATGTTATAAAGTCCCAGTACATGTGCGCAGGAGGCGAGTGCCGATGTCATAGGATTCCAAACGGCTTGGACGACTATATTCCACTACCTGGATGCGACTGCCCTCCCTCAGGATCGTGTTTATTAGTCGACCTGAGCCTGGACTACGTGCATGGGTGCCCTCATGTACCCACTGATTCCAACATCGGGCTACTGTGCTATCTGAATGTCCCACATCTCTGACAATTGCGCGATACGACCAACCAGCCTCAAAGTCTCATGCGGCATCTGTCAAATCCAGTCATTTGGTGGATATGCTGTCGAGCGCGGCAGCGCGGCATCCCGGGTGTTTCGGACTTGCAATGGACACCCGCACGCCATTGAAAGACCCACCGCAGGAGCATAGCTGCTGGACGTCATCGCCTCCGGACAGTATGGACAGAGGCCCAGAGAGTGCAGAGCGAGCGGGGCGTGCACAGCTGTCACGGTCCAGTCAGCGCGCTGCAACGCGCCAGCGGCCGTATGGCCGAGCTGGCCAGCAAAGCTTCGTCCCTGAGAGGGTATAAATCAGCCCCCTCCGGGAGCCGGTGAGAGTTGAAGCAGACCCAGCGTAAGGCGAAGTTAGCAGTGACATTGAGTGCAAGTGTAGTGAGTGACGAAAAGCGGCAAGATTACGGACTTCTCTCTCGGACTTTTGGTTACTCGGCAAGTTTTCTGGACGTCTTCTGGCGGGATCGGCTGGCATTTCTTACGGTACATCTAATGGTTATACGGCACTTACGCTTGTCCGAGGCATACTCTGTTGTAAAAATTGTGTTGGTATGAACAACTTTTTACGAACTTGGTTTTCTGTTTTCGATACAACAAAACTGGCGATGAGGCAAAACAAAATGGAATCCGGTGAACAAATGGTAAAGATGATTATGCCAAAGCAGCAACTGGTCCAGCAGCAGCAACAACAGATCCAGTTACGCAACAACAGCAGCTGCAGTAGGTGGTGGCACAGGCGCAAAAACTGGCCACGTTGGCAAAAGCGATCAGTAGGCGCACCCCACCGCAGTTCCCTCGTTTCCCTTCCTTAGTTCGAGCCAGACACGGAGGAGGGAGCGGAGTATGTCCATACGCTGGAGCCTCGCCTATTGTGCCACAAGGTAGGAGACGCAGATACGAAGAAGGAGTTTTTCTTTAGTTGCGTGGGCAATAAAGTTACAAAAAAAGCTGCTAAAAATCTGTTTTCGGAGAAAGATGTCAGGCATTAGTTGGCCAGAGATTAAAGAGAGGCTCAACAACTACTTTAACAAGTCTTTCGAGTGTAGAAAGAGTGAGGGGCAAACACACAGTGAGTGGATTACTGAACTGTCTGGTTTGGCGCGGCATTGTCAATTCAGTTGCCCACCGTCCGAAAGTGAAATCTCATATGCAGATACTAATTAGGGATACAGCTACACACGCCCGAAGAGGAAATCAGGGTCTGCAAAGCGGTTTTTGGCTCTGCAAAGCGGTGATCCCTCTTTAAAGTACAGAACTTATGCAAGACGTACGAAATAACGTGCGAAACTGCTCGCCAGATCATATCCGGGGCGCAGGTTTTCCAAGTAAAAAACAGTGGGCCAGTGCGGAGTACAAATAGTTCGAAAGGAAGTACTACTGATAGTGAGGCTAGAGAGAATGACGGTTACAGAGCGAGAGGCTACATAAGTAGCGAGAGAGAAGGCAACAATGGTCGGCCTAGGCGTTACCGCCGACCCAGAGAAAGTCCATTGCATCGAGATAAGTGACAGTACGCGAATAAGAAACTATAAAATGAAATCTCGCAAAAACTGTGGAAAAAATTATTCATGAGAGGTGTAGATTTAGAGAAGCGCGGTGTTTTGGTGCAGAACAGTGGGCCACATACAGGAAGTATGCGGGAGAAAAAAGCAGATGCAGCGTTGCAGATGACGGAAAGAAGAAATGGAAATCGATGCCATTAATCAGGTACTGAACAGTGAGGAGCAAAATAAGTTCGTGTTTAGAGTCAGTTTGGGCGATAAGCCGGTGAATTTTTTGTTGGACACAGGTGCAGCGGTTACACTAACTTGGAAACTTACCAACGTTTACGGGCACCCCCGTACACGAAGGTACATCCAGAACTGTCTGCTTTTCGCAAAACACTAATTAAGGTTTTGGGAAAAGTGGCCCTACGTGCAACTTACAAGAATAAACAGGCAACAACAAAAACCATTAGTGAACCGATATGATGTCACGAATAACCTGGGGCTGGATTCGTTCAACAAGTTAGGATTTGGAGTGGTAGACTTGGTGAATCAGATCTCAGATGAAGAGGAATCGCAGACCATTGGCGAACTAGAGCAAGAGTTCGCGGAGGTGTTCTCTCCCGGGCTGGGAGAGTGTAAAAGCTTTCAAGCCAAGATCCAGCTAAAAGATGGGTACAAGCGTCGGTTTTACAAATCAAGACCGGTCCCATGGGCTCAAAAAAAGTTGCAGGAGAACTCACACGGCAGTAAGAGGATCGCGTCATCACTCCGGTGCACACAAACCAGTGGGCAACACCGTTAGTAGTGGTAAAAAACGCAAATGGGGCAATCAGATTGTCCCGCGATTTTAAGAGCACGATGACCCAACAAGTGGAAGTGGAACAATACCCCGTCCCCAAGCTCCCCGGCCTCAAGAAGGATCTGCTCCACAAATTGTCCGGTAGGCAGCGGTTCTCAAAGATCGATCTGCGTGAGGCTTACCTGCAGTTGTTACTGGACCAAGAAGCCAGGAAGATTTTGGTCATAAAAAAATCCACTGGGTTTTTTTCGGTATAACAGGTTACCGTTCCGCGTTAATTCTGCCGCCGCACATTTGCAGCGCTGTTTAGAGCTATTAACAGCGGATTTAAAAGGCTGCTGCCACTACCTGGACGACATCGTCACCGGCAGTACGGTAAAGGAGCATAAGTGGAATCTCAAAACTTTATTCAGTGTGCTCCAGAAAAATGGATTAAAAGTAAACAAAGAGAAGTGCAAGATCTTTAAAGACCCAGTGGTTTTCTTGTGACACGTGTTGGACCGCACTGGCATAGCACCCACCAGCCAGCATGTGGAAGCCATTTAACAGCTGCCACTACCCACGGACGTGAAGCAGTTCCAAGCTTTACTGGGCAAGAGAAACTACTACAAGTTTATCAAAAATTTCTACTCAATAGCTGCTCCTTTAAAGAGTTGAGAAAAAGGGAGTCAGACTCGTCTGGTCAGAAGACTGCAAAAAAAGCCCTGCGCCGTCTAAAAGAAACATTGGTACAGACTGCCAAAGTGAATCATTTTGTGCCAGGAAGAATCACGACAGTAGTCGCGGACGCCTCTGACTATGGTTAGGGAACAGTGCTGTCACATAAGGATGAGAATGGAGTGGAGAAACCAATCGCGTTTGCTTCTAAATCCCAGAATAAGTACCAGAGGAATTATTCTCAAATTGAAAAGGAGGCACTGGGGATAGTTTTCACGGAAGTTTAACGATTACCTCTATGGCGGTAAATTCCACATAATTACGGACCAGAAACCCCAAGTGCAACTATTTCACCCCGGAGAGAGGATCCCAGAAGGTACCGCGAACAAGCTGCAGAGGTGGGTATTATTCTTGATTACAACTACCAGATCCATTTCAGGAGGACCACTCGGCACGCCAACGCACACACGCTGTCCAGGTTACCGGGGAGTCCAGACCTAGACTTCTACAGGACAGAGGAGGAATGTCTCCAGATAGATGTAGGAGAACTAGCAGAGTTATTAGAGTTCCTGCTGGAGGCACGCAGGATTGCGGAGCAGACGGACAGGGACCACGAACTCAGGACAATGCACGGGTATGTTAGGGAAGGATAGCAACCAAGGTTGCTCAGGACCAACGCAAGATGGTTCAACAAAAGGGATAGGCTGACATGCAAGGCAGGGGTATTATTGTTGGCAGGAGAAGAATTCACCTGCCAACATAATTTAACACAAGTTCATAAATTTCTACTAGGTGTTAGATAACAGAACAGAATGTCTACTTTTGTACAGGATAGGTTTCATTTACTTGTGGCTTACTTACTCTAAAATTACTTCATGAATACCGTGCGTTTTGCGTATGTCGATTTTTAAAATTATTTATTTCGTAAACAACCGGAGTAATAAATTTCTAATTATTTTAATAACAGTGTGATACGTCTGTTAAATGATGTGTTTGGTTTAATGCGATTGTGCTCGTTGGTTCTCTCTATTTTTGAATTTGAATCTCTTGCATATTTTGACCATTACGTTTGAGTTATACAATATTTCTTACATGCGTTTCCACGTTCATAATTTGCTACTTGGTGTTAGATAACAGAACATTGTGTCTACTGTTGCACAGGATAGGTTTAATTTACTTGTGGCTTACTATACTCTAAAATTACTTCATGAATACCGTGCGTTATTGCGTATGTATGTAGATTTTCAAATTTTTTTATTTCGTAAACAACAGAAGTAATAAATTTCTTTTTAGTGTTGTGATAGCGTGATACGGCTGTTAAATGTTGAGTTTGTTTCATGCGATTGTGCTTGTTAGTTCTTTCTATTTTTGAATTTGAATCTCTTGCAGTTTTGACCATTACGATTTTTTTTATTTCTTACTTTTTTTTTTTTGGTTAAAATTGAACGGTGTGTACTATTGATTGTTTTTTTTTGGTTTTTTTTTTAATTTGAAGTTTGGGGTTAATAACTAATTGTGTTTGACAATATTTTTTTCGTAACCGCATGAGTAATGATTTTCATTTTAGGGCAATAAATTAGTAATAAATATGCTCTAAACATTCGTATTAGTTTGGATCGTTTGTGCTCATTTTTTGATTTGGGTTGTGCTAGCGTGACAGTCACCTAGCACAACACATGTATTTCGAAAACGGGAGGAGTAATAAATTTAATTTTTGGGTAATAAATTAGTAATAAAGGAGTACTAAATATTCCTTATGGTTTGATGTGATTGTGCTATGGTGTTTGTGCTAGCTTGACATGGCCAACTTTTTCTCTAGTCTGAAACATCTACACATCTGACAGCAAAGGCTTCTGCTGCCGGAATCAGTAACTATTTAGTTGTCCGGGAGTTGCCGCATCCTAGACACAGTTACCAATGTTTCAGTCGCCATTTTGTGACCTTCCTCTTGGAGAAAGGTTGCAGGTGCCTAGGACTGCGTCTACCGAACAGCCAAGCACACAACTACACAAGCTTTATTTTGTAAAACTATGTCTCAGCAATTAAAAATGTCTGTTTAAAAAGAGTTCAAGATTTTTTTTGTGCCGGGACCCGTGTTCAAAGACACAGTAAAACAGTTCTGGCAAATCCGATTTCAAACCTCTTCCCCTTCATTTCCCCACACTTATCCTTTACCTGTGACTTAATTATTTTCTTACAAACTGCCAAAAACCATCGTCTTTCCTTAGCGTACAAAGGATTAGAAAGATTTAAACAATGATAATTTGTTATTACACTCCCAAGTGGCAATATTACTGGGTGCTAAACGATAATTATAAATGTATAATGTACTAAAAAATAAATGCACAGAACTCTTGCAGTAATTTTAAAAGTATATTTAAAGTCAAGGTTATTTGAAGGCGGGAAAAACGTTTTATCGTTATTTAGCTGCAGCTCAGCTGTTAAAACAAAAATGAAAAAAATTCACAACAATTTATGTTTTAAGAATAACTTTTAGATTTTGTCAACCTGTTCCATGGTTCTAAGACACAATACAAATTATTTCGTTGTTTTTTTTTTCAAAACTACTTTGTGTTTCAATTTCGTTCTGAGGAAAAATAAAAAGTTTTTTTTTGGTTGTGTAAATTGTTTTATAATAATTTTCAGTCCCATACAAATATTAAGTCGACGAAAAAATTAAAATTAAAAAAACCGTTTTTTTCTGCAGAGGGGTATAGTTGTGGGACGGGGGTTAGAAAACCTTTCAAAAATATTATTTTTTTGTTAGAATTTTAATGAAACTACCCATATTTCATTTGGTTTGGGGGAAATCTTTACTATCTTATCCGGGGGTAACCTTTATTTACACATAACGTCCAAAATAAAATCTTAAGAAAATTCACCAAGTCCTATGGTTAGTTCCCAATAGAGAGATATCTAATGAGCATAAAATATACCCCCCAGACTCTTTCATACAATCCTTGTCATTGCAACCTTACACCACAATTTCTGATCCAACGTGTATAATTGAATTTAATCTTGGCAATATTATGTAAGTAAATTATCTTTGTGTTCGATCTCGTTTTCCGAAAGATTTACTTTGACCACTATAATTTCACCATATTAAGCAATCTAAACAATAGTGTTTCCATGTAGTATAAATGCGTTATACTCTGATGGTTCTTATGAATGATAATACGAACGAGATTGTTAACGAATTGTGTCCAGAAAAAGGTAAATGGTTTGAAATAACAGACATCTTGAAAGTTGACACTTGGAATATCAGAGGTCTTTGTAACAAAGGAAACGAACTCATTACTCGGGAGAAGAAAGTAAACATAGTCGTTAGTAACAGAAACGAAAAAGAAACTTCAAGGTACAAAGGCCGAGGTACGAAGTAATAAATTAGGTAACGCAAAGTTGTTCTTTTGACTTCATCTTCTAATAAATGAGTGTAAAATATAATAAATGAAATAATTTAATTTCCCATTGAAGGAAAGAAATTAATAAGTGATTCTTTTTAAATTATGAAAGTATAACGGCCCGTCCAAAACGCAAACCAACAATCAAAAATCGTCTCAAATCTCATGGCATCCCAAAACCTTTTTGTAAAGGTTTTGTAAAATTATCTTGTGATAATTGGAATTTTTATGATTCTCATAGTGCGTGTTTTTCAGTACGCATTTCATTTGATGAACAAGACCACACTTACGACTGTATAAACAATTTTAAATTTACAAAACAAAAGCAGAGGCAATTTTAATTACTCAAAAATATCGGAAAACTGAAATACGTAAACAACAATCGCAAAACGAGACTTCAGAAGTTAGAGTTGTTACTGCAGTACACAGATTACAGAGCTAATTACCTTATGGGGCCATGACAAAATCTTCCTTCTGGTACGCGAAGGCTTCACAGCGGGTATCCCCTCAGGAATGGGAAGCACCACAAGAGGCCCTGACACATGTCAGTTGGGGAGTCAATCCATCTGGAGTGGTCCAGCACTGGTCGCACGACTACCTGAAAAAATGTATGCGTTGTATATAAATTTCCTTATCTTTGACTGTTCAATAACAATTTTTCATTGTGGAACACGAATGAACAAAGTTCCATTTTCAGAGTAATTTCCCTAAGGAAGAATACAATTATAGCCTTAATATTTTTCTGTAATTTTACATATAATATAGTTACTTTTTGTAAAATATCGATAGTACGTAACGTACCACTTGAAAATTACATCCACTTAGAAATTAGAATTCTGGATTTTTTCCACATTTTCTACTCTAGTATCGTCGTTGTCGGGACCAAATAAGCATCTGAAACTTACACACATGACTATGATACCAACCTTCACTAAAAATTTCAACTTTGAGATTTAATTCAAAGTATTTTTACAATAATTGTGAAAATACGCGGAAATAAGGCTTCATTTTCACATTGCAGGTAAGTTGTGACAGGAAATAATCATATTACTTTGAAGCTATTTTAATCTAAATTCCAGATTGATTTAAAATAATAAAACATTATTATTAATAAATATGAGAAACTGAGAGTACAAGAAGACAGAACCACAGTTTTTGTGAATTCGAGTTATTGACATTAAAGTTACTGACATTGCGAGAAAGAAAAATTTTCTCAATTTAATTAATTCCTTCAATTTAGTCATTACAATTAATGTACCTACACGGATCACAAAAAATCGATGAAGGCAATTGATCAAATTATAATTAACAAAACTACTACTCGATATGAAGTTGAAACAAACAATTTAGGATACCATGATGCACAAATTCGTACCATTATAAGAAATGCGATCACTGACACAATAAATAATACACGTATGACTAGATTGTTTACAAAAAGTAAAATAAAATTATTCATTGATTACTTGATGCAGGAGTCATGGAAAGCGGTTTATAATACTGTTGATACAAACGACAAATATAATTTTTTTTTCAACTCTTTCATTTATTATAAAAATGCTTTTAAAAACAAGCGAATTCTTTCTTTCATTTCTAAACGTCATAACATATCTCAAGATTTCCTTATGTACTTTAAAAAATACAAATCATTGTTAAGAAATGTCATAAGGGAGGCTCAAATCATGAAAAACGATCAGGATATTTTGAACTCAAATAACAAAACAAAAGCAATGTGGAATATAATAAAAAATACGACCAAATCAACTAGAAACCCTGTAGAGAATGTTGTTTTAAAATATAACGATATAAATGTGAACGATCCGGCAACAGTGGCTAGTCTCTTTAACCAATACTTTTCGAGAATTGCTGCCGATCTCACTAAGGGTCTTCAGCCACAAAATATAAAAACAGACAGTTTACCCAAAATTTTAGACACGTTCGTTTCCGAAACTTCCTATGAAATTCTCAAAATAATCGGTAAACTAAAAAATAAATATTCATCCGGTTGTGATGAATTTCCGGATTCATTGTTAAAGACCTGTGCGTATGCCATTATACACCCGTTAACTCACATATTTAATTCGTCGTTATGCATCGGAACGTTTCCATATAATTTCAAAACAGCTAAAATTAAGCCGCTCTTCAAAAAAGGCAACAAAAATGAAATACAAAATTATCGGCCCATTTCTCTTCTATCAGTTTTTTTCAAAAATATTATAGAGACTTTTTTACATACGAATGGAAACCTTTCTCAGTAAACACGACGCGCTTTCAGATTGCTAACATGAATTTAGAAAATCAAAATCAACGGAAAGAGCTATATTTTCTTTTCTTAAAGATGTTGCCTCATCATTGTACCAAAACGAGGCACCTATTGGATTATTTTTAGATCTCTCAAAAGCTTTTGACATCATTAATCATGACATTTTACTTTCCAAAGTACCTTCATATGGAATCCGTGGTATTGCTCTAGATTGGTTATGTTCGTACCTTAAACAACGATCTCAGAGAGTGGAAATACCTTACTGGAATGATGGAACATTACGTACGCACCTTTCCAACTCGTTGCCCATTGCACGTGGAGTTCCTCAAGGGTCGATTTTAGGCCCTATCCTGTTCCTACTTTACGTATACGATATGCCCTCGACGATTCGAAACGGAAGAACGGGTCTCTTTGCAGATGATACGAACATCCTTTGGAATAATAAACCGTAAATAGTACAATATCAGATTTTCAAATTGGTTCCGAAATAACAAATTAATAGTAAACGAAAAGAAAACGGTTTTAATGCAGTTTTCCATTTCAAATAAACAATTCTGTGCTCCATTGAAAATGGACGGTGTACCATTGACTGATGTTAAGGCAACAAAATTTTTAGGTCTCTCAATTCAGTCAAACCTTAAGGTTCATGGAACGTCCATTTAAATGAATTGAACTCAAAATTAAGTTCATTATGCTACGCGTTCAGAATTCTTGCAAATTCAGTCAGCCTTCATACTGCTCGTTGTGTATACTTCGCGAATGTTCATTCCCGCCTGAGATATGGCATAATATTCTGGGGAAATACATCGTATAGCTCCCAGACTTTTAGATTACAAAAACGAATTGTACGAATAATAACCAAATCCCACCCACGTGATTCATGTAAGCCTCTCTTCATTAATCTAGGAATTTTACCATTACTTTGTCTGTTTATTTACGAATCAGTGGTTTTTGTCAAAAATGGCTTGCTTGAGGGCAGGAATATATTTTCAGAAAATGCCGAAGTCTATTACTATAACACTCGACGTAGAAATCATATTCATCAGGTCACAGTATCAATAGCTCATTACAAAAAAATCACATACAATACATGTACATTATTTTACAACAATTTGCCAAATGACATTAAACGATTAAATTCAATAGAAAAGTTTAAATCCCAAGTGAAATCGTTTCTGCTGCATAACAGTTTCTATACAATAAGAGACTATACTGAGCATCACAAGAAAAGTAACATTAACTTTAGCAATGATACATAATGCATTATTTACCATTTGGACTGTGTAAATGTGTATAAACAACCTTTAACAAGTATTGTACTGCAGCCACCGGGTCAATGACCCCCATCTCGATCAGGTTTTTCGTCCAGTTTCCCTGAACCATTCATCAAATGCTTTTTTATTTTTTATTTTATTGCTTTTGTTGGATGTACTACATAGGTCAGTTTTAGTATAAACTTTACATATGTTTGATAGGCTTACTTACTAACTTATATTTAAAACTTACTTCTAAGACAAATCTAACATAATGTTGAGGATGTCCTATTGGGTCCTCTATTCTGGTTCAAATTCGGAGAAGGTTTTGAGGAATATATTGTAGGGGTATATGTTGTTTTTTTTTCTGGTATGGTTCGGATTTTTAGCGAGTCTAAAGGTTGCAAGAGAAGAGATTTGAGGTAAATAATAATAAAAGTTGGTGGCTAAGTATATGATGTTATGTTCAATGAGTTCTAAGTTATGTTCTTTGTGAAGCTGATGATTCGTGACACGATTTCAGCAGTAACGGTCTTAGAATGGCTTTGTATATTGCAATTGAGGAATAATATGGTAATGGGCTGTTTCTATAGATTCAAGGTTTTAATTGCATTAGTTTTATTTTAGTCTGCTGTATTTTTTCGTCTATGTGCTGTTTCCAATTCAGTTTAGTATCTAAATTTCATCCAAGGTATTTAATATATTTGTTAGGGGGTACCAGTTTAGTTTATTGTTGTTTATTATTAGGGAGGTGGGGAAGGTATACGGTCTTAGTGTGAATAATTTTGCTGCGGTTTTGGATGAATTCAGTTGTATTTTAAGTTTGGATGCCCAGCTATCGAGAAAGTTGAGGTATAGTTGTGTTCTATTTCTGATGTCAATGATAGAGTTGCCAGAAGAAAATATTGCTGTATCGTCCGCAAATTGGGCTATGTGAATGCTCGTTAATTTAGGAAGTTCTGCAACGTAGTGAATAGTGTGGGTGAAAGTGGTGAGCCTTGGGGGAGTCCTGCGTTAATTAGTCTAGGGTTGGAGTGATGATTATTTACGTTCACTGAAAAAGTTCTATTGTTGAGAAAGCTATTGATAATTGATTTTATGTAGTATGGGGTGCCAATTGGTTTGATCTTGCACATTAAGGCTTGGTGTCATGTCCGATCAAACGCCTGAGTGATATCTATAAATACGCCTATTGTGTGATGTTTTTTCTGGAATGCTGTGTATATATGTTCGGATATTCTTAGTAACTGGTGTTGAGTAGACACTTTTTCCATAATTCCAAATTGTTATTTAGGAATTATTTTCGTTATGTGTAGGTAATTGTTTAATCTTCTAAGTATAATTTTCTCGAATATCTTTGATAAGGATGGTAATAGACAGATCGGACGATAACTCTCAACGTTTGCAGGATTTTTATTGGGTATACAAATGGGAATAATGATAGTATGTTTCCAGGTATGCGGAAAGTAATTTGTTCTGAGACACGAATTGTAGATGTTTGTGAGGGTAGCTATTGCTGGTGCAGGTAAATGTTTTAATACGATATTTATATTGTCATGTCCGGGTAATTTTTTAAGAGGCAGTTTATTAATATTTTTTTTAATTTCAGAGGGTGAGATGTAGTGTATTTTTTGGTGAGGACCATATTCTTTTTCTGATGCTGATTTGGTTATAGTGATGTGTCCAGGGTGGAAATTAGTGTTATTGACAGTGAAAGTTGAAGCAAAATAGCTTGCTAGTTCTTCTGACTTTGGTAGGATGTGTACGCTTTATCTGTTGTTGGGTTTATAGGGGTTTTTCTTAAATTTTTTTGAGTTAGTTTTTCTCTATACATATTTGTTAATAGGTTTAGTTTCCTCTTAAGTTCAGGTGTTCTTAATTGGTACCAAAGTCTTCTAGTTTTGTTTTTTATTGAAATTGCTTTCAATATTTCTTTGGGTAGTATTTTATGTCTGGTTGTATTTGAGCCGGGTGGAGTAGTTAATTATGTACTTTTGAGAGTAGAGTATATTATTTTTTTTTTAAATTTGTGCCAATTAATTTTTATTGAGTTTGGGGCGGGGGCGTGTTGCGGTATAAGTTGGTGTGTAGTAATAATTACCGGGATATGATCAGAGCTAAGTTTGAAGGTAGGAGTAGAGTAGAATTGATATTAGTATTTGTGATGCCTATGTCAAGGTTGTCCAATTTACGAGTACGATCCTGAGGGTGGTATGTTGGCTCCGAGGGGGTGAGTATTCTTAGGTTTGAAATGTTTATTAGTTGAGCTAGGACTTTCCCGTTGTGATTATCATTTTGACACCCCCAGCTTACGTGTTTTGAATTAAGGTCACCCAACAGCAAAGTTTTCTCGGTAGGTTGAAATGAATTAAGAGTTTGCATTTATAATTTTGGCTGTGAGGTGATAAGATAAGCGTGATAGCGTAAGATATTACGATTAGCTGTTATAATTTTTCATGGTTGGCTATTTATAAATATTTGCATAGCAACAGTTTCGATTCCTGGTGTGTCGGGTAGATTAATTTGGTGGTGATAAAGATAATTTTTGACCGCGATTAGTACCCCTCCTCCACTATTTTCCGTCCGATCTGTTCAATAAGTGCTGTAACCTGGAATAAATAGTTTATTTTTTATTGAGGTGTGTTTCAGTTATGCATGCTACGTCAATTTTATGATGATGCAGAAAATGAATTAGTTCTGTTTTTTATTATTGATGCTATTGGAATTCCAATTCAAGATGGATATATTATTAGTGGGTTGAGTTAACACTATTATTTTAGTAAGCGGTGACAGATTTGAATGGTGCTGATGATGGTAGGGATTAAAGAATTTATGAAATTAATGATGCTTGATGCTTGATGATGCTTGATGAAATTAATGATTGAGTTGATTATTGTGCTGATATTTGGATTGTTAGAGTCAGAATCATTTGGAAGGGAAGAGGATGGGAGTGGGTGTGAGAATTTTGTGAGTTGGATTGGATTCGATTTTTGGAGTTTGAGATGTGGGTGAAGTTTCGGAGAGTACTGGTTTGGGGTAATTTTGGGAAATTTTCTATTGATTTGGAGAAGGAGGTAGGGGAGGGGATTGAGAGTTTTGAGGGTTTTCATTTCTATTAGTTTTGTTGCAATCATTGTTTTTTCTTTCAAGGATTTCTTTAAAATAAGAACAATTTGGATTTCGTATGTCTGCTCGATTATTTCCGTTGCAGTTCGCACAGAGAGGGGTTTTAGTTTTGTTGGGGCACGTCACAGAATAATGATTTCCGGCACAAAAAGCACAATTGATAACATGATTGCAATTATTCTTCGTGTGACCGTAATCTAAACATCTGACACTGCAAGGGGCCTTGAGGTTTTCGACGTCTTTCTGTTTTCACACGATGGTTGAATATTTGCGTTACTGCTAAGATTGTTTCTATTGGTTCACCTCCGTTAAACTCGGCGGCCACAACAGGAACTGGATTAATGTCTTTTAGTGGTCTTGTAACGTTGGTGATTGATGGCGTGAACGTTGGCGTTGTTTTAAATCTGAGAAGATTTCGGTTCCGTAATTGACTGATGTATGTTTTTAAATACAACTGAATATTTTTTGTTAGATGGGTCTTTAAACGAGTGAAAATTTCTCTGAGTTTGTATTAAATATTTGATTATGCTACGAAAGTCTGTAGATGTGTTGGCACTGATTTTAACCTTGTTGTTTTTTATGTCGGCTACGAAATTTTGGGTAACATTAATTTTTAATTCCTTGACAAAGTTATTAACTTGTTCGATGCGGGCTACAAATATTGGTGGGATTCTATTTGATACACTAATTTGATCTTGTTGATTTTTTAGATACTCGAACCTTGTGTCCTCGGGCATGGAGTCTTTACTAGCAAGCAGATGAAATCTGTTATTCACTGGCACGTTATATTGAAGGTCACTATCATCAGCAGGCGGATCACTGTAATTGCTGGATTTCGCACTTCTTTTTCTATTACGAAAATCATCAAGTTCACAGACTGACCTTTCTCTCACTGCACCTGATGTTGAAGGTTGATGCTCCGTGCTGCTTGTAGCTCCTGTTGACTGAGTAACCTCCGCGTTTTCTTGAGTGTTGGTCAGGGGCGGGGCCATGCCGGGTACCACGTCCATGGCTTCCTCTGATGGCGGAACTTGCGGCGACGGATTTTCGTCACCGTTGATGAAATTGTTGATGTCACTATTGTGAAGCGTTAGCAGGGCTTGACTAATAGCATGCCCTGTTGATGAGTTTGTGTCGCATGACAGACTGGTCACTACGAGCACCAGTCTTCGTTGCTACGCACTACGGGAGCACAGTCACTCGGCACTATGTTACCTGGTAGACGAACAAGCCGGGACTGAACGCTAGCAAGGTAAGCACAGCGGAGCTGGGCACGTCCGCTCACCACAGCTGCTGAACGACGAATGACAGCAAATGCTGAGACGGCCCCTTGTTTTGCTCCTGGACATAAATGTAACTTCATTATCTGTGCACGTCTTCTAGAATTTATTGGGAAATATAGTTATTCAAATTATCGTTTCCATGTTGTTGCGGCAGGAAGTATTATTCCTTGACGAAGGACATCATGGACAAGAGCCCAAAATTTATTACTTTTATATCCTTGAAAATAGATTTTATTATATGAGAGCTTTTTTTTTAATTTAAATTTTAAAATTCATGAAGTACATTACTTAGTGTAGGGATCAAAGAATTTTGTAAATGTGCACAGAATTAACTTCTCCCCATAGCACGTCATCCGCAGTTTCAACTGTTTTTGACGTAAAATAAATAAATAAATAAAATAGACAATGAAGTAAGAGCACTTTATAAATTGTTGGAAAACTTAAGTGAACAATACATTGTTCTTGCATTTTCAATCTGATATCAATTCTACCCAACAAAAAAATTAAAGTGGCGGATTTATGTACTGCAGGGCCCGCAAGGTCAAAATTATGTTGTCCCCCCTTCCGAAAAAAATCACCCGTTTACTAAAAGCAACACTAATTATAACCATTTTGTACAAATAAAAACCAAAATCAAATTCCTATAGAACTGAACATTTAAAACAAAATTAAATTCAAACATTTTAAATTCCTTCTCTATCAATACGAATACGAATTGAGAGAGGGAAGAGCGGGACGAGTGAAAAAAGTGGACCGAGTGGAAGGAACGCACGTAGTGGAACGAGCGGAAGATGCGGGTGGAGCGAGACCGGCGAGAGGAACAGAGTGGTCAATGGTGCGAGCGGTTGTGGTAAATAAAAACCGGGAACGGCTGATAATAGCGTTTTAATATACTTAAGTAAAGGTATAACATAACTGACTGCATATCGTGACGTAACTGGCTGGTTTTCCATACTTCCGTTTGGACTCATCTGAGAAAAAAATGGCTCAGATGGCTCAGGACTTCAATTGATGTCTGCAGTGCCTCCGACCGGGAAGTCTTAGGGTTCGAGTCCCGACAATAGCAGGATTTTCGACACTGGCTACATAGGTAGGTCGAATTCAGCCGCTGTCTGGGGGAGAATTATAGCGGCCAGTTACATACATTTATTTGAACTGCAATTGGGTATGACCCGGTGACAGTTAGATAACAATAATAATAAAGGAGTACAGTACAAGCCGAACATGCAATAATCATACTATCACTAATATTAGGTATTATAACAAATATTTCAACTCTGTCATGATATCCAATAATTATATGTCGGTGATGCTAAAATTTAATACAAGCTACATAAGTTTGGGTAAGTTTTTTTAATTCATTGATCGCGTTCACTACACTTAACTGCACTTCACTGCACTGCACTACGCTACACTACACTATACTACACTGCTTTGCTTTGAATTACACTGACCAGCACTTCACAGCACTTCACCGCACTACACAGCACTTACTCATTTAATGTCTATTACCCTTATATTGTTCTAACTTATTTCTAAAGCTTCGGACACTTAGAGGAAAGGCTTTGAAAATTCCTGCGGGTAAACTGTTCCAATCTTTAATTCTTCTGTTACAAAAGGAAAATTTCCCAAGATCTGAATTTTGTTTCCTTGGTCGAATTTTGTGAGTGTGATCGCTTAGGCCGAAATACTTTGGATTTTCTAGTCTAACCTGAATTTCCTTCCAAACTGGTTGACCTACGTACGATTTATTAAGTGCGCAAAGCCTCGCCCTTGTTTTCTCGTTTCTAGAGGTTCCCATGGCTTTTTATTGCGTTAGTTCTATAGGTAAACTTATTCGCTTTCCTCTGTATTCTATCTAGATTTTTCCGGTGAGACTTTCTGTATGGATCCCAACATGCCATCCCTTGCGAGGGCGAACCAGCCTTTCCATGCGAGGGCGAACCAGCGAAAAATATGCTAATTCTTTGGCGTTTGCAGAACTTTTCTTTAGGATTCGCATTACAAAATGCAAGGACTTCCACGATTTTCTTACTACCTGATTTATATGCTTCTCCCACCCTAATTTACTATCTATATGAATGCCTAAGTACTTGCATGATGAGACTCTTGAGATGACGACCTCACCTAAACGATAGTCTAGTTCCTGATTATTTCGTCGCCTTCCGAACGTTATTGTTTTGCTTTTCGATCCGTTAATTCCCATGTCATTTTTTTTTCAGCCCAATCACGTAAATGTTCTAAATCCTGCTGTAATATTTGTTCGTCACTTTTGATTTTTCGGTATATAACACAATCGTCTGCAAATAAACGCACCTTTGATTGTATGTTAACATGGAGATCATTTACGTACGCTAAGAAAAGTAATGGCCCTAAAACACTTCCTTGTGAAATCCCTGAAGTAACAATACCCGTAGTCTAAAGTGCCAATTAGATCGAGTTGCTCTGATCCGTAGTTTTCCCTGGTTTCTCTGATCAATACCAGGCAAATGCCGAAGCAGTACCCTAACAAAGGGGTCACGGACCGCGCGCGAACTTTCGTTCCTCTTCCTTGTCCTATCCTCATTCCTTTAAGCATACATGTACATACACTACACCACCACATATGTCGGGAGCTTAGAACTTGTCCCATCTGGGACAGTGCCCCGCTGGTGAGATATATTTGTTGGTTGCGGATAATGCTCGAAGCCGACGTGTAAGTCGGTGTCGGATCTCTCTATTCAACGGGAGATCCCCGCCGCCTTCCGAGCAAAAGAAATGCATTGCACGTGCAGGACCTTAGCAGTTGACGCGCCGGAAATCACTAATCAATCGATCAATGAGTAAAAAAATGTTTTGTTGCCAAGAAATTAAATTTACTCATCTCATTTCCAGAGTAACAGAATATTCCAAACTATTAAAAGTTGTTTTCGTTTAACAATGCATAAAACTACCCTAAAACTAAATATTCAGTTGAATGATTGCTCGTGTTAAAATTGTATTCAATGTCATTTTGTGTATGTATTATGTCGTGTATTGTATATTTATTAGTATTATTATTTATATTTGTGTATTGTTCACATTATTGCATTTACGAGTACATGTTCTTTGAATGATATTTCGAAAATTCAAAAGTTTTTTGTGAAAAGTATCTCATATTTCCGCATTTTCAGAAACGCTCAAATGCAATATTCGCGTTTTTTTCTTTAAATTTTTTGTAAGGATAGTGCTAAATACAATGCTTCAAATTATACAAAAGTTATTTTGTTGTATTATTTTGTTTTTTCAAAAATTAGGCAAATGTAATTTTTTTACATCTCTCTCACGCCGTTAATATGCACATTTCCAGCCATTTGTATACATTGTTACAATTGCGAGTGGAAGTGCTTCAAATAACTCGAATGAAGCTTCTCGAAAACAAAAGGTTTCTGTGTAAAAGAGCTTCAAAGTTCGCACAGAGTAATGTTTAAATACCTTTTGTTAAAAAGCTCAAATTTTTCCAAACAAATTTCCATGTAGGGTGAGGTTTTACTCTACTTCAATATTCTTAAAGTAATATTTCGGTTCTACTACTAGGAAACAAAAAAAAAGAGTGTTTTTTAATATGCTTTGGGCGGCGATATATGGCACCTAGTAAGAGGATAGCTCAAGTCCGAAAAGCTAGCCCAAATCACAGACAGTAGAAAAGTAACTAAATCGAGAAAGTGTGGAAAATGGATTCTGGCAACACCACGTGTTAGAGGATATTTTGTTCTAAATTTAACAACCTAATTTATTCATTTTTTCGTTATGAGTGTATATTCCCCGTTTTTTCGAGCAGCATTACATAACTTCCTCTCTACAGCGTAAGGGGTAGTGAGAAAGTTAACTACTGGTGCTAGTTTAGCTAAAAGAACATATTTTCTCGTCCGTATTATCATGCAAAATTACACGACAACTACTCAAATTTTCGAAAAATAGTATATGACCTTATTTCAAAATCTATCTTTAAAGAACAGATTTCATTAACAGAAAAAATCTCTATCTTTAATTTTGTAGTTGTAGGAAAACTCAGAAAAAATTTGAACTTTTGTAATTTTCGAAAAATTAAAGTTTTCAACCAACATGTCACCTGCCCCAATCTCTTAAACGTCCTTTACATTATCCAAAACAAAATCGATGTAGCCATTTAAAAAAAATAGATAGCTTCCCAGGGGCTTCATATAAATTACCCCCAAAATCAAAATATCGGTTTCAAATTGAAGAGGCGGCGACATCAACCAGATCAATTAAGGAATTTTGGAGAAAATCGTCTGAAAGTCGCTAGCGTTGTTCGCAGACGGTCAGACAGACGTTTCGCCATCATTCGGTTTTTAGGTATCAAAGAACTCACAAAACATGGATTCTGGCTACACCACAGGTTAGAGGATTTTTACTTCAAAATTTAGCAACTGGATTTATCCACTTTTTCGTTACCATGGCCCTGTAATAAGAGTTTTTCTGAAAATTCGTCGTTTTTTTGCGCAATACATAACTTTCTCTCTTTCCCATAGAGAGAAAGTAAAAGATTACCTTTAGTAAGAAACAACGAAATTGATGCTCAACTATGAAATGTTATATTACACTCCAAAAGTGTATTTTCATTAAAACTACATTTTTTCTTTTTGTTTTAGTTCATGAGACGGCTAAACATTTCCTTTGGCTTACTAAGGTGGTCATTGTTGATTTTCACCTAAACTCGCGCATAAAAAAGTGCCAATAGGTGGTCGAAGTTGCCTGCTCGCGCGTTGCCGTGGCGCGGGGACCGCCGCCCTGCCTTCCGCCCCCCGGCGCCACAGGCCGCGCCGCCTCGCGAACGCAACTTAACCTAAGGGGAAAGTACTCCTGCCGCTCTGTGGCCCCTTTTTGCCTGCAGGGCAATTACGCCAGAGAGAACCTTCTGGACTTCCCCGAGCGCCCCCGCTGTCTGCATGGCTTGGAGTCACCCGGGGCGCTCGCGGCCTTCACCGTTACACGATCTACGCGCCAGGCTCCGGACCACCCGCTCGGAGCACCGACAGGTGCCGTATTCCTAGTGAGCCACTGCGCGTCCACGGCGATCGGCGACCGCCTCTCTGCCACTCTCCCGGCAATCGCCCACAGCTCGAATCACAGAAAACCAAGGGTAAAATTGCTATTGATGTTTTCCTGCAGTTAATAAAAAAGTTAGATTTCTCTTATGAGTAAAAATATTTGTTATTGAGAAAGATAGATAACCTATGAAACAAACGAAATATTGCATTAGTTGTGAAATATTCGGTTGTAGCTTAACGTAACACCTTCAACTCTTTAAAATATTTTCAAAGAATTTTCTTATTTGAAATATGTTTATTTGTGGTATGCAATAACCGCTAATTCGTTGCGTCTTTTACGCCTAACGCCTCTTCAGCCCTTTTGGGACATTGAACATATATACATTGGAGTAACCCTACGTTATTTGTCGTTTGTCTCGAAACGCCGCAGTCAGTCGATGTTTTTTATGCGTTCGGCCAAGGGTTCGGCGCCGTTAGTAACCGGAGTTTCCAGACCGTCACCCATCCGGGATCCGTGGTGTCTCGACTTACTTAACTTCCGTGACTTCCCGGAACGTAGTTACGCAATTCGTCTAACGATGCCGGCTTATAATAAAATAAAAATAATGCAGTTATAAAAAAATAAACAGAAAACATACAAAACTGCTGAATGGCCCCCCCCATAAACAAGAATTTTCAAAATAAAAATTAGAAAAACTTACAAAAAGTGATAATGGTTGCTCTTCTGGCAATGGTTCTTCGCGTTACGCTTATGGACCCACAGTAACTAGGGTCTCGCAGGCCTGAATCCGAACGCCGCGGCGTCTGTAATGACCTGAAAATGACCGCAACAAATAGGAAGCAGATAAAGGAAATTGTCTTCTTTGTCTATAATCGAAGTTGTTTTCCTCTTTGATATACCCTAAAGTACACACACACACACACACACACACATGTGTGTGTGTGTATATATATATATACCCTGTCACTACATCATCTTCAGACTATGGTCATTCTACGGTCGTCACTGTCTGATGGCCACGGGTTCGGGAGTCCTGTGATAGAGAAGGCATAACCCCTGACGCTACATTCTCTACCTGCGAGAAACTTTTACATTAATAACCGGATGTATGAACTGGGATACGAAACTGAAAAGCGACAGCTTAATTTTGCTCTGATACGGAATTGAACCCCGAGTCTCGGCGAAAATAGTATGCTAGATTTGAGCCATTCTGTATGTAGAGGTATGTAATACGTTCGTACCAACATACATACGTATATTTACATACGTACGAACATACATATATACGTACATGCAAACATATTGTGGCGGCACTTTCGAATCGACGGAATTATTGAAATGTGATTATGACATTTTGAGAAACAACGGTCACTGAATGCAGCCTTTGTAAGACGCCACTCGTCCGGGGGACTTCCCTTCTCAGCGACCCGCGAAAAATTTACGACAGGCAGCTGCCTGCCTGGCCCTCGGCGCACCCTCGCCACCCCGGCGCCAGGGGCGTCCTATAAACAAAACCCCCTGACCTGCGCTCGTCCCAGAGAGAGGGTGCCTCTTAGCCGATGTTTATCATTAGAAATAACTTTCAAAATTACGAACTCTGACAGATTCCTCACACGTGCACGCACCCAGCGTGAGAGAGAGACAGAACATTTTAATCTTGTGGAAATTTCCAGAGATCCTCGCATGGTGATTGGGCGAGAGAAATTTAGAACGTAGTATACTTTGGCCAATTAGAATTATAGGAACATGGGGAGGGAGCGTTTTTCTTAAGAAGGGGTAACTCGGGGAGGGGGGAGGCGAGCTCTGCGGCGCTGCGCGAAGACGCGAACAAGGAGATTGGAAAAAGACGTCAAAGTGTTAGGACGTAGATATTGTGATAGAAAAGAGCACCACGGGTCGCGAAGTGGACCGGTGTTCTGGGAATGAGGCTGACCGCCGAGGCGATTGCTGTGCGTAAGATTGCTCAAGGGACAGTAGCAGATCTTATCCAACCGCGGTGAACAACTGTGAGCGTTCACGAACATTAATCCGACGTAATCGCGAAGCGTTACATTTGTGTATCGGGCCAGTCACCCACATGTGTTTGCGGCCCTCTGCTTCTGTCTGGGCCGGGCCAATATGTCACGCGAGGTATCTCGTGAATGAGCGGAGGAGACGGTCGACTCAAGACGGCGGGGCTACCATTGACCTGCCAGCCTGCCCAGGAAACTTCGCCCCCATCAGCTGTCTCCAGACGCCCTAGAGAGGGCCATTGACCTGCCAGCCTCCCCAGGAAACTTCGCCCCATCAGCTGTCTCCAGACGCCCTAGAGAGGTCATTGACCTGCCAGCCTGCCCAGGAAACTTCGCCCCATCAGCTGTCTCCAGACGCCCTAGAGAGGGCCATTGACCTGCCAGCCTGCCCAGGAAACTTCGCCCCCATCAGCTGTCTCCAGACGCCCTAGAGAGGGGCCATTGACCTGCCAGCCTGCCCAGGAAACTTCGCCCCCATCAGCTGTCTCCAGACGCCCTAGAGAGGGGCCATTGACCTGCCTGCCGGCCCTTCCAACAGCCTGCGAGAGATCAACTCGCAATCACTATATTGTGTATGCCCTAGACCCACGCAATTGGGTACATAACCAAGAAATTGCTCTTCAAGCAGACTTGTAACATTTTTTAATTTTTTTTATTTGTGTTAATGTCAGTGAGGCCGCGCGTGGCCCAAATTATGTTTAATTTTAAGAATTTAACAAGTTGAGCTCAACGGGTAGGGTGATAGTCATTTCTTCACCCAGTTTCTTTTTTTGTCATGTAACCTCCCTGGTTTTGGACCAGAAATAAACCTATCGTTAAATTCTGAATTATTATTGCAACATCCTTCCTCCTCCACGCATTCTCAACTTATAGAACTTGATGGCGCCCAACCGATCGAGCTCTGCCGGGCCCGTCGAACGTTAAAGAAAACGTCTGACGGTGACAATATACTCTTATTGCGGTTCTTATCGCGACATATCTCCCCTTTTCACTGGCAATCATCGCTACACGACTGGCAGGACCCGCAGACGATGGTACAGACGGCAGCAAAAGAAAAGGCAAACACTTCAACGTGCAGCAATGAATTTACGCGAGTTTGTGTAGAAGTCTTATACATGAGCAATTACAAAAATTGCAAGGATGGCAACAAACAAAACTAAGCTAAGCATTTCGTTACTATTTCTTGTGCACACAACGTAAAGTAAGTATCGAAACTTAAGTTCGAAGCGAGGCGAAGAAATCTACTGACTAGTAACGTAATTGCCTCTGGAACGAAACTTTACTGCGGATGGGAATTTAGTTTCATTAGAGGAACGGAACTATATCATCATGGGAGTTTAGTTTCTATGCAGGTGTTTTATTCGAGATTAAGTTTTGATATTTACAATTCCTGATGTCACAAAAAAGGTTTAGTTTCGCTACCAGTGACATAATTTGCAACTAGTGTTACTCGTGAGCCCCGCCGCCGCTATCAGCCCATCTGTCAGCAGAATATCCGTTGCCTTGGGGGTCAGATGAGACGGCAAAAACGAATATTTACATCGCAGGTAGGGACAGATGAGAAGGTCGAACACATGTTTGAAAAATCAAAATACAATTATCGCAAAAATATGGGAGACTTGGAATTGCAACTTCGATTTACGATAATTAAATAAATAAATAAATAAATAAATAAATAAATAAATAAATAAATAAATAAATAAATAAATAAATAAATAAATAAATAAATAAATAAATAAATAAATAAATAAATAAATAAATAAATAAATAAATAAATAAATAAATAAATAAATAAATAAATAAATAAATAAATAAATAAATAAATAAATAAATAAATAAATAAATAAATAAATAAATAAATAAATAAATAAATAAATAAATAAATAAATAAATAAATAAATAAATAAATAAATAAATAAATAAATAAATAAATAAATAAATAAATAAATAAATAAATAAATAAATAAATAAATAAAATAATACAGTAAAGTGTGTCTAAATTGGAATCGATCGGGACAAAAAATATTTCTGTTTAGGGAGGTTTCCTTTTCATGCAGAATTGTCTATTTTATGGCACTTGTTATATTGATATTTCCATCCTGAAACTAGCAAAGTACATGACTTCATTGTAATTATAAAAAGGCATTAACATATAACGCATTTATAGAAGAAAACAATAATAAATTAATATTAAACATATTTATGATAATTGAGAAAAATCTTCACAACTTGCAATAAAAGAATATTGGAATGTTTTCCAACATTTATCTAGGGTTTTTTGCTTTTGGATTTCCCATTTAATAGCATATTTTCTAATATATTTTCTGGTGTTGAAAAACTGTAATATTTAGAGTTTTGTTTGTTCAACCATTGTTAAACTGGTTGTGAACTCAAAAATACACCACCTCCCTCTTTAGTGGCTGCATCCGGTCTGCTCGCCGTGTCTTCGACTCACAATGCTTCCCAACCCAGAGTACGACGTCTTTTTGATACCCTTGAATGGCCTAGATCACTGCGGCTCTAGCCGAGGGGTTATTATTGTCATTGCGGGGCCGAAAGATGGATGAACTGAACACATGCCCGCACAAATTCCCACTCAGATAGGGAGGAAGAAAATTTCCCTACCGAATACACGTTCAGAGACACGCGACACCAAGGTCGAATTCTACGCTGACAGCTGAAGTCCCTCACCTTCACTGTCCCGCTGCCAGGAGTGAAACGCATATCCATATCCATACGCATATCCACGGGACAGAAAAACTAAAAGAGACTTGCAGATAAGTTTATTCTATTAAGATATTCTCGCGTCTCTCAGTAAATTGTGTTAAGTGTAAAGAAATTCCATTTTATAAGGTTTTCCTTCGCTGCAGGTCATTAAAATTCCTTCCGTTTCGCATTGGACGGGTTCCGTTTTATGTCGAGTAGAATGCAATTTAACTTCACGGGCTGGCGAAACTTTCCGGTTAAGACACGTTACCGGCTTGCACCGGTTCTGGTTTAGACAGATTTTACTGTATTTTCTTCAATATTTGTAGGACCAGATGGATTCATTTGATGATTTAGGTTTCGGTTATTTGCGTAAATTCTCGTGAATATTGTGGCAACCACCTATAAAAAGTTCATTTTAACCACACATTATTGATTTTTCCTGTGTTTTCAAAGGTGCCATACACTTGAATTTTCCCAATTTTAAATCTGTTTATCATAACCTTCACAGTATTGCTTTGTTCGTGTTCCTCAATTAGTCATCACGTCTCTCCTTCCTTCACATACGCTAGTGAAGGTCAGTTGTATTACATATTGGCAGTGGTTTTCGCATTAGTAGCGTGGTAAATACGACTTTCGGCCGAGGATAGCTGAGAAAGCGAATAGACGAGCACAGACAGTTCTGGGCTCTGAGTCAAAGTCAATGATTAATTTTAAAACAATATTTGTTTTCTGCCTTACCGGGTCTTATCGGCGTCCTGAGAAGGGGCGCGGGCCCGGAAACAAGAGGGTCGGCGGACAAAGCCCACCTTCTAAATAGAGGTATTTCCGCTGTAATCCGCACTGAAGAATAGTAATATTTCATGTAAAACCGTGAATACAGCATGGTGAGTATTGAGAGTAAGAATTGACCAAGCGCCAGGAAACATTTAAAGAGTAATGAAATTATCGGTGGAGGATAGAGGAAAAGTTACAGATAATCAATGATGTTTAGGTAGTTCTGAAACAAAATAGTACTTACAGAAATGTCTGGGGTCCTAATCATCTCAATGGACCTCCCACTCCTTGTGCTTGGACTATGGGCTTTGTGCTTGCTCAATGGACTGTCGTTACTTGTGCTTCAACAAATATTAATAACGAAACTAAATAAGGCAATAACGTTTCTTACCCAATGCAAGGAAATTCACTTTCGTTTTGTTTGAGTAAATATATTGTTTTCAAGGACCTGATAATTCTGCAACGAAACTAAATTCGCGCAGACATTCGTTTCGTTACTCGGAACGAATCTAAACTCACGACAAAATAATTCTGTTGCAGTGGCGCAGAAAGGAAACGTTTAGTTACGAATATGTTATGATTGATTGCAAAACGGAATGCATGAATAAGAAAATGCCATCCACGTGATTCCTGCGAGCCTCTCTTCATTGAGCATGGAATCTCACCATTCCCTTACCTATTTATTAACGAATCTGTTGTTTTTATCAAAATTGACTTACTTAGCAGTGGGAACATATTTTCATGCAGTTCTGATACTTATAATTGAAATACATGTAGAAATCACATTTATCAGGTGTCAGTATCAACAGCTCATTATAAGAAATCGACAAATAATACATGCACTTTACTTTAAAACACATTGCCAGACAACATTACACAATTAAAATCGGTACAAAAATTTAAGTTGAAAGTAAAATATTTTCTGCTACATAACTATTTCTATACAATGAGACTGACCAAAAATAAAGTTATCGTTATTATTTTAACAATAATATATAATGCATTAGTTTATATTTGAATTGCATAATTTTAAACAAGAATTACTATGCCTATAATAAATAATGTACTTCAGCTTCCGAGTCAATGACCTCCATCTCGATCAGGGTTTTGTCCAGTTCCCCTGATCCAATGAGCAAATGTTGAGATGGCCCCATGTTTTGCTTCTGGACATAAATGTAGCTTCACTATGCGCACATTCTGTTGAGCTCACCTTTTGCTAGTAGTGGTAGAAGTAGACCTGGAGGTATCTTACTATTTTTAGTAATATAAAACATTAAAATCTGCAGTTCGTTTATCGATGCAAATTACTTTTTAACACACCGAGCAAGAAACGCGGTTTCTCGTGCTTGTTTTCCGTGTGCGAAACAGCTAATTTTTTCACAGTGTGCGAAACATCGCAAGGGTGTGCAAACCATCTGCAACAATTCGCAATTGTCTTTCGTCTTGACGTCTTTGTTTCTTATTTACAAACAATATTGTTACGACATTGACTGGAATCCATTTATTTTTGTGCAAGTAAAGTATTTCTAGTTATTTGATATTTAATTTGTATTCCTCTACTTGGCGCATTGCGTCTCGCTCACGGCGTGTTAAAAGTAGTATACACAGCACGGGCGCGAGGTGATTTCCGCACTCGTGTTTTTATCGACCTCGCTACGCTCGAACGACAAACTCGACTCGCGCGTGAATTACTTGTTTCGCGCCCTTATTATGTAAACTCCTGTTCTATAACTCGGGAGGGGAAATGTCTAGTTTCCAAAAGTTGAAAATTTCCTTGTTTTTGTTGTTGTTGTTTTTTAACTTTTATTCATCATTCAACTTTATATTTTTAAAATGTTGGGAAAATATTCTGGACTGAAGAAAACGCATGCGGATGTTACTTCTCCCCCACACGTCACATAGTTGTTACTATTATTAACTAATAAATCATGGGACAGTCAGAACATTTATTGCATGGTCCGAGAACTCGTGCGGAATATCATTTAATAGTGCGTGAGACCACCTGTGATGCGCAGGGATTCTGACATGTAACGTGTGGTGGTGCTGTGTGGCTTCCTGTGGTACAGTGCCCGACGCCCACTGAACATTTAGACGCAACTGGACGATGGCTGTGACCGGTGCGGGGTTTGAAGCCAATCTGCGTTCCATGGTGTCCCACACGTGTTCCATGGTACTGAGGTCGAGAGAACATGCAGGCCAGGGTAGAAGGCGTATACACACTAGAGCACTCTGAGTCGCCCTTGCGACATAGGGACATAGGGATACCCTACTGGAAAGTGGGTGCGCTCAACGTGCCCAGGTATGATATGGGGACAGGAGTGATGACGTCTCGAACATGAACTTGTCATGTCCCCACAATAAATACCAGAGGCTGTCGAGATGCGTAACTGATGGCCCCCATACCATAAGCTCGGGTGTGGGTCCAGTATGGAGGGTGTGAACATACAATGGATTCGCCCGTTTGGGACCCCGAACAGGACCGTCTGTTCCAGACGAGAGTTGCTTCTGTCTGACACAAGCACGACTCGTGTCCGTCTGCGCAAACGTGAAAATAAGAAATAGCAAACTGGCTGTTTCAGAGGAGAAGGGGTTGAGGCCATGCCCCCCTCGCAATACTATAGCAAAAATCAAAATTGGGAAAGAATACAGGAAAGATAAAAATAAGAAACATAAGAAAAAATCATAGAATCACCGAATAATCTGAAAGAAATCCCAGAATATGTGTCTAAACTAACCACGAATTCTGTCGTCAGTAAACGCGCAACAGTCCTATAATCCAGTGTAATAAAGTGAGGCATTTTGTTTGGTTAGAGCGTTACGAATACAATTGTACTTCAGATTTCAGTGAAGTGTTGTTTCTCTAATGCCTCGGTAGTTTCTTCCTCTGTTTTTCCCTCTCATTTCCCTTCCTCATTCTTTCCCCCTCTCTCCTTCCCTCCCCCTTTTCTTTTTCTCCCTCTCCCCCTTTGCCACCTTTAAAAAATACGGCGGCCCCATCCCTTTCTTCCTTTCTCTTTCCCCTCCTCTCTCCCTTTCCTTGTACCTTAATTTCCATCTTTCTCTCTTTCATTCTCTCTCATTCTTACATTATTGCTCTCTTTCTTTTTCTCTTTGCTTCTCTCTGTTTCCTTTTCTCACTTTACCCATCACTCCCTTCACTTTTTTATCTTTTTTTTTTTCTTTTTTTTCTTTTCTTTTTTCTCTTTTTTCCTTTTTTCTTCTCTCCCATTTCCTCTTTTAATAATTTGTTAATATATTGAAGATTTCTCACAGTCTTCTGTCTCATTCATTCACTCAATTTTCATAAAGCTTTTTAAAATTTTCTGTTCGATTTTTTGAAAATTTTCTTTTATACAAACCTAGCCCTGACGATATTACACAATTATCCAATTTGGTGCAGACGTTTGAAAGTTTTGCGCTCACATACATTTCGGCGATTCATTTTTATTTCTATTGGTTTAACAAAATTTAATGTGCTCCCCACCAAAAGATCAGTTGGATCCGCCTCTGAACACACAACATAACAATCAAAATAGGCGCGTCTGCTCCAAGTGATCCTCCAAACATTTACGCATAAAAAATTGCAAAAGGTGGTCGAAGTTGCCTGTTCGCGCGTTGCCGTGGCGGCGGGGGCCGCTGCCCTGCCTTCCGCCCCCGGCGCCACAGGCCGCGCCGCCTCGCGAACGCGCCTTAACCTATGGAAGACATCAAAGACCGGGCATTTATCTTAGCAGGGCAACTACGCCAGAGAACCTTCTGGACTTCCCCGAGCGCCCCCGGTGGCTGCGGGGCCTGGAGACACCCGGGGCGCTCGCGGCCACTACGTTGCACGATCTGCGCGCCAGGCTCCGGACCACACGCTCAAAACACTGCCATGAACAATTTTCATAGTGAAGTATTGCGCGTTCCCAGTGATATGCGACAGAGTTTCTACTACTCGCCTGCCATTCGTCTACGGCACGAGCCACTTAATAACAGGCTTTTTACAGCTATGTACATTTTTCTTCGATGAATAACAAAGTTAGATTTGTCTCCTATGAGTAAAACTATGACTTATATTAAATCCCCGCCCCCGAAAATGAGACACGCTTCAATCTTTTAAGTGACCCTCTTTCTATCAGCGGAAAAAAATTGAAGAAATATTTGGAGCGGTTTTGAGGGAAAAAATGTTTAACAAATTAAAATTGCCTGTACTTCGCGCAAAATTACACGAAAACTACTCATGTTTTCGAAAATTTGAATGTTTTAAAGAGCAGATGTTTTTGGAACGGTCTTCGTCTAAAGCAAAAACTTCTAGCTTCAATTCTGTAATTTTGAAATGATAGATTTTCCAATTTTCGAAAATATGGAGAGTTCGCCAAAAATGGGACTAGCACCATATTTTTTTACCGTCTCTTGATACATACGAGGAGAAAATTTAAAGAAACTAGAAGTGTTACAGAAAGGCACTGACTTTTTCGTAGTAAGTTTTCTAATTTATTTGGTGTGCACTGGTACTGTACAGTCTTGCCCTTCATTCTTGACTGCTGACAACGATCGCCGCCCAAAGTACATTTTTAAAAATTTTCTCAACTTTGCGGTTCCCAAATAATAGGACCGAAATATTATTTTAGGTATATTAAAAAGGCGAAAATCTCGTCCTAAACAGCAATTTTCATTGAAAAATGTATTTACTTATTTATTTTTACGTCAAAAACAGTTAAAAACTGCGTATGACGTACTATGGGGAAAAGTGAATTGTGTGCACATTTTCAAAATTCTGTGATCCCTACACTAAATCATATACTACTTAAATTTTGAAAAAAAAACTCCCATTTAATAAAATCTATTTCTAAGGATAAAATGGCAATAAATTTTGGCTCTTATCCATGTTGTCCAAATTTGGAGCCGTCTTTAAGAAAATGGCGTAAAGCGTTACTGTAAATGCGAAATATGAAACTCTTTTTCACAGGAATAATATTGAGTTTTCGAAAAACTTCATTTGGAGTAATTTGAAGAACATCCACTCGCAAAAATAATAATTTATACAAATTCATTGAAATGTGCATATTACCTGCTAGAGAGATATTGAAAAAAACAACACATGCATATTTTTTGAAAAACAAGAGAATACACCAAAATTAAATTTACGTCATATTAAACTGTACCGTCACAATTATCCGTCGGAAAAGTTTGAAGAAAACATTTGGAGCCATTTTTGAGAAAATAGCGTATGAGGGTTTCTGAAAATTTTGCAGCAGAATATTGAGCTTATACAAGCAAATGTTGACTTTTCGAGAAACTTATTTCACAATATTTAAAGCACGTGTACTCGTAAATAGAAGACTGCAAGGAAATCGCCTCTAATGTAAATATTGCGGACGTGAGAGGCAAGTAAAAAAAAATTTTTTGTAAGTTTAGAAAAAAACAAAAGAATAGAGTAAAATAGCATTTATGTAATTGAATAGGGCTTGTTTGGTACTAACTCTACCAAAAATTTAAAGAAAAAATTTGGAGCTGTTTTGGAGGAAACCTTGTTTTTGTTATTTTTTAAATTGCAAATAGTTCGTGGTGGTGCCGGCAGATGACGCAATACTACATGAAAGAACTATTTATGGACAACAAATTTCATTTAAAGGAAAATCTGTCTTTAATTTTGTAGTTGTTTGAAGACGCCGGGAATAATTCAAACTTTTGCAATTTTCGAAAATTCAGAGTTATCCGCGAAAATCGGACCTATGCCTCCTTTATAACTGTATTTTACTCTATTTTTACAAGACATTTAAATAAACAATTTTTGAGCCTTTTTGAGAAAATTTTGAAAATGTCCGGGGGGCTTCATGTAAAGTACCCGTGAATTTTAAAGAATGTTTTTCAAAACTTCAAAGCTTCAACTAGAGCCAGATCGACCGGGGTTTCCTCAATTTGGAAAAGGTCGTACGAGTGGTTTAGGCCCTAAGAGTATTCACAGACGGAAGGACAGACAGACGGACGGACGTTTTGAAAGAAAGAACAAAAAACTTTCTCGGTATCGGTAAATACATATATTTCCGTTGAAATCTCGAAATCGATTTTCCGCAGCATTACATAACTTTCTCTGCACTACGTATATACGTTTGCATACGAGAAAGTAAAAATTTGGTGCCGATTTAAAGAAAAAAATATTAATAAATAGATCTGCTTATATTTTGCCCAAAATTAAACGAAATTCTCTTTTAAAAATTGTACATAACCGTATTTCATGATCTGTCTTTATTGAAATTCCATTTAAAAAGATTCTATTAAAGAAAAATCTCTATCAATATTGTAGTTGTTGGGAAGAGCCCAAAAAAGTTACAGTTTTGTAATTTTCGAATAAAACTGGGATTTCAACGAGCACTATTAGACCTGCACCATTCTTTTAAGCGTCCTTTAGGTTATCCGGGGGAAAATTTTCATCGAGAAATTTGGTGCCGTTTTGAGAAAATTTTTTTAAGCTTCATGTGAAGTACCCTAAAAACTCAAAATATCCGACTGAAAGTCCCAAACCTTGAGTTTGTTCAAATCGATCGGAGAATATCAATTTTAGAGAAAATTAGCTGAACGGTTTAGGCGCTAGCGTTTACCACGGACAGATAGAGGGACGGTCGGACCCTTTTACCGTCAATAAATTTTTCGGTAACGTGACCGCTCTACCTTTTCACTATTCTCTAAAAAGCCTACAGCGGGTCACTCAAGTACCCTAGTAGTATTACTTGACCTGTGACTGTTATGACAATGTCACACCAAAAATTAGGAATGGTTTTCTATGTCCTAACTGCCCTACAGGAGTGGGTTCGTCTTTTAACCTGCTTTTTTGTAATAAAAGAAACATAGGCATTCTTGTAACTATGAACAGAGTTCTAGATAATTCTGTTAAATACTTGAATACAATTTTATCTAGCATTTACACATTGCATTGAAAAATTCTATCACTTGCTCTACCTTTAGCAATTACGTGATTACCTAACAACTGCAGTTGCGTTTTAACGCTTGCATAAACACTTTACATAAGATTATATTACCCTTAACTTCACAAAAACACAATAAAATACCTGTACACAAGACAATAATACATGGAAACACAAAATACTGAAAAAGAATCACATACCAAAATACCCTTTACATACACCTTCAAAGAAATTGTCACTTCAATAGTGAATGAAATATATACAAGACGTTGTTTCACTTTCACTAGATTATTACTTTATACAATTTACCCAGAAAGAAAGAAATGTCGTTATGCAAAAAATAATTTTACTAATTATTGGTTTTGAACAATTTGAAACGTTAAACAATAAATTGAAAACACACTAAAAGAACAAATATTATCGTTAATAGAATAATGAAAAAAATAGGTTTTTACAATTCTTTACAGGAATTAGCTATCTGGCTTCCTTTTACGACTGCAATATTGTAAAAGATTACGTTTAAATGATTTTAATATAATTGCTCGACTATCTAAGTCTGTAAGTGAGGTGAATTCTATCTCTGTAGCATAATTCTCGCTTCTTTAAACAGTTTTCTTTTTGAGAATTTGTATTGAAGTTTTCTGCCTCACGACACGTCTCAAAGAAATATTTCCACAGCTTAGAGCGGCGACGGCGACCCAGAACCTTTCAAGGTCGTGGCAACCCCTTTGCTTCGGCGTACGCGTCCTCTGGTGAATCGCTACCACAGTCTTTCGAATTTTATACAATATGACTGCAATATCTCCGCATAATGAATTTCTTACGTGGTAAACCAAGACGAAAGACAAAAAAAAAAGCTTTTTCAATCTTCTTATCGTCGAAATACCGCGAATTCTCCTCTCCGTCCGGCACGAACAATTGCGGTGCGTTCAGATCGGCGGTCGGTAGCGAAAGAGAAAGCTTTTCGTAGCGGTGCTTTGCGCTAGTGCTGATATTTTCAAGGGTGGTTTTTTATTGGTTGCCGTTCAATTCTTCGCGAGTGCGTTCAGAAACTTTAATAAATTCTCGCAAGGGATACCATTTACTGCTGGCGCGATCTCTTGCAATTCGGTAACACTATAATTGCATCGTGTCGTGTCTTGACGTTCTCGGGTGCTTCTCAAAAATCAATGGAACCGACATTTGAGCGGTTACAGTAACAAAGATCCACAAAACATGAATTCTGGTTACACCACGTATTACAGAAAGTAATTATACTATTAGACCGGGATCCAGCAAGAAAAACGACGTATGATATTTGCTTAAAGTTTTTGACAAGTTAGCCAGTGTTATGAGGGACAGGGAAACGCAAGTATGATGCCTATAGGTGTCGGCGTTGCGCTGCAAAATGTTTTGAATGTGTCGGAAAAAACTATGCCATTGGGGAATGAGTACTTTTCTTGTATATTGTGTATAGTTTACATATTTCATTGTTTTCCTTGACTAAATAAAATTGCAATAATTGAATTAAGTAATAATGTGGAAAGCAACTTTATTTTCAGGCATGTTTCAGTGTATTATTAATTATATAGTATATTATTTATTACAATCAGGAGTGCAATTAGAATTTTTTTGTGTGTCCTAAATTTAGAAGCAATCCAGAATAGTATGCATTTAATAAAATAACCTGCGCAATTTAAAAGTCACTTCAGAACTGGTTATTAATTTGATAAGAAAGCTTATTATTTGACTCATCCAATAAAATGAAGATCAATCATCTTGTCCCACACTTAAGTGATGTGTCTTCTCCCCCCTTACACAATACTAAAACTATGATTTATCCCGACCTTCCACTACATTTATTTGCTGTTGTTGAGTGAATATTCTTCTCTACAATTTTTTTATTGTTGCATTCAGGTGATAATACTTCACTTATGACATTAACATGTTGAGAGCGTACGAGTTTTAAATGCAGGCCAATAATGAGCTTATACATTGTGAAACGGGCAAAGAGGTTTGTAAGCAATGATATTGATTCAAATTGCAGACCCAGCAAGTGAATCAACGCTGGGCAGAAGTATACATTTGATTTCAGTTTTCAAATTAATTTAACTAATTTGATCTAATTTTTATTGGATGTTTGTACGTTTAGATTACAGAAATTGAAATAATATAAGTAAAAAATATAATATGATTTATGTTGGTGATTTCTTCCATATATTTTTGGATTTTAATAGTATGCAAACTATTCATGAATTCATTGTAATTGTATACTAAGTGTTAATTTTATATAGATGAATTTTGTGCTAGAGAATGCAAGAAACCTAAGTATAATGAAGGGACTAATAGAGCTGAACCTTGTGTAACCAAAATTTTTATATATGTAAAACAAGAATGTTAAATTTGTAAAATGAAAGGGTAAAAGATATAAACAAAAAATACATCAAAATAATTTTCAGCAACATTTTTAGCCATTATTTAAATAAATCTTGGCGTTTTTATAAAAAAATGTGAATAAATTATTTTTTTGAGATCAGTTGTCAAATTTGTTATTTATATGTATTTGTGAAACAATTCTAAAGTAACTTTTAAAATAATTACTGATGCTCTTAAACACATTCTTAGTCTCCTTGTGTATGTAATTCACCTGATCACATAAATGTGTTTATTTATTTATTTATTTATTTATTTATTTAACGTCAAAAAACAGTTAAAAACTGCGTATGACGTGCTATGATTAAGAGTGTACATCAATGTTACATTATCATTTGTTTGCGTTTCAATATATTCCATTCTATTGTGAATTATGTTATAGTTTACACATTTTACTTTACTAAATAAATATTTTCATGTTAAATTCTAATATTTTATTCTATGTATATATTATAATGGAATGTAATGAACTTATGCAACATGAACTTATATTATTATTGATGTATTTACACCTACTGTAATAACAATCAGACTGAAAATTTAAAGGCTAAGTATTTTATATAACCTCGTACGCCAGTGGTACATTTCATTCAGAAGCTGTAGTAAGGAACGTTAATTTGTGTTCCTCATTTTGTGTATGTAATTATGGGCGAGGAGAATTTTGTATGTGAATAGCAGTGAGACCTGTGATAATGTGTACTGGTAAATCAATCCAGGAAGTGTAGGAAAAGTTAAATTTCAATAATTAATATTGGTCAAACAAGAACTCTGTGCATGGGTGTTATAAGGCAAATGATGGCAAGTTAAGTGAAGAGTGAAATCATTAAGCAAACATTTAAATTTTGCAATTTTTCTAAGAGATATTACCACTAGTGGATTTGCTTACGTCCTAGCGCGCAGTTAACAATTTGTTGTTTTTTTTTTTTTTTTTTTTCCTCCTCTTTTCTGTGACAGTGTAAAGGGTTTAATTTGTGAAATACTTTCTAAGAATATATTACTGTTTTTACCTAATTCTGTGTCTGGGTGTATGTCTTTCTCACACCCCAAAGATCCTGCCCCTTCAATATTCAAAGCTCGAAAGAGCTTTCTTTCTGACGACTGCCACGGTAGCTGATGGTGTTGGAATATATATTTGAATATTTAAAAAAAATTGACGTGAAACCTTTAACATTTGCGAAAGTAAAACTTGACAAACAGCACAAAATTTTGGCTTCATCCTCGGAGTCACGGTTACTGTAACACCTGAAACTCGGCTGATTTTTGCGTTCTGCACGATACTACTACCACTACCACTACCACTACCACTACCACTACCACTACCACTACTACTACTACCGCGACTACCGCTACTACCGCTACTACCGCTACTACCGCTGCTACCGCTCCTGTACCGCTACCGCTACCGCCCCCCTCGCCCCCCGACCGCGACCGCTGCTGCTGCCCTGCTGCCCTGCTGCCTGCTGCCTGCTTCCCTGCCTGCTCTCCTGCTGCTCTGCTGCTCCTCATCCTCGCCTGCCTGCTCTGCATACGCTCTGCTTGCCTGCTAGCACCTGCTCTGCACCTGCTCTGCTCTGCTACATTGCGTCTGCTAGCTGCTGCTACTCTGCTACTGTCTGTCTGCTCTGCTACTGCTACGCTGCTGCTCTACTACTGTACTGTTCTGTCTGCTCTGCTGCTGCTGACTACTACTGCTACTGCTCCTCGTCCTCCTCCTCCTCCTACTACTACTACTTATTATATATATATATATATATATATATATATATATATATATATATATATATATATATATTACTATATTACTTACTTTTAATTTTCCCATTTGGGAATCCTCCATCAACTGAGGCATTGATCACACATTAAATTTTGATGGCAATAACTGCCGTTTCTGAAATTGATGAAGGGACAAGGGATTCCTTTAGGGGGGAGCGCCTTTATGAGGAGGATGTTGGCTGTGGTTTTCCATACATTCTCTTTCATCATATCCTTCATTAATCACTAGTTTGCCATTTTCTATAATTGAATATTTATTCATCAAGAAAGCATAATCTAAAGAGACCCTGTTACAATCACCTGCATGATCTGCAGTCTTACATGATATTGCATCACTAGAACTTAATATCTAATTTTGATCCTATTACTGGATTACTTTCTATTTCCGACCAACTCATTACTACGCCCTACCCCATTAATACATTTCCTGGCCAATGTGGCTGTACTGACTTCACTGAAGTTACATTATTATTAAATGTTCGTCTACTCAGCCTGGATTTCCCGCCCTCTTGGTGCAGGAACGCAGCTGCGGTTGTTCAAGGCCTTCACGCCACGACGTGGCGTGGGGCCCCCCCTCTCGCGTCGCCACTAGCTGGTTTTCGGGGTCGTCACTCCGATTCCGGTGTTTCGTTGTCCGATCACACGCCTTCGACGTTCTCGTGCGAGTTCAGTCTTCTTACGATAACGCGTTTTATTAACATCGTCCGTTTATCGCTCTGTCCATGGCTGATGGCCCACACGCACTCACTCGCCACGTGTTTTCGTTTGCACTCGATTGTTTATCACTCGTCAGCGTTTATGTTACAGTTCCTTCGCTAATTTTACTATTCACTGTCTTAATTATCGTTCACTTCATAATCAACACTTCCCCCATTTAGATTTTCCGATGTTAGCCGATTAACGTCCATTATTCATCCACATCAATTCCCTCCATCCTCTTTTCTTCTTTTATCACTCTCGCCCCGCGCGACTCGTTCCCCGGACTCGTTCGTGACTCTCCTGTCCTTCTGCGCGCCCGATTCAAATAGGCATCGTTTTTACCACTGACTGGTGGTATGACCATTAGGTCATAATATATATATATATATATATATATATATATATATATATATATATATATATATATATACAGTAAAACCCCTCTTTTGCACTTTTCATGGGACTATAGGAAAAATGGTGTAAATTGCGGGAAATGTAAATAAGGGGAAATGATTTTTTCTCTTCAAAACTATAAATAAATTGAATTTAAATACTAAAAAACCAATAAGAATTATAATATCCAGTATTATTCACAAATAAGATTATAAAGACAAAAAGAAATCAGATATTTTGGTTTGTTTTCTTCTTTTAGCTTGGACTGATTGAATTTGAGACTAGTTCATACTTTTATCAAAAGTAGTATCACCACCATCTGCAGCAGAGAGGTATTTTTTTAATGTTTCTAGGGCTGCAAATGCTTGTGCACTCGTGGGAGGAGGTTGATCATCATCGTCACTGTCATCTTCACTTCCATCAGCATCTTCACCAACAGCATTATTTTGAAGATAATCTTGAACAATATCTTTTAATGGTGATTGCTCATCAGCAGTACGAACATCATTGTCCACAGATACAAACTCTTCAAATGAAGTTTGAGACTTAATACTTGTCCAGCCCTCACACTCAAAATCAGAAGCATCTTCCACGGCCTCTTCTGTATTTGCCAGGAAGCCAGCTTTCTTAAAACAGTTGACAATAGTAGACTGCTTTACTCCCCTCCATGATTTTGCAATAAAATGCAAGGCATCTAATATCGAAATCTTCATTTCTGCTGCATCCTTACCACATTCAATGTACCTTAAATATTTCTGGACTAAATTTCTACGACAGTGCACTTTGAAATTATTAATGATACCCAAATGAAAAGGCTGCAATACACTTGTGCATTTGGCTGGGAAAAACTCCGTTCTTATGTTTTTTAAATTCAACGTTTTGGGATGTGCTGGGCATTGGTCTATAAATAGAAGGATTTTTCTATTTTGTGCTCCCATTTTAGCATCAAGAGCATGAACTTGCTGAGTAAATAACTCTGAAGTCATCCATGCTTTTTTGTTTGAAGCGTACGATGTTGGCATTGTTCTTATGTTTTTAAAGCAACGTGGCTTTTTTGCTTTGCCAATAACAAACAGACACAAGGTTTCCGTTCCATTTGCGTTTGTCCCCAACATTACCGTGAGGCGAACTTTACTATGTTTTCCCCCATGGCATGGTTCATTTTTCATCGCAAACGTTTTATTCGGCAGAAGATTAAAAAATAACCCGGTTTCATCGATATTGAAAATATATCTTGCATCATAATCACTAATTAATTCATGAAGACTGGAGTATTTCCAGGAAGAAACAAAATTTTTATCAACACTATTCGATTCTCCACAAATTGCCCTATATACAATATTGTACCGTTTCTTAAAACGATCAATCCAACCATTGGACGCAACAAAATCGTCTATTCCTAACATATCTGCCACGTTTTTAGCATTTTCCCTCAAAATTGTACCATTAATTGGTATATTGGATGCCCTTGTTGTCTCGAACCAGTTTTTTAATATCTCTTCCAGTTTCTCATATTTTGAGTATTTCACGTACTTTCTCTTTTTAGATTGTTGTCCGCACTCCTTTGCACTCTGTTCGATTATTTTTCGACACTTCACGATTGTATTTAGAGTTAAAATAGAAATTTCCAACTGCTTCGCCAACACAACACGTGGTCCTGGAAAAGCGTCCACTTTCTTCAAAATCTCCATTTTCTGTTCAAAAGAAAAACTTCTTTCTTCTCCATTGTACTCCACTTCTACAGCTCCAAGTTTTCGCACAATTTCACCCTGCAATTTACTTAAAATCACTATCATTTTCGCACTATCACAAGCCACAATGAACGCAGTACTGATACTGAATGGCCTAAGTCTCCCTCAGACCGACGCCACCCAGAACGACGCGACGTGAAAAAATCGCGCTCCTTGCGAGACCGGAAATCGGTAAAACGGCTTGTGTTGTGGCAAGCAAACTGTTGTATATTGCGGGAAAACTGAAATTATACTAACGTAAATGGGGGGTATTTATAACATTATGAATATACGAAAATTGATGGGACCGACAAGAAATGTTGTAAATGCCGGGAAAACGTAAATTGCGGGAACGTAAAAGCGGGTTTATATATATATATATATATATATATATATATATATATATATAGTGACGTCACGGGGTTATACGAACCCGTAACGCCACCATAAGCCACTATAAAAGACCAGAGAACTGAGAAATAGGGTACGAGGCGGAGCGATGGTTCGAGAAGGCGACATCTACCCGCAGGTTTCCGCACTCCGATGTCCAAAGTTAGCGGATAATATTTTCTCGAGAGGGCGCGAAGGAGGAGAAAATTCACCCCTCCAGAAATTTTTCCCCAGGCGGAGTTGCATAAATACCGCGACGCACTTTGGTAGAGCTCTCTTACGACTTCGACAGCGACGGCGACTCAACTAAATTCTTCAGCGGTAGTAATTGGTTAGTGCAGGAGTATAATTTTACTTGCTTAAGTAAAGCTGATTTAAGAAACGTGGTAATAAGTGATAGAATTCAGAAGCAAAGTGCATGTACAGCATTTGCACTAACATTACGCGAGTAAGCAAGCGTTGTGACTGCTCGAACTTGAAATAGTTTCATCATCGAAGTAAATTCGCGCAGAAGGACTCTGAATTAAATCCAGTATTTAATTTTGTACGCCACGACCACGCACGCTCAAAGTGTGGTATGTCGGCCGAGTGCTAGAAGTAGTCAATTCAAGCACCTTAGTTATTTAAAACTGGAAGCGCGAGCAACGGGTACGCGGCAGGCGGCAGAAGGACGACTCCAACACTCAAGCGTAGGCGAGAAAGACTTGGACCAATCCGTGGACGGTACGAGTCTGAGGACGAGAGAAAGGTTTGGAATTTGGACGTGTGGCGGCATCCTGAGATCGAGCGAAAGAAGAGGTGTAACCGCGGGACATCGAACCAGTCTAGTGACGTGGCGAGGACTGCGAGCGACCGAACACCCCAAGGTTAACTGACGGCGAGCGGGAAGGAAATGTCGAGGTAAAGAACTGGCAACTTCTATGCGGCAATTTGTTGGGAAACTGTGTAGCGTTAAACACCAGGCGTAGCGTCCTAAAATAGGTGAAAGTTACAAATAATTACTGGGAAAATATTTCGAACGTATGAGCGGCGTTTGATTTCATTCGCTGTACGCACCAGTAAATTCGTTGAACGCCATACCTTGTACAACTTTTCTAAAGTAAATTATAATTTTCATGTAATGTAAAAGTAATCTTATTGAAAGTATTGTTTCCATTGTATGATGTCAGGGATAATCAGTTGTTATACTTTTGAAAAGGGTACGATTTATTAACGTGTGTCACGTTTATTCTTGTGTTAGAGTTAACAGCATTGTAATAAATGCGCAGCTCAAGGCTGACCTCTGTGAAGTCTATAATAGAATAATTGTAGAGAATCACTTAAAGGGCCGTGCACGGAGAAAACTTTAGATTAACCACAGTTAAATGAGGTACACGAAATAATTGAGAAGGAGGTCAAAGCAAAAGTATTGTAAATAGTGCGTATTGAAGTAATCAGGCAGTCAAGGTGACGCCTATACATTCTCTTATGGTTGTGTTATTTCTGTTCTTTTGTTTCTGTTTTCTTTGCAGTGACCATCTACGTAAAGTACATACTTATTGTATATTTGTGCCACTGTGTAATTTGTTTTACTGAATATATGCTCATTTTACCAGAATTTTATATAATTCATTGTGTCAAGGGTTCATACCTTTCTCATACCCGAAAGATCCTGCTTCCTGAGAATTCAAAGCTCACTTCACGAGCATTCATAGTTTCACGCTTCATCGCCACCGGCTGGAAGATAGTAGGTGGGCGTGTTATTATATATATATATATATATATATATATATATATATATATATATATATATATATATATATATATATATGGAACTAAAAGTCCCGAACCATTTAAAAACGAAATTTGTCCAGCAACTGCTACGAGGGAGTGCTACGAGCTGGCTCCTCGCCATAAACCCGTTTTCCCCTGATTTCGCCGATTTTAAGGTACGGTTTCTGGAGCCCCAATGGGGATGGGGAGTCCGGTATGACTATGAAAGGCGAGGATGGGAGGAAAAATTGGGCGTATCGTTATTAGACTACGCGGTTGATGTGGTGGCGGCACTGAGATTATGCACTCGCAGATCTCAGATGCAAAACTGATTGGGATGATCACCTCACACTTCCCCTTTCAGATTCAAAATCTATTGAACAGTGTAGACTTGCTTGATCTCGAGAAAATACAGCTTCTTCTCGTCGAGTGTAATCGGACGCGCATGTGTCAGGGATCAGGGGGAGGACGACTAAACAGGCTGTACAGGGACGGCGAAAATCAAGGACGCGGGCAATGGCGGCCAGAACAAGATGATTTTCCGTGGGAACGCCACGGAGGTCCGCCACGTCCATAAAGTTGGCTGACACACTATAGCAGAACAAAAAAATAGCTCATAATTTTAGGCTAATTAAATGTCGTATGCCCAAATTTTGGGCTCTTGTAGTTTTCTCAGAAATCAATGTTCTGCCAGCTTTAGAATAAATCCAGCTGACAAAAAATCAAAAATTAAAGTTAGAACAAAAATACTAGTACAATAATTAAAGGCAAATTATAGGCTCAGCAAAAACAATATTATTAATAAATATTAATATTTACTATTGTAAAAATAATAATAATAATAATGTACAACACCATTCAATTCGAGATAGACCAACTTGTGATAATATTGTTGTTCATAAATATTTTTCATTAAGGCGATGTAGAATTTTTTGAAAATTTTAGTAGTTTTCGTGCAATATTTGTAATCGTAAAAAATTACAAAACGAAGATTTTCTCAAAAACGGCTCCAAATTTTTTCTTTAAATTTTGGGTATGGTTTAGTGCCGAACGAACTCTATACGATGATGTCAATGGCATATTGCTCTATTCTTTTGTTTCTTTTTCAAAAATTATGGAAATGTATTTTTTTTTACATGTCTCTCACGTCGGCAATACTTACATCAGGGGCATTTTCTTTACATTATAATTATGAGTACTTGTTTAAAAAAAATTTCTCAAAACTCAAGTTTTCTGTTAAATTGAGGTCAAAATTCCGCATTTTTGGAAACGTTCAAATACAATTTTCTCAAAAGTGGCTTCAATTTTTTCCTCCAATTTTTCCAAACTAGTGCTAATTGCACTGTTTAAAATGACTAAAGTTAATTTGGGTATTCTTTTTTTTAAAAAATACATAAATGTATTTTTTATCTCTCACGGTTAATAGGCACATTTCCAACGATTTGTATACATTATTGTATTTGTGAGTGGCAGTGCCTCAAATGACTTCAAATGAAGTTTTTCGAACACTCAATAGATTCCTTTGAAAAAGAGCTTCAAATTTCGCAATTGCAGTAATGCTTAATCACCATTTCTTAAAAACGTCTTCAAATTTCTCAATGAAAATGTCTATTTAGGACGAGGTTTATTGTACTTTAATATTCTTGATGTAATATTTCGGTTGTACTATCAGGAAAGCAAAAAGCTGAGAATATTTTTAAAAAAATATTTACTTTGGTGACAATAGATGGCAGCTGGTCAGAGAATGGAGCAAGACCTTAAAGCCAGACCACACCAAGGAAATTAGAAAACTTTACTCTGAGAAAGTCTGTGCTGTTCTCTAGCAGAAGCTCAGAAATCTCAGACCGGTTGGCCCAGCAAGGTTAACTTTTATCTGAGATGCTATCGTAACCAGGAAAAGTAGTAAAGCAACAAGGTTTCTGTTTGGTGTAGGAAGGTTTTGTGTAACTATTGAAACCTTGTTGCGAGTTATGGGATACTTTTTCACTGTGGAGATGTTTCCAAAAATGAAATCTCTTTATTAAAGGTAGATTTTGAAATAAGGTCGTGTGGAATTTTTTGAAAAGGTAAGTACTTTTCACGTGAATGTATGGGCAGGAAAGTAGGTGCTGTTTTATCTCCTAGTTCATGTTATTATTTTAATTGGTGCTGTAGTATTTTAATAATGTCCCTCATAGCTTTTGTTTTGTTATATGCATTAGCAATGTACTTATCATCTGTCATAATTTTTGTTTGTTTGATTACTTTTTGAGGATTGAATTATATGTTTTGCAGTATGAAATGAAGTTGGGGTTACATTTGTTTTGCGTTAGTATTTTATACTTGTTGCATTTTCTTTCACATCACAGTTTAATGCATTTGATAATCCATGATTTGGTTTTCTTATTTTGGATCTCTTTGGGTTTCTGAGGAATAGTGGCATTGAAATGTCTCAAATATATATTTATGAATGAGTTAAACTTATCATTTGTATCAGTTACCTTCTATACGTTATTCCAATTTTCTAATCTGAGTAAGTTTTGAAATTTTATTATGTTCCCTTGGGAATAGTAACGAGTTACTTGGTAAGTTGTTCTGTAATTTTTTATTCTATTTGAAGTCTTAGAATCTGGGCAGTGTTGTCACTGAAGCCTGTGGTAAATATAACAACAGAAAAACTAGTTATTTGCATTTATTAGTATTTGATCTATAGAGGTGCTTTTTTGGATATTCTATTTGGTATATTTAAGGTTGTTTATAGATTGTACAATTTTAGTAGGTCTTGCAAAAATTATTCTTACTGGATTAGGTGGATTAATTTTTATTGAAGTCACCAGAGAGAATAATTTAATACTGTCTGGGTTTTTAAAGTTTTGTTAGAATAACTTTGAGAGTTTTTAACAAAATTTCCCGATTACCCGTAGGGCTACACTATGTGCCTAAGACCTATGTTTTTATTGTAGTTAAATCAGTGATGATCTATTTCAAAGTCTCTTTAATGTGATGAGTGTGATCAGTGTAGGGTACAAAACTAATAGTATCTCCCAGTACTCCCACCATAAGCATGATGTGCATTGTTAATATCTTGACATGAGCTTCTAGCTTAAGAGGAGCCTGGTATGTGTGTGTTGTCTAATTGTTCTTTGGTTAGCCAGTGTTCTGTAAAGCACAATATTGAAATGTCATTGATGTTCTCCTCAAGTAATAATTATATATCAGTGAGTTTGGTTTATTTGTGACTATATTTTGATGAAGAATGTGAAGTTAGTACAATGGATATTGTATTTATATGGGGAATAGGAATAGGTATGGGGAATAAGAAGTGTTGAAGTAGGTGAAGGAGCTAAGGAAAAAGGAAGAGAGTGAAAGAAGGGATGAGGCGCAGGAGCAACTGGAGGGGGTAAGAGAGTTGGGAGGGGGAAGGATGTAGAATGGAGAGGAGGGGTGTGAAAGAAGAGGAGGAAGAAGAATGGGTGGGAGATAGTTGTGGGATAACAGGGGATCCCAGTATATATGCGATGAACCTGGGTCCTAGTTTCTGTTTGCCTATCACCCACCTGCTTGCACATTCAAACAGTGGATGCCACAGTACTGGCAAATTCTGACACAAGATTCTATCTCTAACATAAGTGAAGTCTTAAAAATTTTTTAAAACTGCAAAAGTTAAAAGTTTTCCAACATCTTTGTACAACTACGACATTGCAGATAGATTTTTGTCATAACAGCATCAGTTGCCTGTAAATATATCTTGAAATAGGACCAAGTAGAATTTTTCGAAAATAGGAGTTTCTATCATGTAATTTTGTGTGAAAAATAGGCAAATTTGAAACAATTATTTTCCAGAGAAAGCTATTATGTAATAACGTAGTGTAATAATAATGGACGGAACAGAAATTGTTCTGCTTTCATTTTCAGAGAATTCTCGGTATTCGAAAATTGCAAAAAATTAACATTGCAAAAGTATTATATTGTTGACAGATATTTTTTTCCTTAATAAAATCTGTTCTTGAAAACTAATCTTGAAATAGGGTAAATCAAAATCTCTGAATTTTTTAATATTGCAGGTGCATATTTTTTTATTTTATATTATAATTTTCTTGTGTTTGGAAGGGGATTGATGTACAGGTAAAGTGAAAGGCATGTTAATTCTAAGAACCTGAGTTTGAATCCCTGCACACATAAACAGTCAGTCATGTAAACAACACACAACAGTCATATAAATTCAGTCTTTGGAAACACTTTTCATTGTCCATGTAATATTATATTATACGTACAAATAACGTGAGAGACTGCAGATAATATGAGAAAGTTAATGAAGTTGAGCACCACTAGTTTGATTTAACATTGTAATGGTAATTATCAATGTTTTTAACGTAGATAAATTTTAATTTGTAAATTGAAGTTTTTATTATTACAATGTTTTCAAAGTATTATGATTTGCATGAATGTTACTAATTTCTATTATTTTACCAAATGTATTACAGCATACCTAATGATGTTTGTAATCAATTCACAAAGCAATGTATAACTTACACCCTACATTTGTTTTCAAATATAATCCAGTAAAAATAATTTATGCAAAAAGAGAAATGGACACTAATTAATTACAATATATCTCAATTTTGCTTTTAGTTAAAGAGAGTCTTCAAGACATTTAGTTTTCATAATACTTTGTTCTATAAACATCTTTCCTTGAGTTACCTTTCTGTAGCATGCAACAAGAAATTGATATCAAAGTACTCGTCAATGCTGTAAGAAAACTTGTAGATAATAAGTAAAACAAATCATCAAAACATTCAATTCATATTGCATATCTGCAAATGTATTTTTATGGTAAATCTTTCAATGTTCATTGTCAAAATATGATACATGTCAATATACAAAATACACAACAAAATAATATTACATTTACAATCTTTTTACCTACATGCTTTGGAGGCATATTGTCTTTAAGGTGGTAATGACATTGGATTACTTCAATGACATATAGTTCAGTTAATAAATCAGCCACCGTAATAGAGAAGTTCTCAAAGTATAAAATTATGGAATGGATCATATACTTTTTGAACTCCAGTGTGTCTGTTTTAATAATACAGATATCTTGGTAAGAATAACAATTAATATTCCACAAGTGATCAATTGAGCGTATCATAAAATTGACAATGGTATGAAAACAAAGCAAGAACAATATTTTAGAGCCTTGTGTATTGCACAAAGCATACCACTAAGAAAATGTATCGGCATTACTTTTAATACACCCTGATACTATATAAATAATTGCAACATACAAATTTATTCATTACTTTTGTCAGAAAATCTCAGAAACCAGATAAAAGGTGAATGAGATCAATGAAAATCTCACAATACTTTATGGTATTTCAAACAAAGTATGGGTAAGTAGCACATTTTCCAAAACCTATTACCAAATACACATCAGACATAAATAATATTTTCCTACAGTACTCTTTCAATATAATAGGCCTACAGTAATATTTTAATATAATATCCAAAACAAGTAAAACAACAGCAGAAAATCAGAGAATGGCAAAATTAAACACACATCAAGAAACAAAATCTAAACATCAGAAAAACACAATCTGAACATTAAAGTATAAAGGTCTTCCAAATTTGAACATTTAGAGTCCAAAACGACACAAGTTAATTGTCTATATGATCCTGATGAATTGCCCTTTTCTTGTCTTGTTCTTTTTCTTGTGAACATATTTTGTCAAACATAGCTTCCAAGGTAGTCAGTATATTAATCACCACATCATACAAAATTTCTGTTACATATTCCAACCTGTTGCTCAATGGAAAATCCGGCCCAACTAAAGCAAAATCAGAAACATAATTAAGAAGAAAGTAATAAGTAAGTAAAAGTAAGTAAGAAGAAAATATTTGAGTGAAAAGATAAAATAAACCATACCGTTTGATTCCAAGGACTCCAAATCGTCTATCATGTTCTGACATAAATCCACTGATGTTAAAATGGCATCTCGACTCAAAAGTTCACCTCTCTGCAACATAGTGGACAGTCTTCTTTGTACGTCATTTTGAAAGTTCAAAAGAGCATCTTGCCAGGCATCAAAAAATGCATCATCCATTTGGCCCAAATTTCCCATATTGCAGAATTTCAAAGAAAGAGTTGCTTTAGAAAATTCAGTCTTCGATCTCTGTGGATCAATATCTCACTACCTCTGTGTCCTTGAGTTTCTGAATTCAGTTGTTTTGGCTCTCCTGTGTGGGACCTATTGTTGTTTTAAAATATCCTACAATTAGGAGTCCATAGTGCATGCTCCGTCAGCGTAGCCAATAGGAAAGCGGTCCTATATGAAGCATCTTGGAAGCATTTTTTTAATCACCGTAAAAGTTTGTGAAACTGATCGAAATATATTAATATTTCAATACTTAATCTGAATGTTTAAAAAATGAATATATATCTGTGGACTATATATATAAATTAAAATGTATCGATGAACGATTTGAATCATGACGGCTTCAAACAACAATAAGCTGATTGGTGTGACTCGCACATTGCGAGAGATTCCGATCGTTCACACGAAGTAGGTTTTAAGATTTCAGTAACATTAATAACTCATTAAAACTAGTTTTACGAATTCCATAACAATTTTTAGTCTTTCTCTCTCTCTTTTTCATCAGAAACTTTATTTTATACATATCTTTTACTACATTCATGATTTTTATGTATCTCGTGTATCGTATGGATACTTACACCTGCACCTTACACAGTTTACAATAGTAAACAGTGTGCCGTACCACGACCACCTTAGTACTGAAGGTGGCCGTGGCCGTACTCTGATGTAGGAACCTTGACACTAACGCGTTTCCCAGCAATTCGTGATTCTTTCTAGGTGCTTAATACCACATTTTACGAAGACCTTCACTTGACCTGGGTCTTCAAAACGGGTAGACGGGTTCATGTAGCTGATAATGTTGGCTAGTGATATAGGGATGACAAAAAAATCGACATTTTTAAAACATCGATGTTTTCCATCAGAAACATCGATATATTAACATCGATATTTTGCTTTCGATGACTCCATCACATTGATATTTTGTTGTAAAAACATCAAGCTTTTTATAAATTTTAATTTTTTTTAAATATTTTTTAATAAAGGGGTTTAAGCATGTTGTAGAGTAGCAGCAATCCACAACGATATCGTTGTTTTGCGTCATCCTCTTTACCACGCTGCACAATTCGCCTGTGCAATCTGAGGAAATTTGGGAGCTGCTCGTGTTATGAATGTATGTTATCTCCAGGCCTGTTACTGCCTGAATCGACAGTGAAACGCGAAATCGATAGCGAAACACGATTTTCTTTATTGTTAATTTTTATATTCGATAATAATTGTTACATACTACTAACATGCTGATATCCAAACAACAAAATATATCCCTTTTACATACTGTAATTAAAAATGGATACGAAAAAAACATGTTTATTAGTCTATAATTAAAACATCGATGTTTTCATCGACATCGAAAACCCTTTAGTGATGTATCGATGTTTTGGTAAACAACGGCTTTGTTTGGTTAGAACTTCTCGGGTCATGGCTGAAGCGTAACCCCCAGTTGGGCCCTTGGTGCGTCGACCTTTGGGCAGGATCGGGCGAAGGATGCTTTTCGGAGCACTTCGAATCCCACTTTAAAGTCCGGCGGAAAACTAGATACCACCCGTCAAAATGCCCAGGTTCCGGAGTTACCCACATCGATAGCTGGTGGTAAGAAATGGAGGAGACGGGATGGATGTCCGTATAGTTAGCACACCCACTAATCAGAAAATTAAAAAAGAGTATTCCACAATTTTGTACTAATTTTAAACTAATTTTGACCCAAATTCAAAATTTTGAACTGATGCACAACATCAAAATAAAAAATGTATACGTTTGCGGGGGTTCACCTACCGTAAAGTTAGCAACAGCACCCAAGAAATTTGATGATATCAAAAAACTAAAAATTCCACAATTTTGTACTAATTTAAACTAATTTTAACCCAAATCCAAAAATTTTGAACTGATGTACAACATCAAAATAAAAAATGTATCCGTAAAGTTAGCAACACCACCCATGAAAATCAATGATATCAAAAACTAAAAATACCACATTTTGTACTATTTAAACTAATTTTAACCCAATCCAAAAATTTTGAACTGATGACAACATCAAAATAAAAAATGTAACTTGCGGGTTACCTACCGTAAAGTTAGCAACAACCCATGAAAATCAATGATATCAAAACTAAAATACCACTTTGTACTAATATTAAACTAATTTAATTTAATTCAAAAACTTTTAACTGATGCACAACATCAAAATAAAAAATGTATACGTTTGCGGGCGTTCACCTACCGTAAAGTTAGAACACCACCAATGAAAATTAATGATATCGAAAACTAAAAATACCATCATTTTGTACTAATATTAAGCTAATTTTAAGTCAAATTCAAAAATTTTCTACCAATGAAGAACATCAAGATAAAAAATGTATACCTTTGCGAGCGTTCACCTACCGTAATGTTAGCAATAACACCTATGGAAATCAATGATATCGAAAAATAAATATGAAATATAGTACAGAAAACTAATATTATAAAATAAAATACTCTTAAAACCAGAAATGATATCAACGTCTTTCGTTTCACTTTAGACAATTAAAGTTGATAAACAGGTAAGTACTGGATTTTAGTTGCCAGTACTTACCTTTTATTCGATGAAACAGAAGTACTTATTTCAAAATCTTCTAATATAAATATTTACTTACTGTTAATCAAACCATCCTTTCTTTCCATAGGAACGCGTGTTAACTGTTTGTAGAGCCCTAATTTTTGGAATATAGATGCTGGAATATTTTTTCTTAGAGTTTAAAACTAAGTTCTTTTTGTCTTCCTAGTTTGCAATTTGTATTTTCCTGATTTGGAAATCAGCAATTTTAAGGAAATTCACTGAGCCGAAATTCAGGAATAGAGCATATTAAAGAGTAATTTACCTAAAATTAGTCTTTAATTTTGAATATAGTTTAGGTGCGATTGGTTTCTAGGCGCTACTAGTTTAAGATGGCTATATTTTATTTTTTTCTAACAATCATAGCCCTGATGAGGGAACAACCTGTCAATGCCTTTTATCTAAAACCACAAATTTTTGGAATTGATTACTTTTATCAATAATCCTGTGATATTTAAGAAGCTATTTAAACAGTAAAATGATAAAAAATGCCTTTACATATTTATTGGCTTTAAGAGTGTAATACAAATTTATTGGGGATCCTATTGTATTTTATTTCAATTATATATGTCCCCGTCTGAAATTGGGACTCATGGCAGTTGCTTAGGTCAAAGGACGGCCTTGCGAACAACCATCCTCGTGTTAAAGGGCCAAGCGGCGGCCACAGGCCTCCTGTGTCCAATGCCCTGTTGCCAAATCCTGAGCTGTTGCCACTTGCTCGGTTATCGCTTCCCAGCTAGGATAACAAAAATTACACTGCTGGCTTGAATAGCCGTTACAGCTTTCTTTCGGAAAATAAGGGTTTCAGTGCAGCTGGTAATTAGTCGATTCTCAAAAGTATTTAATTGAAAAGAACACCTACCATTGACGCAGTTATTCACTTTCTATTCATCTGACTACCAATACAAACAATAAAAAACCGGTCATATTTTCTTGTTTTATTGGTAACGGTTACGCATATATTACAACTTTTACACTACTAACACTTCATCTTCTAATAAACCTTAAGGAAACGACAGAGACACGGCTGAGAGACAAAAAAATATATAATTGAAAAGCAAAACGATATATAAAATTCCACGTCTACAACTGATTTCAAAGTCATTTGTCAGATACATACTCTAATGTACAGAATAAAAAATGAGTAGTGCAGGCTAGGATTTGAACCCGAGATCTTCAGCACAAGAAGCCACCCAACCAAATACGCTACGATATTGTCCTTGGGCAGGTCACTTATGTAGTGTTTTGAATATTACAATGTTCTTTATGCCAGAAAATTCTTTCGAAAAATCGCAAAGCTACTGTTTATTTCAGACAAAATTCTAAATAAAACGTATTTTAAAATTTAGTATTTAAAACGATTGCACTTGGAAATAAATCTCCAGCATGTGTATTGGTGGTGTTCGAAAACATATATATTGTCACTATATAACTCAAACTTTTGCGAAAAACACTCATATTTTAAGAAACGTGCACATGAGATGATTTGAAAGACTAATAATGAAGAGCAGATTACATTAAGAAAGAAATATGTATAATTATCTTTCGTCTAACGCAGTGTATTCTTCAGACAACGTTAAAAAAAAAATCATTTAATAAAGTTTAGATAAGAAAACGATTATAATTGCATATTTTCAATTGTTCATATGTATATTACATTTGCAAAAAAGCAAATACTGTCTTTCTCGAATCGTTAGGACTTCTAGGGAACCATTTCAATAAAAGAAAGTAAAATTCAAAGACCAGCTGTATATTTATCATTAAAGTTACAATTAAGCTAGATATTAAGCAATTAATTTGCATCTCATGTCAAAATTGTTATTTTGCTATCATCAAATCAGGGGCAATTTGGGGACACTCCCCGGCAGGAATAGCGCACATTTCGGAATTGTTTATAAAATTGTCAATTGTTGCAAAATTTTAATTCTCAGTTTTTCGTTCTGGGACATCAGAAAACCCTTCCAACTTTAGAATTGCAAAATTTGGAAATTTTTATAATTTTAAATTTTACAAAAAGTATTCTTTAAAATTGCCTTTAAACGAGATGTAAAATTGCGCAATCCGATTAGCGCTTTCTTTCGTTTTCGAGATACGTAATTGTTCATAAGAAATTAGCATGTCATGACAACTATTTTTTGGGAGTTTCCACGATAAGCTTTTCTACAAGCCGTTTGCAACGCTCGCTTAGTTTCTCCGGCAAATACATTTGAAGTTCCTAACGGAGTGGAGGGACAAGCGGCCAACGCTGCATTAATTGCCACGAAAATTGTTGCTGGTTAGATATTCCTGGTTTTCAGCTCCTTAATTTTTCATTTTATTGTAAATACTTTAAGTTCCATTTGTTTAACAATTACAGCATAAATTTTAAAATACAACTCGAGTCGGCTACCGAACAATCTTCAACTTGGGAGCAAGAAAGAGTCATCAATTGGCTTCCAGAAATACCCCCCCGGTGAAAATTGCGTCCTTCCTCCACACGTTTCAAGGCGAAATAGCCTGAGCTTGTAAGCGTAAATCGTAACCTGGAGAGCATTTCCAAACTTTTCTTCAAAACGGCTCCAAAGTTTTTCGGCCTACATATGTAACCACAGTCGAACATCCGCAAACGTCGGAACTCGAACTCTAGGGCCTCGCGGTCATTAACGTTACAGGGAAAACTGTAACGATGCCACTGAGCTATCGCAACATTTGCAACGTGTACTTAAAAACATTGTAAGTCTTTTTCCATACAAAGTTTTAATTTTTCAATATTACAAATATTCAATTGTTTCATATTATTTGTGCATCAGTTCAAAATTTTGAATTTGGATTAAAATTAGTTTAATATTAGTACAAAACGATGGTAGTTTTAGTTTATCGATATCATTGATTTTCATGGGTTTTGTTGCTAACTTTACGGTAGGTAACCCCCGCAAAGGTTTCATTTTTATTTTGATGTTGTGCATCAGTTCAAAATTTTGAATTTGGGTTAAAATTAGTTTAAAATTAGTACAAAATTATGGAATACTCTTTTTTAATTTTCTGATAAGTGGGTGTGCTAACTATACGGACATACGTGATGGGGGATCCGAGCCGCTTGGACCTTAGTTCAGGTGGCCCCCAGTTGGGCTCTCGGATTCGTCGTGGCAGGGGCCCGGTACTCTGGGAGGGAACTTGTTCCCGGCGCATTGTTTAGACTCCAGAACTAGCGTGGATAGCTAGGAGCTCTGAGCAGGCAGGGGGGCCCGACCCTGGCATTGTATAGGGAGGTTACCATGACTGCGTTCTGGCGGGACCCAAATACCCTCCCCAAGGAGTACTTGTGCGCCTGCGGGGGGGGGGGAGGATAAGAGGGTAGCGCCTAGGTGCCCACCCCGGAGTTCATCCCCCCTGGCAAAGGACAAGTGTGTGATAGGCACACGGTTGACAAATACACTTTGCTAACGTGGTTGTCCCGGTACTCAATTCGACAATCGCCGGGGACCAGAGATGAGGCGGGCTGGTGGGAGGGACTTGAAAAGCGACTCGCGGAGATGGCCTGTGGGATCTGTCTTTGTGCGCCTGCGAAGCCCTTTGTGGGAGCGCAGGGTGGCGAGGCAGCGCCCGCGTAGGCACATGCGCGTGACGAAATGCTCGAGAGGGGGCGCCTGCGCCGGGAAGCAAATTGGCGTGACAGAGGGGTCTTTCGCGCGAGGCTGCTCGTCGCATGCCATCTACGTAGAACGCGAATACTCTGAATTCAACAGTACGCACCTTAACTCGTAGACCGAGAGCCAGTACTTCCGTTTGCGATGAATTTCGCAGCAGTTTTTTATAAATTACTCCTCAGAATGCCCGGTGAGGTGTTATATACCATATAATATCATCTGATCTCTAAAAACATTTACTGCATATTGAATAAAAGAAAAAGGTACATTAACCGTATAACTTCTTCCAAAACTTAAATAAACCATTCCCGCGAAAGCTTTTCCAAAAGAACATGTCCTAATTTAAAATTCTTTTTTTTTTTCTTAATTTGTTGCGTCCACTCCTTGACGCAACGCGTCTCCAAGCCCCATAAGGTGCGTTGAGCGCTTTGCCCTTGGGAGTAATCCTCCATTAATGTGCATTATTATTTAAAAATTAGGCCCGTTTGGGCCAAATCGTTTCTTACCGTCTTGAAGGACAGAGATTTTATTTTCATTTAAAGTCGTTTTGGGGGGCACTTCACCATGGTCGATCTAACAAATAAACTACATTAAAGTTTTATTTTCCTGCGATTCGTTTGAGGCGATGTCAATGTATGAAAAGGAGGTAATAAATAAACTTAACTCGAACGACCGACGCTGTCATTTTGACGGCTAGAATATATCAAGTAATGTTATCTTTACCGAAATTAACTGGAGGTTATTTTAATTACTTACTTTTAAATGTATTTATAATGAAAAGTATATGTTAAAATGTCAAAAATTTTCATCCACTCGAAATGGTTATATTGATCGATTTATTTTAAACGCCAGATTGCCGCCAAATTAACTGCATCCCAATAGCTGTTAAATTGTGACCTGGGTGCGTCGACTTGTTTTGTTTATATCATCTTATCTCTTTTCCAAGAAAGTCTTTAAACGGCTGTATATCCTAAATTATTAGCCCTACGACGGTGAAATTTGCATGGAAAGATAACAATAATCCCTTCTACATTCGAACTTTCAAACCAATTTTTTTTAATTTCTTCATGATTTTAGAAAATTTATAGCCTTCGATGGGGAAGTTATGAATACCATTGTAATAGTCATTCAATTTCTTGTTAGGACGAATGTTTTCAGAAGTTTATAGCATTCTAAACATTCTGAAATCATTAAACGGCTGAATCTCTTAAACTATTAGCCCTACGACGCTAAAATTTGCATGGAGAAATAACAATAATCTCTTCTACATTCGAAATTTCAAACATATTTTTTTTAATTTTTTCACGATTTTAGAAAATTTATAGCCTTCGATGGAAAAGATATGAATACCATTGCAATCGTCATTCAATTTCCAGTTAGGACGAATGTTTTCAGAAGTTTATAACATTTTAAAGATTCTAAAATCTTCAAACGGCTGTATCTTCTAAACTATTAGCCCTACGACGCTGAAATTTGCATGGAAAATTAACAATAATCTGTTCTACATTCGATGTTTCTAACCTATTTTTCAATAATTTGTTCTTGATTTTAGAAAATTAATATCCTTCGATGGAAAAATTATGAATACCATTGTAATCGTCATTCAATTTGCAGTTAGGACGAATGTTTTTAAAAATTTATAGCATTTTAAAGATTCTGAAATCTTTAAACGTCTGTATCTCCTAAACTATTAGCCCAACGACACTGAAATTTGCATGGGAAAATAACAATAATCTGTTCCACATTCCTACTTTCGAACCTATTTTTTTAAATTTTTTAATGATTTTAGAAAATTTATGGCCTTCGATGGAAAAATTTTGAACACCATTGTAATCGTCATTGAATTTCCAGTTAGGACGAATGTTTTCAGAAGTTTATAGCACTTTATACATTCTGAAATTTTCAAACGGCTGTATCTCCTAAACTATAGGCCCTACGACGCTGAAATTTGCATGGGAAAATAACAATAATCTGTTCTACATTCGAACTTTCAAACCTATTTTTTAAATTTTTTTCACCATTTTAAAAAATTTATAGTCTTCGATGGAAAAATTATGAATACCATTGTAATCATCATTCAATTTCCAGTTAGGACGAATGTTTTCCGAAGTTTATAGCATTTTAAAGATTCTGAAATCTTTAAACGGCTGTATCTCCTGAACTATTGGACCAACGACGCTGCAATTTGCATGAAAAAATAACAACAATCTCTTCTACATTCGAAATTTCAAACCATTTTTTTTTTCATGATTTTAAGAAATTTATAGCATTCGATAGAAAATTATGAATACCATTGTAATCGTCATTTAATTTCCAGCTAGGACGAATGTTCTCAGAAGTTTATAGCATTTTGTACATTATGAAATCTTCACACGGCTGTATCTCCTAAACTATTAGCCCTACGACGCTGAAGTTTGCATGGATAAATAACAATAATCTGTTCTACAATCGAATCTTCAAACCTTTTTTTTAAAATTTTTTCATGATTTTAGAAAATTTATAGCCTTCGATGGAAAAATTATGAATACCATTGTAATCGTCATTGAATTGCCAGTTAAGACGGATATTTTACAACCTTTGTAGCATTTATACATTCTGAAATCATTAAACGGCTGTATCTCCTTAACTATAAGCCCTACGACGCTGAAATTTGCATAGATAAATAACAATAATCTGTTCTACATTCGAACTTTCAAACTTATTTTTTTAAATTTTTTCATGATTTTAGAAAATTTATAGCCTTCGATGGAAAAATTATGAATACCATTGTGATCGTCATTGAATTGCCAGTTAAGACGAATATTTTAAAAAGTTTGTAGCATTTTATACATTCTGAAATCTTTAAACGGCTGTATCTCCTTAACTGTTAGCCCTACGACGCTGAAATTTGCATGGATAAATCACAATAATCTGTTCTACATTCGAACGTTCATACCTATTTTTTTTTAATTTTTTCATGATTTTAGAAAATTTATAGCCTTTGATGGAAAAATTTTGAACACCGTTGTAATCGTCATTCAATTTGCAGTTAGGACGAATGTTTTTACAAAGTTATAGCATTTTAAAGATTCTGAAATGTTTACACGGCTGTATCTCATGAACTATTAGCCCTACGACGCTGAAATTTGCATGGATAAATAACAATAATCTGTTCTAAATTCGAAATTTTAAACCTATTTTTTTAATTTTATCATGATTTTAGAAATTTTATAGCCTTCGATGGAAAAATTATGAATACCACTGTAATCGTCATTCAATTTGCAGTTAGGACGAATGTTTTTAGAAATTTCTGGCATTTTAAGATTCTGAAATCTTTAAACGGCTGTATCTCCTTAAATTTTAGCCCTACGACGCTGGAATTTGCAATTATAAATAACAATTATCTGTTCTATATTCGAACTTTCAAACCTATTTTTTAAATTTGTATCATGATTTTAGAAATTTTATAGCCCTCGATGGAAAAATTATGAATACCATTGTAATCGTCATTGAATTTCCAGTTAGTAGGAATGTTTTCAGAAGTTTATAGCATTTTATACATTCTGAAATCTTTAAACGGCTGTATCTTTTTAACTATTAGCCCTACGACGCTGAAATTTGCATTGATAAATTACAATAATCTGTTCTACATTCGAACTTTCAAACCTATTTTTTTAATTTTTTCATGATTTTAAAAAATGTATAGCCTTTGATGGAAAAATTATGAATACCATTGTAATCGTCATTGAATTTCCAGTTAGGACGAATGTTTTACAAGTTTGGTAGGATTTTATACATTCTGAAATCTTTAAAGGGCTGTATCTCCTAAACTATTAGCCCTACCACGCTGAAGTTTGCATGGAAAAATAACAATAATCTGTTCCACATTCGAAATTTCAAACCCATTTTTTAAAATTTTTTCATGATTTTAGAAAATTTATAGCCTTTGATGGAAAAATTATGAATACCATTTTAATCGTAATTGAATTTCCAGTTAGGACCAATGTTTTACCAATTTTGTAGCATTTTATGCATTCTGAAATCTTTAAACGGCTGTATCTCCTTAACTATTAGCACTACGATGCTGAAATTTGCAGGGATAAATAACAATAATCTGTTCTATATTCAAACTTTCAAACCTATTTTTTAAAACTTTTTCATAATTTTAGAAAATTTATAGCCTTCGATGGAAAAATTATGAATACCTTTGTAATCGTCATTCAAGTTGCATTTAGGACAAATGTTTTTAGAAATTTATAGCATTTTAAAGATTCTGAAATTTTTAAAAGGCTGTATCTTCTAAACTATTAGCCCTACGACGCTGAAATTTGCATGGAATAATAACAATAATCTATTCTATATTCGAAGTTTCAAACCTATTTTTCAAGAATTTGTTCATGATTTTAGAAATTTTAAAGCCTTAGATGGAAAAATAATGAATACCATTGTAATCGTCATACAATTTCCTGTTAGGACGAAAGTTTATAGGAGTATTTAACATTAAAAACATTATGAAATCTTTAAACGGCTGCATCTCCTAAACTATTAGCCCTACGACGGAGAAATTTGCATAGAAAAACAATAATTATCTGTTCAGTATTAGAAGTTTCAAACCTATTTTTTAGATTTTTAACAATTTTAGACATTTTAAACCCTTAGGTGGAAAAATAATGAATACCAGTGTAATTGTCATAAAATTTCCAGTGAGGACGAACGTTTTCAGAGTTTTAACATTTCAAACATTCCGTCTTTAAACGGCTGTATTTCCTAAATTAATTAGCCCTACAACGCTAAAATTTGCATGGAAAATAACAATAATCTCTTCAATATTCGAAGTTTCAAACCTATTTTTAAGATATTTTTCACGATTTTAGAAAATTTAAGCCTTGATGGAAAATAATGATCACCATTGTAATGGTCATACAAATTTCCAGTTAGGACGAAAGTTTTCAGAATTTTTAACATTAAAACATTCGAAGTGTTTAAACGGCTGCATCTCCATACTATTAGCCCTACGACGCTGAAATTTACAGAAAAATAACAATAATCTGTTCTATATTCAAATTTCAAACCTAGTTTTCAAAATTTTTCATGATATTAGAAAATTTAAGCCTTAGATGGAAAAATAATGAATACATTGTAATCGATCATTCAGTATTAGGACAAAGTTTTAGAGTTTTAACATTTAAAGTTCGAAATTTTAAAGGCTGTATCTCTAAACTATTAGCCCTACGACGCTGAAATTTGCATGGAATAATAACAATAATCTATTCTATATTCGAAATTTCAAACCTATTTTGCAAGAATTTTTTCATGATTTTAGAAAATTTAAAGCCTTAGATGGAAAATTAATGAATACCATTGTAATCGTTATTCAATTTTCAGTTAGGACGAATGTTTTCAGAAGTTTTTACATTTTAATCATTTCGAAGTTTTTAAACGGCTGTATTTCCTAAACTATTAGCCCTACGACGCTGAAATTTGCATGGAAATATAACAATATTCTGTTCTATATTCGAAGTTTCAAACCTATTTTTCAAGAATTTGTTCATGATTTTAGAAATTTTAAAGCCTTAGATGGAAAAATAATGAATACCATTGTAATCGTCATACAATTTCCTGTTAGGACGAAAGTTTATAGGAGTGTTTAACATTTCAAACATTCCGAAGTCTTTAAACGGCTGTATCTGCTGAACTATTAGCCCTACGACGCTGAAATTTGCATGGAAAAATAACAATAATCTGTTCTATATTCGAAGTTTCAAATCTATTTTTTAACATAATTTCTACGATTTTAGAAAATTTACGGCCTTAGATGGAAAAATAATGATCACCATTGTAATGGTCATATTAATTTCTAGTTCGGACGAAATTTTTCATAAGTATTTAACATTAAAAACATTATGAAATCTTTAAACGGCTGCATCTCCTAAACTATTAGCCCTACGACGGAGAAATTTGCATAGAAAAACAATAATTATCTGTTCAGTATTAGAAGTTTCAAACCTATTTTTTTAGATTTTTAACAATTTTAGACATTTTAAACCCTTAGGTGGAAAAATAATGAATACCAGTGTAATTGTCATACAATTTCCAGTGAGGACGAACGTTTTCAGAAGTTTTTAACATTTCAAACATTCCGGTCTTTAAACGGCTGTATTTCCTAAATTAATTAGCCCTACAACGCTAAAATTTGCATGGGAAAATAACAATAATCTCTTCAATATTCGAAGTTTCAAACCTATTTTTTAAGATATTTTTCACGATTTTAGAAAATTTAAAGCCTTAGATGGAAAATAATGATCACCATTGTAATGGTCATACAAATTTCCAGTTAGGACGAAAGTTTTCAGAAGTTTTTAACATTAAAAACATTCCGAAGTGTTTAAACGGCTGCATCTCCTATACTATTAGCCCTACGACGCTGAAATTTACATGAAAAAATAACAATAATCTGTTCTATATTCGCAGTTTCAAACCTAGTTTTCAAGAATTTTTTCATGATATTAGAAAATTTAAAGCCTTAGATGGAAAAATAATGAATACAATTGTAATCGGCATACAATTTCCAGATTGGACGAAAGTTTTCAGAGGTTTTTAACATTTAAAACGTTCCGAAGTCTTTGAACGGCTGTATCTCGTAAACTATTAGCCCTACGGCAATGAAATTTGCATGGAAAAATAACAATAATCTATTCCATATTCGAAGTTTCAAACCTATTTTGCAAGAATTTTTTCATGATTTAAGAAAATTTAAAGGCTTAGATGGAAAAATAATGAATACCATTGTAATAGTCATACAATTGCCAGTAAGGACGAAACTTTTCATATGTTTTTAACATTTCCAACATTCCGAAGTCTTTAAACGGCTGTATCCCTTTCTTAGATTTTTTCATCAGGGACCGCGAGAACCATTCTGTCAATACTTTTACACATATTGGGTTCATTTTTATGAGTCAGTTAGCCATTTCGAATCCGCCATTTTGCATTTTGATATTTCATTATGAAATTCCAAATCAGTGATCTCTAGAATCCCATATGTATATTTTTTATGCACAACGTTTCGTAACTAGTTTTGTTACATCATCAGGTGCTTAGTGAGGGAACTACCATCCCAGTGGGATAGCAACGTTTCGTCGTTGTGCAATTGCTGAAATAGGTTGTCATTATAAACTTTGGATACTTTTATTTTCAAATTCAGTGACATCAAAAACTCGTTGATACCAGTTTTTACGCAAATCCATTGGCATTTGCAAATATGACCAGGTTTTAGGCCCGATTCAACCAGTGTGCGACACGACTAAGTCCAAGTACGCCGAGGGCGCCTGCTCAGGGAGCTGACGCGGCGGCGGCGGCGAGCTGACTGGACAGTACGGAGCTGACCGGCCTTAACAGGAGGTTTGTGGTGAAGGTTATTTGAGATTATGAGAATGGAGGGAATTAAACGCTTATGCGAATTGGGACGGGGTAAGAAAGAAATAATTACATCTATTGTAGGAAATGTATGAAATACCTCCATAGTAGCTGCAGTAAGAAACATCAAGTGTTCAATTCTAGAGATGAGTTTGTGAATTGTGACGGAGATAGATAAAAGTATGTCATTGGAAATGATAGAAACAAGAACGATGAAGAAGGAAATTCGAGTGGGAACATTGATAGTACTGTAGTAAGCAAATTAGATTTAGTAATACAAGATATCATTGAAATTAAAAGTATAAATTGAAAGAAATTTCGAGAAGTAGTTTTGGAAGAAATAAATATTATAAAAGTACATATGGCAGAAATAATAAAAAATGTAAATATTGATAAAAAGGAGTCCCAAACAGTAACATGCGCCAAAACAGCTAGAAAAGGAAAACTAATTGTAATAAAACCGAAAATGCCACAAGATAGTAATATAACGGAACAAACTCTCACAGAGAATGTTAATAGTAATAAACTCCCTGTAGGGGTAACTAAAATTAAGAAAGGAAATAAGAGAGGAGTGATTGTCGAATGTAACAATGAGAAAAGTAGAGAGGAATTGAAAAAGAAAGTAGAGGAAAAATTAAAGAAAGAAGTCAAAGTTTCCATTTCAAAGAATATTAAACCTAAACTTAATATTATAGGAGTTAGAAAAGAGGAGTTTGAATTAGAAGACAAACAATAGACTAAGGAAATAAAAAAAAAAAAAATAATGACATGAGTGATAAAAAGATATAATACTATTCAAGGTTATAGAAAAGATGAAACAGGTAATTTAGACGCAGATGCAGGAATATTTAAATTTTGAAAAAAGATATAATGTATAAATATAAGTTAGTTTTAAATTATTATTGGAAAAGGGCAAAGTAAACTTGGGATGCAAGAGGTAAAAGAGTTCGTAAGTGTTGTCAGATGTTTCAAGTGTTGGAGTTTTAATCATTTTAGTGAAGATTGCAAGAAAGAAATTGTATGTAAAGTATGCGCTGGTAATCATGAAGGTAGGGGATGCGAATCAAATAAAAAATGTGTGAACTGTGAAGGCAAGGTTAGCAAACTAAAATTGATGGACATTTCGACAGAGATTGTCCTAATTATTTAAGAATGATAAATGAAAAGAGGAAAAGAATTGATTGTACCTCTGAATAGCAATCATTGAATATACAAGCTACATTCATAACACTAAATGTACAAAGTCTTTTAGCAAATTTTGATCAAATCAGCAAACATATAAATGAATAAATAAACCTAGATGAATGGCATTCACTGAGACATGAGTTATGGAAGATATAGAGGACCGGGTATTTAGAAAACAAGGCTATAGGTGTATCAGATGTAACTAACAGAATGGAAGAATGGGTGGGAGTAATAATATTCATGAGAATGGATATTAAAATAAAGAATGTTAAAATAGACTGTATAGAAAATAACTGCTGGATAGTTAAGTTAGATATTTTTTGTAAAGAATACAGAGGATCAGTAGTTGCTGTCTATCACCTTCCAAATGTATCTGATAGCGAATTTATTGACTATATTACAAAAAAAGGGGAAGAACTAATGACAATTAATGATTGCATAATAATGGGGGATTTTAATATAAATGTACTGAGAGGAAATTACGCCAAGAAGAAGTTTTAAGCATTGTGTAAGCATTGTGCAAAGCATTGTGCAAAGCATTGTTTAAGCATTGTGCAAAGAATAATTTTAAAGCATTGTGACTATACCAATTTGTAAAAGAGCCAACTAGAGTGAATAGTAATAGTCAGACAATCATTGATCTAGTATTCTCAAATGTAAACATAAATGTAGAAGTATAAAACACGCCAAAAGTAGCCATCATGCCTGGGTAGTGGTGAAGTCAGATTTAAAAGAAAAAGGTACAAATCGAAGAGAAAGGAATAAAATACGTAAAAGGGAATATAGAAAATTCAAAGATGATCAGTTTAGAGGAATAATAGGATTTAATCTTAGACAATTAAAAACTAAAAATAATGACGAGTTAAGCGAAAAATTTGTAAAAGCCCTGGTTGAGGTGGCACCATTTAAAACGTTGAAGGTGCACACAGAATGGAATGAAAGAAAATGGTTGTGAAGAAATAAAAATGCTGTGCAAAAAGAGAAAAATTAAAATTGGAAAAAAAGGAAAAAAAATAAAATGTAAAAAAAAAATAAGTACAAATTTGATGAAGTTAGTAAATATAGCTAACAAATTCAATAAATATTTTGTAAGTAACATTAAAAGATTAGTACAAAATGCTGGTACAGGGAATCACAATATTGACAAGCAAGATGAAAGATGGAGTGACGTTTAATTTTATAAATTTAAATTGGTAAAAAAGAACAAATTGTGTAGAAGTATCTATGGATTACCAAACAAACAAGGAACAGATGAGAGTATTATGACAAAAATGTTAAAAGAAAATTATTAAATATTAGAAGCAGTATTATAGAAAATTATAAATAATTCCCTAGAAAAAGGGATTTTTCCAGAGTAATGGAAAACTTCCTCAGTAATACCAATTCCAAAAGTGACTAATACAATGAGAGCAACTGAATTTAGGCCAATAAATAAGCAACCATATAAGAAAAAATATTAGAGGAAATAGCAAAAAAGTAGTTTAATGAGTATATTGAAACAAAAAAAATTATAGAAAATGAACAATCAGGCTTCAGAGAAAAACAAGCAGTTTGCAAACAAACAAACAAACTGTGGTACAAGCAGTTTTAGACAAATGGAAGATTAAAATTGATGCAGAAAAGAAGCAGGAGTTATCTTCTTGGATCTCAAGAGGGCATTCGAAACTATTGATAGGACAATGCTTAATTAGAAAATGTACAAATACGGAATCCAAGGCGACGTTAAAAAGTGGTTTATTTCATATCCTTACAACAGAAAGCAAAAAGTAAAATATAATAATATTATCTCAGATGAAAGTAGTGTAGACTTAGGTGCTCCGCAAGGGTCACTTTTGGGTCCAATATTGTTTATAATTTACATTAATGACTTAATCAAGTATATGATAAACCTTTTTGGGAATGATTGTAAAATTAAATTATTTGCTGATGACATGTTATTGTATGTAAATAGAGAAACAGAAGCGGGAATTGAATTTAAATTGCAGAGTGTATTTATTGCAATACAAGAATGGTTAAGGGTTAATAAATTAATAATGAATGTTGAAAAAACTAAATTTATGATTTTACATAGTGGAAGAAACACAGAAGAGAAACTAAATTATTCACAACTCACTTAAAGGAAATACAATGGGAATACGAAATGAAATATTTAGGAGTAATTATCAATAGTAAATTAAATTTTAAAGATTATATAGAGTATATAGTAAAGAAAACAGGAAAAAAGATGAATATTTTCTACAGAATTGTGCAATATATAAATGGCTATACAAGATGTTTGATATATAAATCCATTATCCACCACACTTTCATTACTGTGCAACAATGCTAGTGGGCCAAAAACTGAAATTAAAAAACTTAAGATTCAACAAAATAGAGCCATGAGAGTAATAACTCAATGCGATAGATACACTTCAGTACTAGACATGCTAAACACACTGAAATTTATGTCAATAAATGAGAGAATTCATTACAAGACACTAATTTTTTGTTTAAATTAATTAAAAACCATATAACAGGAAGTTTAGTAAACAAAATCCAAAGAATGAAAGATAAAACAACAATGAAAAAAGACAAGCACAACATTTAGTAATTAATACCAGTAAAACTGCACAGGAAAAAATAGACTAAATAATAAATATTAAAAACACAAACAATAACAAACTATTTGGAGGATTTCAATTATATAATAAATTACCGTGTGTTATATATACACATATATGCACACATATGCACACACACACACACACACACACACACAGATATATATATATATATATATATATATATATATATATATATATATATTGTGATGTCACGGGGTTATACGAACCCGTAACGCCACCATAAGCCACCATAATATTTTCTCGAGAGGGCGCGAAGGAGGAGAAAATTCACCCCTCCAGAAATTTTTCCCC
>CAXIVR010000001.1:319326326-319458826 GCA_964035755.1 Teleogryllus oceanicus | reverse complement strand
TGATTTTCTCAAAGTTAAAATTTAGAATAATTTCCCTTCATTCTATCAAAAAACGAAGATACATTTAAGTTATTATGACTAGTATAAATATTAATTAGATTGTACTATGCAATATGTTACTACAGGTTTTCACATGGATGTTTTTGATATTGTTTAAACTTATGTATATTACTTCAGTTTAGCCAATTTTTCATGTTTTCAGGATAAATGCTGCAAATTACAACACATTACCAGTTAACATTCTTGCAATATGAAAATAAAATATGAAATCAGGTGCTAATTTTTATACCAATATGGTTAATGTTTTCTATAGTGTATAAATATAATTTCTTTATTAAAAATTATATTACCGTACTTCATTATTTAAATATTTAATATCGTGTAACTTGAAGCTGCTGCTGACAAACTGCTCAGTATGTCTTTAATGTCAACAATGCTACACATGTAATAGTCAAACTTCTACAAAGAGATAATCATGATTAAAGAATCAAGGGTGATTTGGACTACTTTATGATGTGATGTAAAATAGACATCTTTCAAAACTTTATTTACGGCAGCCCTGGAATTTTTTTATTTTGTTGAATTAATCTACCGCCAGATATTGAATGTGTTTATTTCAACAACAATGATTTTCATTTTTTTATTGATTTGTCGTAAGCTTTGCATAAGCATAAGCATTTTATAGTTTACCTTCCGTTGCTACCCTGGGTCTCCTGGACTCAGAGAGAAAAAACTTGTTAATTTTTCTTTCTTTTTTTATTATTATTGTAAGCTTCTCAAATTTTCAGTAGCACAATTGTTTTTGTATACTAATTTGTTCCTTCAGTTATTGCATTTACTGGGAACTTATTCTGTGAGAAATTTAGTTTTCCTGATTTTTTGAGGTCTTGTTGCAGTGTTGCAATGAGGAAAGTAATAAATACATGATCTTTGTGTTTGGAACTCTAATAGAATTAGGTTTATTACCTCTTTTTTGTCTAATTCAGTGATTAATTGTACAACTAACATGTAATATTAAAATAGAAAGGTGTAGCAAGATACTTTATTTCTATTTTTGGTTATCTTGTAGCTACAATGGACAAAAAGGAGCGTTCATTAAACAAAAAGTACATAACAATTGACAAAGTTTGGTGATAATTATCAATTTATGTAGGGTCTACTAACACAAAAAACACTAAAAACCCGTGGTTGTATAGTTAATGTTAATAGTAATTTAAAATCAATATGAAGTTCAGTTCTCAAATAAATAGAGCTGAGAATTCAAATTTTCTTATTAATACATTGGTGCACATGTCGATTTTCAGGAGGGTTGTGGCAGGTAATTGAAAAAGCACTTGCAAAAAATTATAAATTATTTGTAATAAATAATGCTTTAAGTAGATATTAGTACCTGCAATATTAATAGAGAACTAGGTTTAGTAAAAAACAATACAAAAAAAAAAGAGTCCACTCCACATAACATCCACTCTTCAACGCTAGTTTATTTAAAATTTGAAGAATTGAGTACAACTGTCAATATCAAAAAATGAAGAAATAATAACATAGTATCATACGTGAACTGATTCAATTTAAACAATAGTTACTTGAACAAATACATAGGACCACATAGACAAATATTACAAAGAATCCTTTGTACAACTTTAATTCTGAATATAATGCTTTAAAGCATGTGCTTCAAATATCCATGAACGAAATGCTCAAAATCAAGCTATCATCAAAATCTAATAAAGTATCAAAACAAAACTACTTTATATTAAATCAAATCCTTCTGGTTTTCTCCAGTAGGTACACCATGCAGCTCAATGAACTCCAAGAGCGATTGTGGAATCAAATCTTCACATGACATTTTGGATGCTTTTACAGCTCTGGCAGCCAAGCATTTCAAACTGTATGGCAGGTTGAAAAGCAATCTCTTTAAAACCGCATCTAGAAAATTTAAATAAATATCTCACTGAATGTCATTATCAGAGAAGCAATCTAATAGAGAATACTAACCTTTTTTTGCAAAATCAAGGGGCACTTCACCATATATGTTAACAACATCAATGTGTGCACCTGCATCAAGGAGTGTGGAAATAATTTTACAAGCTGGATAAGTATCTCTGGAATAAGAAATGAAAATAGTATATTTAAGAAAAATCATTATAGGAATATAAAAAAATAAATAGAATAACATTATATTGACATGCTACTACATACCGAGAACTTGCAATAACATGCAATGGAGTATTTCTTTTCACATCCATTGCATTAACATCTGCACCACATTCAACCAAAAGTTTTACAGCTGCTGCACAAGGAAATCTAAGGAGAAAAGCATGACACAAACACCACATTCTCAAAACATTTTTCCATAACACTTTAATGGTCAAATTAAAATAATTATTTTTATTAAAAATATAATTTAATAAGAGAAAAACTATGGGGAATTCGTAAAAAGAAAAGCCCAATACAAATAAAGAAATTAATAGTCTGTATGAGATGAGTCTGTATTCAGAGATGCAGATTAGATTTGGCAAACAAAAGACTTAACCCATTCAAACTAGACAAGGACTAAGACTCTGATCATTCCTTTTCAGTTTCTATGTCAACAACATGATCAGGAAATGGAAAGCAAAAAATCAATCAAGGAATATTACAACAGAAAACATAAAATCAAAACAATATTGTATGCATTTGTTCAAGCAATATTGTTGGGAACAGAAAAGGACTTGTAGAAAGCAGCATATGAATTAAACAAAATAGCAGAAGAATTATGGAACGAAAGCTACTCCATGCGACACCAAAGGGATACACTGCTCGGCTATCAATTCAAGAGGGGGGGGGGGCCTTTCTGTTAAAGGGCGACCTCATACACTATACTAGAAGGGAAACAAGAACTAACTTCCCACATGAGCTGCAGCTCGTGGCGGCACAGTAGGCAGTGCATCTACAGTGAGCAATCCGAATAAATTGGCCTGCAAGTTTGGAGGCAGCACGATCACCAATCTAACTGTGCATGTCACTCGTAACGCAAGGAGGGGAAATCTAAATTACTATTATCTCCATGGGAAAAGACAGACTGATAACATTAAAACAACCACTGCTAAGAATAAGGTTAAACGATAAACTGGAATAAAAGTGTTGAAGATCGCCACATGTAATGTTAGTGGCTTGACTTGTAATGAGAAACAATTAATGAAGTAGCTTAACAGGTTTAACGCAGACATATGTATTATAAACAAATTAAAAAGAAACAAAGGCTCAGATGATTTGAAAAATTATTTATTATTTTATAGTGGGGTCCAACAAAATACAAGAGCAGCTGCTGGTATAGCATTTATGTTAAAATGGGCCTTGGAAAATAAAAATTATAACTACAACTTTATCTGAAAGAATAATAAACATAAAACTACTACTAGAGGTCATCTGACAATATTAGAGATACATGTGCTCCTGAATAGGGGTGAGTGGAAGAAAATATAACTTTTTGATACATTGTAGAAACATCTGAATTCTGTGAACAAGAGAGACAACATTATCATACCAAAAGATTTTAATACAAGAATTGGGAACCAGCCAGTAGAAAGCACAATACGATGTAATGGAGAAAGGACCCTAAATGAAAACAGTACATCATCTTTGCAATACATAATGAATTAAAAAGCACTAACAGCTTTTTTACACAGAAAGGTACATACAATTAATTATACGTGGGTATCCCAGGGCACAAAATTGAAAACTGATTATATTTTAGAAAATTCTAAATTAGCTCCTCTTGTAACCAATATACAAGTCTACAGAAGCTTTCACATAAACTCAGATCACTGCATTGTAGCAGCATATAAAATACTCCTGCTAAATGGATTAAAAAATATATAAATCTTAACAGTATGAAAAACGCTATTTAAAAGTCCATTAATCCATAATTTTCATCAATTCTTTTTACTTTGTGAATTATTATACTATTGAAATAAAATGTTATGAATTGGAATCTCTATTAATGTAAATGGACCTGCGGTATATTTTCAAGTAAAAGAACTTGAACGAAAAAAGGGGGGGGAAAGAAAAAGAAAAACAAACCAATCTTGAGCAAAAAGTTTACATTCTAGAATTACATATAAAGGCACAGAAATATGCATTAAGGGGAAAATAATTTGTTTCATACCAATTGTAATGCCCTTATGCTTCTTACAAATCCAAATGGAAGTTGTATTTATTAAACACAATTAACTTTAGGTCCTAATTTCATGATTATGTAATAAAAAAGGCACATGCTAAACAAACTTGCATGAAAACGTCTTTTTGCCACGAGACATAATTTATTGTGAAACACTTTATGTAAGCCGCCATGGCCTCAACATTGGTCGACACAATTGGTGGCCAAATAACGGTGCCCACTGTAAATCAGCCTATCTTCTTGCCCCATACATTTCAATAATTCAAAATAAATTATTCATTACCGTAGACTTATGTTTTACAGCATATAAAATGAAGGGAAAATTAATGAATTTATAACAACGTTGGGCAATAGAAATTTGTACTAATTTGTAAAACTAATTTTGTAATTTAGTACAAGCCTAGAAACGACAAAAATAAATTTTCTAATTGTCTTTTCCATTACTGGCATATGAAAGAGACTTAGCATGTAATTCTCTTAATTAACAAAGCCTTCCTCCCCTTTCCCTTACCTTCCTGGAACAATATCTGGGACGATGAAATATCAACATTATTATTTATTGCTTGTTATTAACTTGCCCCCTGAGACGCGAATGATATGTTTGCATAGCGAATCTGAACCCAGCACTCACCCATCAACGACACACCACTTCTTTTCTTTGTGTGAAGAATTGAGAAGAAAGCTAGCTCTTGGTCTCTAAGGATACAGAATGTCAAATTCAAAACAAATGACATCCTCAGTCTAGAACTAGACAAGAAGCACGGAGGTTCAATACTGATCAAATGGGATTAGTAAAAGTGAAAAGGATTTAAATATACATTTTTAACCGAGACCAGAAGAAAATAGAAATAAATTTCAAGAAAAAAGGCTTAGAAATTTAAGTATGCCTTGCGCTTGAAATATATTTACATGAAATAGACAAAATAAACATTCATCAGAATTGTTAATTTTTCAGTATTCTTGCATTTATACCCCTTTAAAAATGTTCTTAGAATAAAACGTGCAACTTTCTAAACATCCACTGTCTAATCATTACAAAGAATGAAATTTATCTGAAAGATGTTAATTTTATATTCTCAGATATAACTTCGTAGTTCCACATCAGGTTCTCCTGTCCATTGGGGAATTGAATTTTGGAAATGTAAATAATTTTAAGTATAAAATATATATAATATTTCACTTATAAATTAAATTGTGCAAAATAGAAATTATTGGTTGTTCACAAGACACTAATCGAAGACCAGAAGAAATTTTGTATATGTAATATTACTCATTAAAAAAAATCCCTTCCAGTTGGCTGCATGTTAATTTTTAGTGTATCAAAATAGCCCCGACACCCGTACTTAGCCCCTTCAGTCTATCCATTAGCCCCACAAACTTGAGGTCGTATATGTCATGACAACATTAATATTATTGCATTCTTTTAATGCAAAAAAAAGATTAATTCTTTTTGAATTATTACCAAAAAAATAATGAAGTAACATCAAAAGTTATCTTTCACGGCGGAAAAATTTTGGACTGAAAAAAATAAGTCATTCCTGTTTTGATTCCCCTCCTCCCAAATACTGTAACATTCTGAGTGCTTGCTATATGGACATCAATAACAGAACACATTTCCTATCATTAGCTATATTCTTGCTAATTTTGGACATAAATAAGTACCAATTCTTAAAGTGTATCACATTAGCCCCAATTTTCCACTGTATCATATTAACCCTGACTGGCCCTACTTTAAGAATGTTAAAGAAGAATCGTCCTAAATGGCAATTTTTATTGAAGAATATGGGTTTTTAAAGAAAATGGCATTTAAGCATTACTGTAAATGAGAAGTTCGAAGTTCTTTTTCACAAACACTTATTGAGTTTTCGAAAAACTTCATTTGAAGTCATTTGTAGCATATTAACTCTCAAATGCAATGATGTATACAAATCAATGGAAATGTGCATATTAACAGCGTGAGAGATATTTCAAAACATTACATTTGTGTAATTTTTGAAAAACTAAAGAATACTCCAAAATAAATTATATGTCATATTAAACAGTGCAATTTGTACTATCAACGGGAAAAGTTTGAAAAAAAAAAATTGGAATAATTTTTGAGAAAATGCTGTTTGAGTGTTCCTGAAAATGCAGAATTTTGAGCTGTTTCACATAAAACTGCTGAGTTTTTGATAAACTTTATCCAACATCATTTACAGAATATGTACTCAAGAATGTGAATAAATGGCTGCTAATATATAAATAGTATCGGCTGTTAATATATATAATATATAAATAATATCGTGGGAGGCTGGTAAAAAAAATTACATTTTTGCAATTTTTGAAAAAACGAAAGGATAGAGCAAAATCAGGTTTATGTAATCTCATAGGGTACATTAAGCACTATCCTTACTAAAAGATTAAAGAAAAACTTTGGAGCCGTTTTTGAGAAAATCTTGTTTTTTTTTTTATTTTTTAAAATTGCATATATTGCTTGCAATATTACATGAAAACTACTATGTTTTTAAAATTTACATGACTTTAATGAAAGAATTATTTATGTAGAACAAATTTCATTTGGAGGAAAAATCTCTATCATCACCAAAACATTCAATACATGTATAACAAAGAACAACAACTTGAGTTAATTCTAGAAGAAACTTCTATAAATATAGAAGTCATTACTGGACATGGTCTTAAGTATAAAGAAATTAATATGATTAACTTCTGCAAGTATAAACTTCATGAATGTTTCTGTAGAGAACTCAATAAAAGTTGCATTATACTGCAGAATAACTTAATTTGCAAATCAATAGACTGGATTAGCGACATAAGTACTGAAATGACTTTTGAAGTAGCAGGTATAGATGTAAATACAATGAAAGGGAACATAAAAATAAAAAGGCATTTATAGATCCCCAAATTCTAGTGTTAATGACTTTCCACTCAGGTTTGAAGAACTTTTAACTAAACTCTTAAAAAACCACAATTGTAAGTTAATTATTTTGGGAGATCTTAACATTAACATAGGACACAATAAACTACATGAGTTACTAAAAAGCTTCAATCTTCATGATGTGGGGTTAGGGGCAACACATGTTACAACCCATTCCAGCTCTATCATAGACTACATCATTAAAAACATTGAAATTAATAAATACTTTTCTCATAATATTGATTTTCATGTATCTGATCACACTACACAAATCATTGAAATAATCAATTGCCCTGTTAGTCTTGTACTACCTAAATACACATTCACCTGTGACACAATGGATACTAAACTACATTCGCTAAATGAATGTATCCTAAAAGGAATGGACTGAAGTACTCAATAGTAATGATGTCAGTGAGAAATGGAACCTGTTTCTGAGTACATTAAATTATCATTTGAATTTTGCATGCCCCATTATTAAGAAGCAAATAAATGTAATGAAGAAACCAAAAATTAAACTTCTTAATGAAATTCTTGTTCTTAGAAATAAAATGAGAAACCTGTATGATCTGTTCTGAGATACTAAGAACCCCTTTTATAATGAAATGTTAAAACAGATCATACCTCACAGGGTGTAAGCAATGTACAGAGATCGTCTGGCAATCTGATAATTTCTTATCCAAAGTTAAATCAAATTTTGATACAATTACCATAGGTGTTCCGCAAGGATCTGTGCTAGGACCTTTGTTATTTCTTATATATATTCCAAGCTCGTCTGATTTCTCTGTAATTTCGTATGCAGATGATATGATATTAATAAGCAGTAGGCAAAATCTTTGTCATCAAGAAACTAATCAGTCTGAATCAATAAAATCTATTAAAAGTTATCTGTCCATAAATGAATCAATTAAGTGTTGATAAAACTGTGTTAATGAATTTCAAGCTTCATCACAGTAACCAACACAAGAGTATACAAGTGGAAGTAGATAATGAATCAGTGGATCAAACTGATTGCCATAAGTTTTTAGGAATGTTCATAGATCAGAACTTAACTTAAAACAAACAAGTTGACATACTTTGCAATAAAATAAACTCCAATATATTCCTTTTGAGATAATTTTCCAGATACCTGGAAATAGACTCACATCTGTCAATTTATTACGGCAAAATCTTCTCGCAACTTCAATATGGTATTGAAATATGTGGAGGTACAACAAAAAAATATGGATAGATTAATTGTCTTACAAAAGAAATGTATCAGAATCATTTTCAAACTGAATCTAAGACAGTCCTGTAAAGATTTCTTTATTAAATATGAATTACTGACTGTTGTAGCACTCTACTCCTACAAAGTAATAGTACTATTGAGAAATAATCAGAATCAATATTTTGTGATGAATAAAAGGGGAACATAACTATCATACTTGAGGACATAGGGACTATCACAGGATATTCACCAGCAAGTCTTCAACTAATAAAGATCCTTATTGCATTGCAGCTCAGCTTTTTAATAATCTCCCAGTCACCATAAAATTAACTAATGATAAATACTTCAAAACACTGCTTAAACGCCATCTTATTAGAGTGTGTCTATATAATGTTGAAATGCAGAAAATAGTGAGGGCATTATCTGATGAATCCCAGTCAGGCCACAAGAGAAAGGCTTGCTCGTCTGGCTCGCTCACTTCCTCCGTTTGCTCTTTCCGGCCTGTTGGAGCCGCGGTGCCCTGAACAGGCGGCGTGGCACGGTGTTGTGTGGCATTGGCCCGACATGAGGGAGGGGAGACATCTCATTTTGCCAAATTTCACTTTAGGACACACCTATTCATTTGATTTGGGTGATTGATATGACAGGATTTAGGAAGCATGTCATCATCACGCTATAATCTTTTAAATTTCTTCCCAGAACTACGCGAGCAATTTGAAAATGTTTTTTAAAAATTATTTCGGAAAAAGGGTTTTGTAGCAAAAATTCTATATTAAATATGAACCAAATCCTTTTTGCTGCTTGAAAATTAGACCATTTGTTCAAATGGGATTCGTAAAGTAATTTTGACTTATTTTGATGCTGTCACATGGTGCCGACAAATTGAATTAATGTTCATTAGCTTTAAAATTTGAGGGTACTTTACATGCAGGCCCAGGGACATTTTCAAAATTTTCTAAAAAATTGCTTCAATTTTTTCTAGAATAAGAATGGAGATAAATACACTTACAAACGTGGCGTAGGTGTGATTTTTACTGTTAACTCTAAATTTTCGAAAACTTCACAAGTTTGAAAATTTTTTGGCCTTTTTCTACAAATATAAAATTGAAGATATAGATTTTTCATTCAAATAAAATTGTTTCTCCATAATTAGTTCTTTCATTAAGGTCATGTATATCTTTTAAAAAATATTTTTCAAACAATTTTGATTGAAATATGGGCAATATTAAAAAATAATAATGATGGCTTTTGAAAAATCCATAAGTTTTTGGGTACATAGCAATTAATAGGGGCGAATTTTTGGAAACATTTGAACCAAATTTTCTCAAAAACTATAAGAAATTTTCCCCTAAAATTTCCCCGCAGTGGAAAAGAGTTCAATTTTCTCCAATATTCCAAAAGCTTGCTTTCGACCATGATATTTGGGGCCTGAAATATCGAAAAAACACTGAAAAATGTAGATGTTTTTTAATCGCTCACCAAATAAAAAGTATCAATTGCACAAAAACTAATTCAAAACAAAGTTGCATCAATCTAAAAGCTCTCTCTAAATATAGTCTTATAACATTTTGTCAAGTTTTTGAAAATATTACTACACATGTGAATTTTTTGGATTTGTTCGCTTAAGAATTTGCAAATGGTATACATTGGCTACCACAACAAGAATTTGTTATTAACAAATGTGTTTGGTTTGATCAAGAAGAACATGACATCAAGTTTTTGTGAAAATTTTATTTAACAAAGTGATTAACGTGTGGAACAGGCAATTTGAATTTGGCTCAGAGGCTTCATTTAGGCTTGAGGTTCTTTTACATGCAGTAAAACTACTAACATGGGACAGCCAGATTTTCTTCCCTGCTTAAGGAAGGCATACGAAGGATTTTTCGCCCATAAAAATCCACGGCTTCGATTAGTTTTCAACCTGCAAACTTGGGTATACCAGCTTGATACACTAACCGTTACACCATCGCCACTGCAAGTGAAGTTATGTGTCCCATTTTGTCAATTTGTCTCATTCACTACTTACGTAGTGATTGTATTAGAAGTAAGTACATTAGTCGGAATCGCTGTATTACTGAAATGGATTAGGGTAATGTTTTTGTTTCGAGTGAAAATATTGCAATTCATCTCGGACCTACATCAATATTTAAATTGCCTATAGAGAATACACTAAAAGGTAAGTGGTTGAGAAATGTAAGAAAACAACAATACCGGCTCACAGTGAATGATGATGCTATATTTTGCTTTCATAATTTTAAATTGTTTGTAGATAAAAGTTCCCAATTAGTGAAGGTGTTGGTTTAATATGAGAAAGTATGTGCCACTCTGTACCACCACTAGTTTATTTTTGAATTAATTTTCCTTATTTTGTTGCCAACTATTGCTGCAAACTTCAAAATTTTTAAATGTTTCAAGTAACTCTCAATTGCAGTTTTGCATTTTGTGCAAAATTTCACTGATTTCCATTGTTTGTTTTTAGCTATTTAACTTTGCTGTCCTATTCCTAGATTTTCCTATCATATGTCTAAAATATCCGTGTCAAAATTTGTGAGTTTCTTCCCGTAACTGGTCTAATAACCGCTTGAGATATAGAAGGTAAATTATAGAATATGCATACTTCGTTCTAAAAAGGAAGCTTTGACTTTAGGAATAACAAAACTAGGAATCTTATGACTTATTCATACATTCACAATGAACAGTGAAGCTTTCTTAAAAGAACACTATATCAGTTTTTGGCTTCTTGTAAACAGTGTTTTGGTACTAATCAGTTGAGCTTATTAGCTCCTCTCTTTTGTACTGAAACTATTTTTTAAAGTAGTTACCAGTTACAGCATTGCTGTAATCAGGATACTAACTGGCATTTTCTTTTCAAAGGAGAGATTTACAAATAAGAAATGATAATTGTGAAAAAACATACATTTTCAGTTTTTAATAACTGTTGACGTGATGATTTACATACACATCTGATTTGTGGATTTTGACTTGTAGTCAGCAGTTCCAGTGCCCAATGCAACTGGGCCAACACATTCCTATATCTACCAACCCACATTTTCTCTCTAGTGCAGCTGGGTTTCCTTCTGTCAATTCACACCCAAACTGACACACCACAACAAAATTTTAAAAAAAACATTTCTTTTCAAATTGAAAATTATATGTGTACCTTATTCTTCTTAAGCAAGAAACAGCTAATGGCACAATGACCTAAAATTGTACTTGTGTCATGGAACACAAAATGTATTAGTTCTATCATCAAACATGAAACTTGTAATAACTAGTACAAAATTGTCAAAAGCATAGCTTAGTGGATCATCAATTACCAAATGGAAAAAGATTTTTAACAATTCCGTCTAAATTCAATTTTTTTTGTTGTGGCTGAATAATGTTCAGGGTAAAAAGAGTTGTGATCGTATTTATTAATATTGGCCAATACTTTGAGGGCAGTAGTGTTAACCCCCTATTGAAAATGTTTTGAGGTTCCTCAGATCTTTTTTTGGAACTTATAATAAAATATAACTTGTATTGTTTACATAAATTTTTAATTTCAACAGCAAAATTGCAACATGGCAACATGATCTACTTTATTTATTTATTTGTTTATTACAATCATTGGATTTTCATTTTTTTAACCCTTCAACGCAGTGGTGAGGGTGTGCGTGGTAGCATTTGAAGGCGGCTTTAAGTGAAAGGTTTGGTCAGCGGCACCGTGGGAGCAGGTAGCCAACTAAGCACATCTGGCGAGACCTCCTGCGGGAGCATCTCAGCTCAGGCAGCATTGCGTTTCTGAGTGCTCTACCCTGAGAATGCATCGCTTCATACCAATAATAATATTAATAATAAAATAATAATAATAATAATAATAATAATAATAATAATAACAATAATAACAATAATAACAATAATAATAATAACAATAACAATAATAATAACAATAATAACAATAACAATAATAATAATAATAATAATAATAATAATAATAATAATAATAATAATTATAATAAAATTATGATGATAATTATGACAAATAAAATAATGACAATAATTTGTTATAAATACATCATACACACTTGTATCAACTAATATTTTCAGATATTGAAATAATGCATACCACGTATGTCTGACAGTTGCAATTTAAAAAAAAAATTAAATTTCCAAAAACAGAAACATTTAATGGTTTAATTTTTATGGAAAAAAAGAACAGAAAATTTGCCGTAACCCACAGCCAGCGTCTGTGCACGGCACTGACAAGCGATCAGTGTCTGCAGATGGCATACTGCAAATCAGAGGAGAAACAGGTAAATGTCCCTTCCATCCTGAGATGGCTTACTGCAAATGAAAAGGAAAATCCATACCGTCCAGGGATGACATACCGCGTTTAGAAGAGGAAAGGAAATTGCCTTCCTTTCAGTGTGAAACAGCATTTCATACTGAAGGGTTAAATTTAAAAAATATCAATATACAAAAAGATTTTTTGTTGCTTACGTAAATATGCACTTAGCTCCTTAGCAACCAACCATGTAAACAATGCACTTCCATAGCAACAACCGTTAAAATGCTCAAGAGTCCATTAAAAATATTTTAGCGGACTCTCGAGTTTAGATTTTACCAGTGCTCATAAATGTCTGTTTAATAAGTTCCTTTTGTCCCACTTGTCCTTTTCATCCCATTTCATCCCTTTTGTCTCCAATGCACCTTGTCCCATTATATCCCATTTCTCCTTTGGCCCATTTTTTCCTCTTGCCCCATTTGACCAATTGTCCCATTGTGTCCCTTTCTCCCTTTGCCCCATTTTGCTTCATTGTTCATTTTATCCCATTACCCCATTTTGTCCCCTTGTGCCATTTTGTCCTTTTGTCTCCATTGTCGAATTTGTCCCCCTTTCCCCATTTTGTCCATTTCATCTCCTTGCTCTTTTCGTCCTTTTTCCGCTTTGTCCTACGTGTCCGCATTTTCCCCCTTTGTCCTTTTGGTCCTTCTGCACACTGCAATTGTTATTTAAAAATGGAACTAAGATTCTGTACCAACAAACCCTTGCTACAGAACATCAAGAGTAATGACAATTCTTAACTCATGGAAGAGTGGAATGCTTATTTTGAATAACTAGAATACCTAGATATAACAAAAAACATTGTATGTAACACATCTTCTATTAGTTTTTAAGGACTTGTTACACAAATAACTAAAAAAGTACTCCTCCACACAACAAAAAATAAAACAAATATTTTTCCTTAAAAAATTCAATGAATTATCTTCTAACGAGGACATTTTGTTATCTCGTGTGACATTTACGACCTTACTTGCAAACATCTTCTATGTCTCTATCCATGACAGGAGGTGCCACATCCACACATATGTGCAATAATGTTCGTCCATTCCCCATTTTCAGTTGCATTCTTACTAATTTAGACACCATATCATGAACATTTGATTTTTCTTCTGTGGAACATAGGTACATCATTTTTGTTGTAATTATTAAAATATACAATACTGTATTAAAATTATTATGGAATTCTTCCTGCAAAAGAGAAACAACTTATATCATATTTTAATTATGCAGCCAAAATCAGATATATACTACATAACAAGACAAATAACAATAAAATCGTGTCCAAAATACTCTTCCAAAAGTTTAATTGAAATTACCTCTTTATTTCTTTCCAAATCTTGAATACATGCATCCAGCACCTCTGCAATATGTGAGAATCTCACATTCATTCTTGAATTCAACATTTTGCAGAATACCTAGAATGTGAAATTATTGTTTTTATATACTACACCAAATATTTCCTTTGCTCTTGGTCATGGTATTATCTCTTAGAAACATTCTACATTGGAACGAGGGTGCCAGTATGACATGAGACTATCATACAAAAGAGAATATTAAGATAAATTTTTAATCTAAAGTGCAGGGACACTCTGAGGAATATCTTTAAATTTAAGAATAATGGTCACGAATTTTGATTTATAAAGCTGCTTTTAATGTATTTACTTTACTTAACTTTCTTTGTAATGAACAAATAATACACCAATAGTACAATAGTAGGTTGGTTGCATAAATGTAATTGTATTATTAGCTTTTATTACTTGTTTGCATTATGTTATAGACAGAATAAGAGTTTATTCACTTCATATATTTAACATTAAAAACAGTTAAAAACAGTGTGATGTACTATGGAGGGAAGTGCAACCTGTGCACGTTTTCCTAAGCTCTGGGATCTGTCCCCCAACTCGTATACAAAATTAGTTGAATTATGAATACTGGTAGCAATAAGCTTTTTTGGCAAGAATTGGTATGAAAATATTCGCTCCTGTGCACTATTTGCAAAGATAAAGGGCTACAAATTTTGGCTATTATTCCTTAATGTAGCCTACATAAAGGAATTACCTTACTGCCATGAGAACACGGAAAACGTTTATTTGAATAACTATTCCCCAGTAACCCAATGCAATGTTCTGCTACTGGGCAGGTCTGCCAGGTGGTGGAATGTTCCACACATTTGTAGACATGGGGCAATGATGACAAGATCGAAGTCGGGCAATGATGACAAGACATCTAGGCAACCAGATCGTGGGAATGTAGTCTGTGGCAGGACTGCCCTTATTAAAAACCATAAAAGCTTGATGAGAGCATAGTGACATGACAAGATAAGCACTGTCACAAAAGTGCTGCCTCTGCTGCCTTGCAGATAGGGATTAGTTCAAAGGCTAAGGGAAGAAAAACCAGAAAATATTGGTTAGAGAGAGCACTGTAAGGCAGTGAAGTGAATCACTCTAGGGGAGTACACCCAATAAAAATCCCAGACCTCCAGGTTGGGGGTTGGACAATGGGTTAACAACCCTTCTTCGGAAAAAATCAAAAGGTTATAAACTCAAAGAAAAATTATGGACCAATTTTGGAAGATAACATATTAGGTGAAAAAAGAATATGATTCTGGATTTCTCTTCTATCAGTTTTTTCAAAAATATTAGAGACTTTTTTACGTACGAATTGAAACCTTTCTCAGTAAACACAACGCGCTTTCAGATTGCCAACATGGATTTAGAAAATCAAAATCAACGGAAACAGCTATATTTTCTTCTCTTAAAGATGTCGCCTCACCATTGGATCAAAACGAGGCACCTATTGGATTATTTTTAGATCTCTCAAAAGCTTTTGACATCATTGATCGTGACATTTTACTTTCAAAATTACCTTCATATGGAATCCGTGGTATTGCTCTAGATTGGTTATGTTCGTACCTTAAAAAACGATCTCAGAGAGTGGAAATACCTTACTGGAAGGATGGAACATTACGTACGCACCTTTCCGACTCTTTGCCCATTGCATGTGGAGTTCCTCAAGGATCGATTTTAGGCCCTATTCTGTTCCTACTTTACGTAAACGATATGCCCTCGACGATTCGAAACGGAAGAACGGTTCTCTTTGCAGATGATACGAACATCCTTTGCAATAAAGAAACCATAAATAGTACAATATCAGAGGTTTCAAATTGGTTTCGAAATAACAAATTAATAGTAAATGAAAAGAAAACGGATTTAATGCAGTTTTCCATTTCAAATAAACAATTCTGTCCTACATTAAAAATGAACAGTGTACCATTGACTGATGTTAAGGCAACAAAATTTTTAGGTCTCTCAATTCAGTCAAACCTTAAATGGAACGTCCATTTTAATAATTTCAACACAAAATTAAGTTCATTATGCTACATGTTCAGAATTCTTGCAAATTCAGTCAGCCTTCATACTGTTCGTTGTGTATATTTCGCAAATGTTCATTCCCGCCTGAGATATGGCATAATATTCTGGGGAAATACATCTTATAGCTCCCAGACTTTTAGATTACAAAAACGAATTGTACGAATAATAACCAAATCCCACCCACGTGATTCATGTAAGCCTCTCTTCATTAATCTAGGAATTTTATCATTACCTTGTCTGTTTATTTACGAATCAGTGGCTTTTGTCAAAAATGACATGCTTAAGGGCGGGAATATATTTTCAGACAATGCCGAAGTCTTTCATTATAACCATCGACATAGAAATCATATTCATCAGGTGACAGTATCAACAGCTCATTACAAAAAATTTACATACAATACATGTACATTATTTTAAAATACTTTGCCAGATGACATTAAAGGATTAAATTCAATAGAAAAGTTTAAATCCAAAGTGAAATCGTTTCTGCTGCATAACTGTCACAAGAAAAGTAACATTTATTTTAACAATGATACATAATGCATTATTTACCATTTAGACTGTATAAATGTGTATAAACAACCCATAACAAGTATTGTACTACAGCCTCTGGGTCAATGACCCCCATCTCAATCAGGTTTTTCGTCCAGTTTCCCTGATCCATTGATCAAATGCTGAGATGGCCCCTTGTTTTGCTTCTGGACATAAATGTAACTTCATTATCGGTGCACGTCTTCTTGAATTCATTGGGAAACATAGTTATTCAAATTATTGTTTCCATGTTGTTGCGGCAGGAAGTATTATTCCTTGACAAAGGACATCATGGATAAGAGCCCCAAATTTATTGCTTATTTATCCTTGAAATTAGATTTTATTACATTAGAGCTTTTTTTTTTTTCTTTTTCTTTTTCTTTTTCTTTTTCTTTCTTCAAAATTCATGTAGTATATGACAGTGTAGGGATCACAGAATTTTGAAAATGTGCACAGAATTCACTACTCCCCATAGCACGTTTTTTTTTTTTGTTTTTTTTTTTTTGACGTAAAATAAATAAATAAATGATGTAAGAATGAAATGGTAAAAATTGATCCTCACAATGGAAAGGAAGCTAATTCACTGTTAAGATGCATTGAGGATTTCAACTTTATTTTTATTCTATTATTACTTTGAAGAGTACATGCACAATAAGATATCATTTACACTGCAGAGAAAAAGAATTAACTACTGGATTGTAAAATACGCAGTAGGTAGTACTTTGGAAGTTTTACAATCCTTCAGAAGTGACGACGTTTTTCTAAAATCTCTGGAATCATTGCACAGAACCAATGCAGAAACATGATTTTTACACCAGCCAAGCTACTAAGAAAGAGCAGAATTCCTGCAAAATTATTTCAATATCCTTTAAAATTGATACTACAAAATTAAGAGAAGGCAATATTGCAGCAGAAACAGAAACTGTCGAATTACAAGTGAACAAGACTATCCTCTGATTGATACCATTACAGAAGAAATCAAGAGAAGGCTTTCAGATGAAGTTTGATTATAAGACAGGATCAATCTATTGATATTCGATAGTATATTACTGCCATTTACTATGGATAATTTTGTAAATGAGCTTTTTGTTCATGGGTTTACGATTAGATTTATAATCATAGATAAGATTAATAATCTATAAGATGTCTATTAGCATGTATTTCCATCTTCAAATATATTTATTTTTTTCTTGAGTATTTAGACGAAATAAAAAATCTACATTGAAGTATAGATTTCATTAAATTAGTAATTATTTATTCGGTTTTTGTCTACAATTTATTAACTAGAATATTTAGTCAGTAGTGAATATACCCAAATATGACAGCACATTTTAAGATTTATATGTGAGGTAAAGGACATTCACTACTATCAACAGTACTTTGTGCTAAAATTTAAACAAATGATAGTACAAACTGTTTTAAAATAAACATTATTTTCAGTTGTCAATTTGCACATATTGAAACACAGATGAAGTATTGAATGCAAATGAAATTAACAACCAAAGTATAAACAATATTTACAAACCTTTAAATTTAAATCAGAAGGCAATTATTATGCAATGATAATTAAAGTAATTCTTCAAAATGAAACTGAACTACGGAAACACTTCAGATAGGGCAACAATTAATGTAGAAGAAACAGAAGGATGCCTTCCCATTGGTTTTTTAACTTTTTATATTATATTGCACCATAACTATGAATTCAGCGAGTTATGAATGCTTTTTTTCGTCTAAGCGCAGCCTGAAAATTTACTGCAGGAACATGACTAGGCAAGAAAGGAAGTCTTCATTAGGATTGTCAGCAACTGAATGCAAATTTTATATAGACATAAATGAAACTACATCTAGTTTGGATCTTGCCAAAAACTGAATATTGGATTTTAATTAAAATAATTTATTAATGTAGATTTTAAAATGTGTATCCTACAGTTACATATAAACCTTTGTGTTCGTAATAAATAATAAACATTTTCGATATTTCGATGTATGAGAAAAATGCATCGTTGAATTAATAGTTCAGACCACTCAATTATCTATGCAAATCGTCACCTCTGTGTTCAACTAATCCAATTAATATTATTCAATAATAATCAATTAAATAATTATCAAAATTAAAAGCAACACATGTAACCTAATTGCAGCACAATTAATGAACTTAAAGCATTGATTATTATAATTTAATTATAATAAAGCATACATTATTATATAAATTTAAGCATTAATTAAAGCATTTTCAAGTTTATAATAGCACCAAAATTTGCTTCCCCTTTACCCCATAAAAGATCCAAAATGCCACCACTGGGAAAAGAAACAAAAGAATTATTTTATTGGTATTTTCATAAATGAGCATCTTGTGGGGCTTCAAGCCATTAGCTGTTCTGAATTCAACTAAGAAACGAGAAGGATTTCTTCTGGATCTTTTGCAATCATGACACCATTAAGTAAGACATCCAAACACCTAGGCAGACATCCATTGAAACAGAGTAACTCAAACAATACAATGATAAGTAGACACTAGTTAAGAATACACATAGTAATATCACAAACACAACTTAAAATATAAGTACAGTTATCACTATCTGAAGAAATGCTGAAAACGGTTTCATTGACAAAAGGGTTTTAACTCTATCATATGTTATCCACCAGCAAATGTATTTGGTAAAGAACAGAACAAACCTCAGCAAACTGAATCAGATTCTTTGAAATTATCTCTTTCTTTTGTTGACGTATACGTAATGCATGAAGCCACAACTCTATGCATGTGTCAAATCGTCCTTCTGTTGCCAGTACAGATCCTTGAAATTCCACAGAATCAACTACCTCAGGATTTTCAACACCAAGTACACGTTCTCTAATCGACATAGATTCCATATGGAGAGAATTTGGATTATATTGTATGCTTTGAAGCTCCTCTAATGTTTGTGTCTCGATCCAAAACTCATAGGCAGCTATAGGATTTTGTAGCTTCTTGAGGACTGGGTTTTCTGTGTCACTGTACCTGCAACACAAGAATAAGTCAGTGAATTTTGGACACTCAAAATTTGTATTTTAAGCAAAAACACACCACAAAAATGATGTGTATTTTAAGTTTATACCTCATTTCCATGGCCTGCCATAAATACTTGTAAGCCAAAGCTAAATTGTAATAGTACAAATCACTGGCAAAACAAGCACCAAGAAGTTCAAGTGCTTCAATTTTTTCCTCTTTGGAGAATTCCTCACGTGTTATTAGATACTCCAAAACATGTGCTTGAGTACCATTTGCAGTAGCAATCAAGGGACTTAATCCTAACAAAAATGTACATAACGGATATTGACAATGACAACAATATTGACAAACTTCAAAAGCAAACACTAAGTAACGTACCCATATCATTTTTTGATGATACTGCACCATTTTGGAGCAATATGATTACATTACCCACATCACCACATTCTGCAGCAACATGCAAAGGAGTTGTACCACAGTGCATCTTCTCATTGGGATTTGCCCCATTTTCCAAGAGAAATTTAGCTACACTTAAGTGACCCCCATATGAGGCAATGATCAAGCATGTACTGTTGTGAAAGTCCCCAATATGAATATTTGCTCCATTGCTGATGAGATAAGCAACAGTATCCAATCGTCCATTGTAACAAGCAGCATGTAGAGGAGAGGAATTCTTTTTGGTTGGATGATTTATATCTGCACCAGCTTCCACTAACATCCTCACTATTTCAAAATGGCCCCCTCCTGCAAGTCAAGTATTTATCAACACAACATTCCATAAGACATCTTACATAAATCAAAAATTTACATGAAGAGAACAGAGTATGTGTAATTTGAAGGCACAACTGAATCTGGTTTGCATTTCACGAAGCTTGAATCCCCTCTTTCCTTTCTTGAAGGAAAGAGAAAGCAGTGCGATTGTGTTAAAATATCATCTTTGAAACTAATTACGGCATGTATATGCAACTACTACAGATATTTATACAATTCTATTTTATTTTATGACAATTTTTCTAAATATAAAATACAACCTGAACTTATGGAAGAACATACAACCTGAACTTATGGAAGTTAAATCTAAACCTAATTTTAATTTCTACGTGGATAATTCCACACGAAATACGTTGAAAAAAGCATTACTCTTTCTGATTAGTCGAACATTTTTTTGACTTGTTCAATGTGGTCTTAAAAAAAGCTAGAAGCATCATATTTAGTGCATATATTTGACCTTGTTTTTATTTCTACCCAAATCGAACGGATTTTCATGTGAGATTTCAAATTTTTCTGAAGTTTGTCCAAAATGATCAGAAATTTTACTAATTTTGGATATAAATACAAAATAAGGTCAAAGGTCAAACATATGCACCAAATATGATGCTTCTAGATTTTTTAACATCACATTGAACAAGTCACAAAATTTTTAGACCAATCAGAAGAGGTAATGTTTTTTTCAGCAGATTTCACATGTAGTATTTACTTACCCACATAAGTTTCACACAAAGAAAATATTCAACAAAAAATTCTTATGAAAACAAGCTGAGGGAGGTTAAAAATAATCTCAAAATGTTCATTGACAAAACAAAACTATTTATTATTACTATTATTTACTATTCAAACTTTACATTCAAGACGTCAAGAGCAATTCACTGAACAGCCAGTAATGTAATTTCAATCCTTTGTGTAACATCTCACCATAAACATTTCAACATGATGCATATAGAGCTCTTAACACTGGAGAATACCACACCACCCTTTTTATTTTTATTTAATATCAGTTCCTGAACAGGAAATCCATTCAGCATGATGAACATTGTGTGAACAAAAATTTTATTATATAGATGATATTTCAATTTTTTCTTTGGTTTCACTGAATTGAATCCATTGAACTGAATTCAGTGAATCACTTCTGAAATTTTGACTATCATGTTTACACAATTAAAGGGTTTTTAGACCAAAATATTAAGTTGAAACATTAGCAATAATAAAACAAGTAGTGAAACAAACATGTTGTTGAAATGATTCAAGTAATCAATATTGTAGTAAGAAAAACCATCAAATGGCAGAAATTGTCAAAAGCATGAAAGTGACAAAATATTGTAGGCAGTAGAAAGTATTTGATAACCATTTTACAAGTTTTCGAAAATGTTATCAAAATATATTTCATTTTTTAAAAACTTTTAAGAACAAATTTTAATCCTGTCTACTATGTTGTATAAACTGATATTTACAATTTTTTGTAATCAGTTTCAAAATTCAGCTGTCAAATTTCAACCTCAGTGTGAAACTGGTCCATGCCATTTTGTAAAATTTCTTATTCACAAGGGATTAATATCAATATTCCTTGTTGCACAATACTACTGAGGGGGCAAGGACAATATTGAAAGGGTGAACAATACATTGAGAGATATCAAAATGTTTTGAGTTGTATCAAGGAGCTTACAATAGTATGGAAGAAACCTTTTATGAGAGGACTGAAGATTATTACAAAGTTTCAGGTGTGCAGGACATTGCATCTCATCACTTGTGTTCTAGTTAATTGCAATTAAACTTAGTAGAAAACTCTTCTCTGATGGATCACTTGGCCAAATTGGTTTTTTACCCTACACTTATCTTTTTCTGTTTATTCATCAGGGCTGCACATAATGCAAAAATTATGCTGGCCAATTTGACATCTTCACTAAATATGAATTGTTTATCCCCCAAAGTTGAATATTCTGGTAAGTAGGTTGCACAATCCCACACACGGTGACATATGACCCATTATATTGGGACTACACCACGTTGTGCGGTCAGAACATACGTTTGTGGGTCGTTTATACCAAAAAAATTAGTTTACGCAAAACGTCTGTGTGTCTGTCCGTGTCCGTCCGTCCGCTAGATGAAAATATGAATAGTTTCCGCAGAATTTTTTTTTCTAAAAACGGCTGAACATTTTTTCTTTTTTTTTTTCGCGAGTAGAGTAAACGACACTAAAAAATGGCGCAGATTCATCTTCGTCGAACTCTCGGAATTTCTGAAAACTGCGAAGGTTACGAATAATGCGAGAAAGTATATACTGTCGTAGCATTAGTTCCGATATTAGGACCCCACAATACAAGTTTTTCTGACGAAAAATGGACACTTTCCGGCGCAGCTTTACGATATTTTCTCTTTACTATGCAAGTACGTAGTATTGTGAGAAAGTAATAGGAGATAGTAATCAGGATCCCCCGAAATGTACATTCCTGTCAAAACTTCGACATCGACTTTTTTCTAGCATTACATTCCTTTGTTTCACAAGCACGTGCACAGTTACACAGCTTATTTCTATTGTTTTCGTTAGTGAAATCGTTATTTAAAAGTTCTGGAATTTGGTTGAACTAAATAACCAATTATTTATATTTTAACTGTCACAGAAGAGTGAAAATGTAAAGAAGAAATCTTTGAATATTTAAAAAAAATATCTTAATAAGGAAACGTGTGTAAAAGAATTCGTGTTTTATATCCTACCTACCAAAATATATTGATTAGAGAAATTTTACAGTATGAACTTCAACTTCATTTATCACTGAACAAGGTTTTGGGGTTTAGTGAGTTTAACACGTATTCCGATGATATATTGTAGCGTAACAGCTAATGTACGCTCGGATTGAATGTCAGGTGTTCTGACTGTCGCATTACAATTAAGAAACAACAAACTATTAGCAAGTATCACTCCAACCTGCAGAAAACTATAAGGATAGCGCACAATAAGAAATAACGCTATGGCACGACATTCAATTTCGAGCTGTACAGCCCAGCAGATGCTTCATTTTTCTATCTAAAGGCTTCGTCATGAAGATTCGAAGTTTCTGATAGCACATCCCCTCCCCCATGCGTGTGCGCGCACATATGCACACGCATACGTACAAGCACGCACACACGCACGCACACATAAACGAAAGCCACTTCCTAGAATGTTTCGGAAGATGAAATAAGCAAACGAAAAGTATAATTCAGTTCAATATGTATATCAGTTAAGGCAATGATCTAGAGTTCAAAAAACTTGATTGCATTTCTCCCCATAGTACGTCGGAGGATGCCCAGGAGAAGCAAGAAGCTTAGGGCAGTAGATCCACGAAGGGGTGTAATTACCTCCCTGAAAGACAAATAACTGATAGTGGTTGACTTGAATTAGAAGTCAACACATTTTTACATATTTTGAATGAGAAAACATTTTCGGAACCCCAATGAATTCGGAGCTTGGGGCTACTTACCTCAGCTGTCCCCCATCGCTTCTGAGAGCCTCTGAGTACCTCACAGTTTTTAACTGTTTTCTGGCAATAAATAAATTGTTAAAATATAGAATCGGATTCTGATGTCATGTGTAATTCTTACCGGCTGCACACCACAATGCAGTAACACCTTTGATTTTATATCCGTAGAAGCGCAATGTTCCTTCCTCTTCCAAGTCGGGTTTTATTTCCAGGGACAGAAGCATCTGTACCATGTCTTTACGCCCCGTTCTTGATGCCTCGATCAGAGGAGAGCATGAATCATATGGCACGATTTGCTGCAAGTAATGGGAGTAATATACCTGGTATAAGCACGATAAAATTATACGTTTTCTAATTAAATTGAAATAAATTATATAATCAAAATTAATATAAAAATAAACGATACTATTTACAATTCAAAAATCTAATATTAAAATGAGTTATTTCTATGTACTGATGAACTATTAAGATATTTTTAAAAAATATGGGAGTCTCTTAACCAGCGGGGTCTAAAAAAGTGTTCAGCATGCTTATGCATTAATTCAGCTCTGCTAATTAGAATCATATTTTAAACATTCCATTCTCTAGAAGACGGAATCTCTTAATTCTGAACAAAATTATAAATAAAACTAATGTTATTGAAATTATGTCATGGCGAGTAGATACGCCACTCATAAATACGTCATAATTTTCGTGTTGGCACTACAGATATAAATTATTGTCATCATTACGTCACTATTAGATGAAGGTGTCAAGTGTCAACCCATTCCGAATATTTCTGAATTAAGAATAAAAAATTATCACTTTATCATCAGAGCTGAAAGATTACCTTCGGTGTTGTTTGATGCATTCCGTAAATGTAGAGTAAACGATATAATATAATGAATATGGGTTTTATGAATAACAAACACACAGCAATAGCCAGTAGCCGGTAAGCTCAGTAGCCAGAAACTTCTGAGTTCATGAGAGCTTTTTGCTCAAAGCTGTCGTGAACTATTCCTGTACTTAAATCATCCAGAAATTCTATCACATTCTGATAGCTGTCAATATGTTCAATGTTGTTATTCACGCAAGAATCGTTATGAAAGTAAAATCGAAATTATCGTTCAGCGATACCATTCTTTTAAAATGTGTATTTTGTGTAAAATGTGTGTAATTCTTTTAAAGTGTGATTTTCTGAAGAACCAGTATTATTACTATTCTTTCAAATGAACCGATATCATTTGTTTCTTGAGGAAATAACAAGAAAGATAGTCAATGGTAAGCCACTTATCGAAATACCAAACGCGTATCAAATTACATTCTACTTGAATTATATTTATTTCCCGAAGACCAACGAATTAACATTATCGTGTGTTAATTTCACTTTAGTTATTTCGTTTGCAACATGGATTTCTCAAGATCAAACTCATACCCAAAAATTATTTGTAAAAAAACGACAACAGGAGACTTACTTGTTTCAGTACGTCCATACATTCTCCAGAGTCAGCCGAAGGACAACACTGTTTATGACTTAACAGTTCATGATACGGATACATGGTGATAGTTTAAAATATACCTTTCAATTCCAGAATTTTCACGAATTGCCACTTAAACTTTAATCCTTCCGATCACGAAAACACTCCCGCCCCACTGCTTACCACTGATGGCCAACCACTGGCGGAACTCGCGGCTTCAGCGCCAACTGGGCTCCACAAGCGCTAGTGGCGCAAAGGCGGAGGAGGAACGAAACACAACGAGGTGGAGGAGGAACGAAACGAAGGAGGAACGAAACACAACTTAATTCGCTTCGCCTTCATCGGCAAGGAGCAATTCGCCGCAAAAAATACACAAATTCGAACACGAATAAGAGTTTTGTAATATGTCCGGCCGGTGCGGTGTAGTGTTTAGATATTCGTTGCCATTTATGGGGTATTTTACTGTCCAAATGGAACTACCTTCTTTAAATTTATCTTAAATAGCATCGTTGATATGTAACATGCTTTAGGATCGATCATAATGTTATTTGGTCACAAATGATTTTTCTTATCACAATATATCGAGGGTTGATACCCTGTTAGAATCCAATTAAAAATTCTAGACACTAAGAAAACAGCTCATTTGTTCCTCGGTATTGCTAAACCACGTTGTTACTCTACATTATTAAATTATTCTGAAATAATTACGAAAGGTTTGCAAATTTCCATAACCTAAAAAAATTCACAAAACTGTTTCAAGAAATGCAGATCAACTTAAGCTGGCATCTTCATAATCCTAAATAAAGTACTAACAGCACTAGTCTTAAAAGGGAAAAATCGAAAGGACTCCTGCTACAAAGTGAAAGGACACAAGACCCTCACTTGCTCAGCGGAGAATCTGAATAACACTATATGCCCGAACGAAGGGTTCGCACAAGAGAGACTAGAGCACGTTCCGAGCTCTGGAATCTGGTCCCCTTTTCAACCAGCTAGCCATTGAGCAAGAGATTTATTTATTTATTTAATTTATTTTACGTCAAAAAACAGTTAAAAACTGCGTATGACGTGCTATGGGGAAAAGTGAATTGTGTGCACATTTTCAAAATTCTGTGATCCCTACACTAAGTCATATACTACTAAAATTTTGAAAAAAAAAAAGCTCCCATGTAATAAAATCTATTTTCAAGGATAAAAAGCAATAAATTTTGGTTCTTATCCATGTCGTCCTTCGGAATCCTTCCTGCCGCGACAACAACGAAAATTTGAATAATTATATTTCCCACTGAATTCTAGAAGACGTGCACAGAAAATGAAGTTACATTTATGTCCAGAAGCAAAACAAGGGGCCATCTCAGCATTTGCTCAATGGATCAGGGAAACTGGACGAAAAACCTGATCGAGATGGGGTCATTGACCCGGAAGCTGCAATACAATACTTGTTACAGGTTGTTTATACACATTTATACAGTTCAAATGGTAAATAATGCATTATGTATCAGTGTTAAAATTAATGAAACTTTTCTTATGATAATCAGTATAGTCTCTAATTGTATAGAAACAGTTATGCAGCAGAAACGATTTCAGTTGGGATTCAAACTTTTCTATCGAATTTAATCGTTTAATGTCATCTGGCAAAGTGTTGTAAAATAATGTACATGTATTGTATGTGATTTTTTTGTAATGAGCTGTTGATACTGTCACCTGATGAATATGATTTCTACGTCGATTGTTATAGTAATAGACATCGGCATTTTCTGAAAATATATTCCCGCCCTTAAGCAAGTCATTTTTGACAAAAGCCACTGATTCGTAAATAAACAGACAAGGTAATGATAAAATTCTTAGTTTAATGAAGAGAGGCTTACATGAATCACGTTGGTGGGATTTGGTTATTATTCGTACAATTCGTTTTTGTAATCTAAAAGTCTGGGAGCTATAAGATGTATTTCTCCAGAATATTATGCCATATCTCAGGCGGGAATGAACATTCGCGAAATATACACAACGAACAGTATGAAGGCTGACTGAATTTGCAAGAATTCTGGACGCGTAGCATAATGAACTTAATTTTGTGTTGAATTCATTTAAATGGACGTTCCATTTAAGGTTTGACTGAATTGAGAGACCTAAAAATTTTGTTGCCTTAACATCAGTCAATGGTACACCGTTCATTTTCAATGGAGCGCAGAATTGTTTATTTGAAATGGAAAACTGCATTAAAACCGTTTTCTTTTCGTTTACTTTTAATTTGTTATTTCGGAACCAATTTGAAACATCTGATATTGTACTATTTATGGTTTCTTTATTGCAAAGGATGTTCGTATCATCTGCAAAGAGAACCGTTCTTCAGTTTTGAATCGTTGAGGGCATATCGTGTACATAAAGTAGGAACAGAATAGGGCCTAAAATCGATCCTTTAGGAACTCCACGTGCAATGGGCAAAGAGTCGGAAAGGTGCGTACGTAATGTTCCATCCTTCCAGTAAGGTACTTCCACTCTCTGAGATTGTTGTTTAAGGTACGAACATAACCAATCTAGAGCAATACCACGGATTCCATATGAAGGTAATTTTGAAAGTAAAATGTCATGATCAATGACGTCAAAAGCTTTTGAGAGATCTAAAAATAATCCAATAGGTGCCTCGTTTTGATCCAATGATGAGGCGACATCTTTAAGAAAAGAAAATATAGCTGTTTCCGTTGATTTTGATTTTCTAAATCCATGTTGGCAATCTGAAAGCGCGTAGTGTTTACTGAGAAAGGTTTCCGTTCGTACGTAAAAAAGTCTCTCTAATATTTTTGAAAAAACTGCTAGAAGAGAAATGTGCCAATAATTTTGAATTTCATTTTCGTTGCCTCTTTTGAAGAGCGGCTTAATTTTAGCTGTTTTGAAAACATCTGGAAACATTCCGGTGCATAACGATGAATTAAGTATGTGAGTTAGCGGGTGTATAATGGCATATGCACAGGTCTTTAACAAAGAATCCGGGAATTCATCTAAACCGGACGAATATTTATTTTTTAGTTTACCGATTATTTTGAGTATTTCATAGGAAGAAGTTTCGGAAACGAACATCGTGTCTAAAATTTTGAGTGAACTGTTTTTGAATTTTGTGGCTGAAGACCCTTAGTCAGATCGGCACACAATTCTCGAAAAGTATTGGTTAAAGAAACCCGGACAGGAAGGACCCGGAAGAGGTTTAATCTGAATAAACAGTGGAGGAGTCACTTTCGTGGACAGCTACTTCATCTTCTCCTCCTCCTTTGATTTTCGCCCGAAAAATAACGATGTCGTCGATGTGGTATCCCCCCAATCAGAGAACGAGACGGAGTTACGCTCCGCCGCACCGCTAGTGGAGGGGCGCAGCCCCTCCCCTCTCCCTTCACCAGGCGGGGAGGTATAAAGGCTTGGCCGGGAGCAGGGCGCTCCCGTTCAGTTACCGCTTAGCATAAGCTACCACCGCCGCACTTGCTACACGCCCTATGGAGGCGTAACCTGCGGCGCACTACAAGAAGACTCAGGCTGCCCCGGCGCTTGCTACAGTCACAAGTCGTGGCGTATCAGCCAGGCGATCAACGCCGACCTAGGTGGCCCTGCCGCCTCTCGCTACACTTCCGACCGCGGCGTCACCGCCGCGCGCTACTTCGGAGACTCGAGGCTACTGCGGCCACTATCACATAACAACTCTTATCGCCCTGCAGGCAATAAGGCTCGGCAAGGCAAGAAGGCCGTTAAGAAGCATTGTACATAATTGTGATGTTGTTCTGTGTATTTATTATTTGGAGAAAGTAAATGGTTATAAAACATTGACTGTTTATATTACCTTGCAATCCTGCAAATACAACAGTCGATATCGTACGAGAGGCAAACGGAAACACTCCGATGATCGGCGAGTTGATCGTCAGAGCGATGTAGTACGCCATGTCATCGTCGAACACAGGGAAAGATATTTATTAGGCATGGCAAGTAGACAAGACCTCATAGTGCTGAACGATGGGTCGAAGCCCATCTTCAGACGGCCCGCAAAAGCGGAAACAATTCTAGATATCGTGCTGACATCTGGAGAGCCTGAGTGATGACCGGCGTGTGATCGAGAACTATACTTGTGTTTTTCTAACGTGGCGGCTGACGGTAGTATCTCCAAGATGGAATTCGCACGACTTTTTCAGTCATTCTCGGACCTGCCGCTGGAGTCGCTTGATCTGCAGCACTGCTTGATGCGGTCGCGATCATGCGATATCTTGAGGTAGGACTGCGAATGACTGAAAAAGCCGTGCCGAATTCCATCTTGGAGATACTACCCTCAGCCTACACGTTAGGAAAACACGTTAGGATACACAGGCAGCGATCGCCAAAACATTGTCTGCGGATGAGGGAGCACACCAGCCAATAGAAAACCGAGATGAGGAAACGGCTGCAAACTGTTTTAACAGTTTAAAACTGTAAGACGGAGTTATCAGAATAATCCAATGCAACTCGAGTAAAGCCGCTATGTTAAACTGTGCATCGTGAAGCATCAACACCTCACAAGGCAATTCCGGAACGGCAGGCGTTGGGCATACTAAGGGAGAGGACGGTGGAGGGGCTAGAGATAAAGGAGCTGAGAACACATGTTATGGGGACAAAGCCATCTATGACTCACTATCATGTTATACGGAACAGAGATTTGCGTAGACGCACAAGGGAATATCACATACGACGCTTGAGTGCGGTGCAGATGAAAGGAGCACTGAGAATTGCTTGTATCTACAGAACCGTTTCCGGAGAAGGTGCAATGTTGGTGATGGCTGGAGTAATACTCATCCATCTCCTTGCACAGGAAAGGAAACTCATTTTCCAGACGAAGACAAGTGAGAAACCGACGAGCACGCGAAAACAGATCCCTCATAATAGAACGCCGGCACATCAGCTGGCAAAAAGAAAGCGAAGCTGAACAGACAGGCTCATCCCATCAAAGTAAATTGGGCCGCATGCGAGAATGGCGAAGTTTCATTCCATCTGCCACAATCAATGAACACGGATATTTCCGCAAATTTCTTCATCGACAGAGGCGTATCTGCAGTATGGCATACATGGCACGTGCCACGGGCGCCACTCATAAGGAAGCACTATTTAGCTTTCGACATTGATGGAAAAAAGTTGAATGAATTATTTTTCAGTTATGGAATTAAACTTGACATGAAATGAGATGAACTTTTTAAACAATCTAGCCATATTCGTCATTATGATAATCATGCCCTTCATTTGGTTGGTGCACACGTAGCAACGTTTTTCGGGAGATATATTTGTATAATTTTCAGTACGTACAACACGCTGGGAACAATTGAAAAATAACGTGCCTCTGGTTCTTAAGTCGGGATCTTTAGCCAGATGGAGTGCACTGGTAGAAGCTGTGAAACCTGTAAATAACTTCCTCGACAAAATTCTTGAAGTTCTCCAAAACATGACTGATAACTCAAACGAGACCAATGACACACATGTGATGCCCGACAATTGTACATTCGTATGTTAGATTACGTCTTTCTGACTTACTAAGATTTTGGAATGAAGTGCTCATTAAAGGTGATCATGAACAAAGGAGACTACAGGATCTGAAAATGAATTTTCACGATGCCGCACTTGATTTAAAAGTTCAAAATTATTTTCATAATGAAAGGGAAGTATTGGTAAGCGAATCACTCAAAAAAGAACTTAATGTCTGTTGAGAACGGGATATATTAATTGAATGACGATCAAGACGAAAGAAAAAAAATGGTGAATCGTCGGATGGCGTTGCTCTAATAGCCAAACAAGAAAAAGTCATGAAGGCAATAGTTGACCGTCTTTGTAGCGAAACGAATGGAAGGTTCACCCGCTTACAAGATACTGATAAAATATATTGGCTTCTTGCTCGACATTGAGGATCTATGCTCAAAATTGATTTTGATTTTGAAATTGATACGCCTGAATAAATTAGCACTACGAGTCTTACAAGAACATAAGGCCAGCAAACAATTCCAAGCATCAGGTGCCAATGTTCAAGACATTTTTGGTTTTGTTTTATTTGTACTCCTCTCCTTACTTCACATGTAGTTTTTACTGTTTCTTCATGACAAATAAATAAATTTCCTTGAAATGTAAAGTTTTAATCATCTGTTAGTGATGCAATTACTAACCATTATCTTTCCATTCATTCATTTATTCACACACTTGCTTACTCTTTCATTCATTTGAATATGTGTTTGAGATACGTATTAGGAGGGTTAATTGCATTTTAACCACAAAACAATAATTTCTTCTGTTCAACAAATTCCTTGAAAGCGTGGAAATATTTATGTTTCCGATCATCATAGACTACTAATGTCACTTTTATCACTTTTCAAAGACTTCCATGTTCCTATGTACATTTACAGGAAACAAATCATTGTAACTTAGGAATGAATTGTAAAAAATAGAGATTCTTTCACCATTATCAGCCTGAAAGTCTTGCCACTGAAACAAGTTTTGCTCGTAAATGGTCTTGCACACTAGTCATGCCAAATAACTAAATAAAAAACTTTAAAAAAATTGTTCACCATCTGGTGCGGGACAAAATATTGACAAAATTATTTATTGATATTATCTATTATTTATTGATATTTATAGAAGAAGAAATCAAAGAAAGAATAATAGCTGGGAACAGAGCATACTTTGTATATAAGGATTTATTTAAGAGCAAATTGTTGTCAAAGGAGCCAAACTCAAGTTATACTATGCAGTAGTTAGAGCAATAGTTACAAATGCAGCTGAACCATGGACAATTAAAGCAAATGACAATCAAAAACTTATGATATTCAAAAGAAAGACATCAAAAAGAATATTGGGTCCTGTAGCAGGAAAGCAAAAAATACACAAAAATAAAAACAATCTTCACATTTTTCATCAAAACGTACAGTCACTGAAAAACAAACTCACTGACATAGAAGTATTACTAGAGGAGAAGCTCAACCACATTTCAATACTATGCTTTACAGAATACTAGCTGACCAAGGAACAATTAGACAACACACACATACCAGGCTTCTCTTTAGCTAGCAGCTCATGTCGAAATATTAACAATGACATCATGCATATGGTGGGACATGCTTTTTTATTAAAGATAAAATTAGTTTGCACCCACCCAATCACACTCACCTCATAAAAGAAAAAGACTTTGAAATATCTATCACAGACTTCACTGGAATAAAAACATGGGTCCTATGCACGTATCGCAGCCCAACTGGAAATCTGAAAATCTTCTTAAAAAAACCTCGAAATTATTCTAAAAAACTCAAAAAGCAGTATAAAAAACGCAGACAATATAAAATTATTCTTTTGCGACTTCAACATAAATTGTCTCACTCAATCCAGTAACGAAAATCTATTTAAAGACTTACTAAAATCATACTATCTACAAACAACCTTAAATACACCAACAGAATATCCAAAAATAGTAGCACTGCAATAGATCAAACAATAATAGATGCAAATAATAATAGGTTTTCTGTTGCTACATTTATTACCGCTTCAGTGACCACACTGCCCAGATTCTAACACTTCAAATAGAAACAAAAATCACAGAACAGACAACTTACCAAGAAACTCGAAACTATTCCCAAGGAAACATAATAAAATTCCAAAACTTACTCAGATTACAAAATTGGAATGAAGTATTTAAGGCAACTGACACAAACGATAAGTTTAACTCATTCATAAATATATACTTAAGACATTTTAATGACACGTTTCCTCAAAAACTCAGAAAGATTCAAAATAATAAAAACAAAACGTGGATTACTAAAGGCTTCATTTTGTACTACAAAACATACAATTCAATCCTAAAAAAAGTAATCAAACAAGCGAAAATTATGACAAATAACAAGTACATTGCAAATGCACGTAACAAAACAAAAGCTATGTGGGACATTATTAAAAGATAACAGCACCAACTAACAATAACAGAAAAATATAGAAAAGTTATATCTCAACATTCCCTAAACAATAACACACACCAGACAAACACTAATGTTTCACAAATTGCAAATTCCATATATTTATATGAAACCACCCCCTCTGAAATTTTTAAAATCATTGGACAAACGGAGAATAAATTATCAGCAGGCCTCGACAGCATTCCAGATTTTCTTATCAAACACAGTGCTCCATATATAGTGCTGTCTCATATTTGCAATTACTCTCTAAAAACAGGCATATTCCCAAATGTATTCAAAATGGCAAAAATTAAACCGTTGTTTAAAAAGGGCAATAGTTATGATCCAATGAACTACAGACCTATCTCCCTGCTATCAGGATTTTCAAAAATTCTGGAAAAGCTTTTCAATGATAGACTCAAACACTTTCTCAATGCAAATAATATCCTTACAAATGCACAACATGGTTTCAGGTGTAAAAGATCCACAGAGACAGCCATTTTCTCCTTTTTAAATGACATACTTATTGCACTAAATCAGAAGGAAATTCCCATTGGCCTTTTCTTAGATTTGTCAAAAGCCTTTGACATTATTGATCATCACATACTTTTAACAAAACTAGAAATGCTAGGATCCGAGGCATTACAGGTCAGTGGATTAAATCATATTTATCAAACCGTAGCCAAGTAGTTACCCTCCAGCACACTAAAGATAACAAAATCTCCTCGTACTACTCCAGCCCTCAGATGATAAATTGTGGAGTCCCGCAAGGATCCATCCTAGGGCCAATATTATTCCTTATATACATAAATGACATGCCTTTGGCTTTAAAAAATAACAAAACAATTTTGTTTGCAGATGACACAAACATAATCATAAAAGCAAAAACGCAACAATTATTAGAAAAAGAAACTCAAGAAACGTTGCATGCATTAGTAAAATGGTTTCAAGACAAGAAACTTATCATAAACACCAGCAAAACAGTCTCACTAAATTTCATGAATCCCCGATCCAAAGAAAAACTCTCCCAGCATTTTCTCATAAATAATAATCCTGTAAAAATATCACAGGAAACTACCTTCCTTGGTCTAACAATCCAAGAAAACCTAAAATGGAATGCTCACATGTCAAATCTTAATAAGAAGCTCACCAAATCTTGTTATGCCCTATACACCCTCAGGTCAATCTCCCAACATTGAGACTCTTAGGACAATGTATTATGCAAATGTGCACTCACACTTGAAATATGGATTAATATTTTGGGGAAATGCCCCTGAAAGCACTCTTACATTTATTATCCAAAAACGAATACTATGAACAATGACCAGCACTCATAAGCTGGAGTCTTGCAAACCCTTGTTCAAAAAATTAAGGATTCTTCCACTACCGTGCATGTACATATTTGAAATAGTTGTCTTCACAAAGAAGATTCTCATGAAAAAAAAAAGACACTTTCACGCTAAATTCTGATGTACACAACTATAACACTCGACAAAAGGATAACCTACATGTTCCCCAATCTGAAACTACACTTTATCAAAAAAGTACCGCAATAGAGGGCATTACACTTTACAACAAATTGAGCCATGATATTAAAGATATTAATACAATACATAGATTTAAAAGTAAATTGAAAGCTTTCCTGCTTAACAACATGTTCTACAGTGTGAAGGAATACACAAATCACATCACTACCTCCCTTAAAAAACAAAAATAAAAATTCTAATCCCATTGATTCTGTTTCATGTTGACTGTTCAAGTTGAAGCAAAGAAAAAAGAACTGGCATAACCCATCCTGCCTGTGTTAAATTGCAGTTGGACTGATGTAGAAGGAGAATGCCAAACCCAAATTCTATTTCCTTCTTCCTGAATTAGATAAATGCACTAGGCATCATTAATATCGTTAAATCATTTCTTATATATTATATTATTTATTATTATATTATTATTATTATTACTACTATTATTATTATTATTATTATTATTATTATTATTATTTCTTATGCCCTGAATTTCCCTCTATGGAACCGTCGTCAGACATTACTTCATGAAGGGAGCAGGCAGATGGCTGAGTTGTTTCAAAGCTCAAGCCGCTTCAAGGGCGGAGTCGTTCTTCTTTCCTTTTCATGATGAACGTCACGAACTCTTGTATGAGGCACCACTCTTTCTCCGACTTCAGCATGTGCTGCACCATGTCATTTGGCGAGATGTCCTGGCCTAACTCGCTGTTCAGCTGAATCCTCCGACTATCCCATGCTCCGCACTCGAATATCGTGTGCCTTGCGTCGTCGTTTAGTTGTCCACAAAACACGCAATTCGAGTCGTTTGCTCTTCTGAACCTGAACAGGTAGGACATGAAGCAGCCGTGCCCAGAGAGCACCTGTGAGAGGTAAAAGTTTACCTCCCCATGACTTCTATTGAACCATGGTTCGATGTGTGGTATTAGTTCATATGTCCATCTACCATTTGTTTCTTTCCCCCATCTCTCCTGCCATGCTGACAGGAGAGACGTGCGTGCCCTCTCTTTTATGTCTTCTTTCAGCTTGCGTAGAGGTCCCGTGCAGATGTCAGTGACTCTCTTCGCTTCCTTATAAACGACCTTCCTTTCTCTTGCCAGAAGGTCTATAGGGGGAACTCTGGCCAGAACCCCTACGGCGCTGTCGGGGACCGTGCGGTAGGCTGACGTTATTCTTAAGAATAACTACTCTTCTTTGTACTTGTGCGACCTTGCATCTCATGGAGGCTTTCGCGAGTCTGTCCACCCACACTGGGGCTGCATACAGCATTTGTGATTGGACAGCACAAGCAATCAGCCTCCGTTTCGCCTCTCGAGGGCCTCCCACGTTTGGCATTAGCCTGGAGATATTGGTCGCAGTTCTCATTGCCTTATCGGCGATCTTGTTGATGTGAGGCCCAAAGTTGAGCCTGTGGTCAAGTTCGACTCCCAGATATGTTATCTGTCGTCTCCAGGTAATGTTCGCCTCCCCCAGCCAATAATGGGGGTACGAAATGCTCTGCGGTCCGTAACCAGTACTGCCTCTGTTTTCTCTACAGTCATGTGTAGGAGTCTCCTGTCAAGCCATCTTTTTACCCTGAAGAGAGTTTCGTTCACTTTCCTCTCGATCAGGTCGACTTTGTTACTCGTGCAGATGATCAGAGAGTCGTCTGCGTACCCAATTAGGTGGGTATCTGGCGGGATGTCTATGTGTAGCAGCTTATCATACATTACATTCCATAGGAATGGTCCCAATCTCGAACCTTGGGGCACGCCACACGTCACGTCTTCCCCCATTGCGAAGAGGTTCGTATAGACTATACTCCTCCCATGAAGATAGTCTTCAACCATTCTCAGACGGTATTCAGGGACTTTCTTATCTATCAGAGCCTCCATGATGTCCTTCCATCTGGCGCTATTGAACGCGTTCCTTATGTCTATGGCCACCAGAGCACAGAATCCTTTCTTCTTCCCGTCACCCCTTGTGGCCTGTTCCGCAATCCTGACCACTTCGAGAATGGCGTCAGTTGCCGTCCGCCCCTTCCGGAAGCCATACTGTTTAGGGGATAGGTCTGATAGGCATACCTCCAGCCTTGATATAATTAGTCCCTCTAATAACTTTCCCATGGTGTCCAGGAGGCAAAGCGGTCTAAAAGACGAGATCTTGTCGAGCGGTTTATTACCCTTGCGGAGAAGGATGAGTTTCTGCCTCTTCCATCTTCTGAGGAATATTCCATTCCTGAGACATGAGTTATACACGGAGAGTAGACAGTCAGGATGTTGCTCTGCAACAATCTTGAGCTTTTCGCTCGGAATCCCATCGAATCCCGGAGCTTCCCCACATTTTAGGCTATTTGCAGCCCTCCGTAGTTCGTTCGTCGTAAACAGGACTCCCTCGTCAAAAGAGAAGACGCTCGGTCTTTGTCTTGTCCAGCACTCTCTAATGGGGAATAGGTCACTTATGACTTTCCTCACCCAGTCTGGATCGCTCAGTCCAGGCGTCCTCCCCTCCATTCTAAGCTTCTTGGTCACAATTTTGTAGGCCATGCCCCACGGGTCACTTTAGACCTCTTCGGTGAGCCTCTTCCAACATCTGACCTTACTTTTTTTAATCTCTTTCTTGAGGAGTTTGCGAGTCGTCTTGAATTCTTTAAATGTGGGATTCGTCTTAGCTCCGTCGCTTGCCTTCTCGCCTTGATGCACTCTTACGTATTTCTGCTATTTCCTGTGTCCACCAATAGACCTGCTGTTTGTGTCTAGGGCCACGACGTCTAGGCATCGAGGCAACGCATGCAGCTACTACTGTCTCGATTGTTGTTTTTGTAATTTCGTCGCGTGTTTCTGCTTTTTTTGTCCAGTCCAGGCTATTCAACAACTTGGAATCTTCTAAGGACGTTTTTGCCTTGTCCACATCCATTTTCTTAGGATTCCAGGGTGGTCGTTTATTGTTCCTGGGTGGTCGCTTGTCGTTTTGTACCCGCTGTTTCGAAAATTTTCGAAAATTGACCTGCGGGACGCATACCTACAGCTACCACTCGACCAGGACGCCAAGGAAGTTTTGGTGATTAACACCCCGTTAGGACTCTTCAGGTACAACAGGCTGCCATTCGGCGTGAATTCCGCAGCCGCACTGTTCCAGCGCTGCCTAGAACAGTTGACAGCGGAGCTGAGGAGTTGCTGCAACTACCTGGACGATATTATAGTCACGGGGAGCACGGAGAAGGAGCACAAGGAAAACTTGGAGAGTTTATTTAAGGTGCTCCACCACAATGGGTTAAAGGTGAATAAGGACAAGTGCGAATTCTTTAAGGACCAGGTAGTGTTCTTGGGGCACGTGCTGGACAGCACCGGCATTTCACCCACTAGCCAGCCCGTAGAAGCCATCCTGCGACTGCCACCTCCGGCAGACGTGAAGCAGCTACAGGCATTATTGGGAAAAGTAAATTATTATAATAAGTTCATTAGGAACTTTTCTACTATCGCAGCCCCACTCAACAAGCTGAGGAAGAAAGGAGTGAGATTTGTTTGGTCACAAGACTGCGAAAGAGCACTGAGCCAGTTAAAGGAGGCACTGGTGAAAACGGCTAAGTTAAACCATTTTGTGCCGGGTAGGCTGACCACAGTAGCAGCTGACGCCTCGGAGCATGGTCTCGGGGCGGTATTATCGCAGAAGGACGACAATGGTGTGGAGAGGCCAATTGCGTTTGCGTCTAAATCCCTCAACAAACATCAGAGGAATTACTCACAAATTGAAAAGGAGGCATTGGGAATAATCTTCGCGGTGAGAAAATTCAACGATTATTTATATGGTAGTAAGTTCCATATAATTACGGATCACAAGCCGCTAGTACAATTATTCCACCCGGGAAAACGGATCCCGGAAAGCACAGCGAAGAAGCTGCAAAGGTGGGCGCTATTCTTGTCGGACTACAATTACCAGATTCACTTCAGAAGCACGACGCAGCATGCCAATGCAGACGCTTTATCCAGGTTGCCAGGAGGCCCGGACCTGGGAAGCTCGGAAGAGTGCTTAGTACTGTCAGAATTTCCATTGGGAGCCAAGAAGATCGCACAGGAGACGGACAAGGACCCAGAGCTACGGACAGTGAGGAATTATGTAAGGGATGGCTGGCCACTCAGGTGCTTGAGGATGCAATGCTTCTTGGTATAGCAAGAAGGACAGATTAACTTGCAAGGCGGGGGTGTTTCTCTTAGCCGGAGAGGAATTCACGAGAGTCGTCATCCCGAAGGTTCTGAGGAAGACAGTATTGGACCTCCTCCATGAGGGACACTGGGGGGTGGTCCGCACGAAGCAACTGGCGCGTCGTCACTGCTTCTGGGAGGGAATGAACACAGACATCAACCAGTTACTTAAGAGGTGCGAGGCCTGCCAATTAAATCAGAGGGCACCTAGGAAGGATTTGGTTCCCTGGCCGGAACCTAGTGAGCCGTGGGAACGGGTGCACATAGACTTCGCGGGTCCATTTTGGGACAAGATGTGGTTGGTAGTAGTAGACGCCAAATCCAATTACCCATACGTGGTGGAAATGGCCAACACCACGTCGGCGCAGACCATCAATGCCCTGAGAGGATTTTTGTGACCGAAGGGCTCCCGGTCACGTTGGTGTCGGATAACGGAACCCAGTTCACGTCCCAAGAGTTTGCCAACTTTTGCGCGAGCAACGGGATCCAGCATGTCTGCGCACCGCCGTTTCACCCGCAATCGAACGGGGAAGCGGAAAGGTTTGTGAGAACCTTCAAGACGGCTATGTCAAAAGCGCGCGCAGCAGGTACACACAGGTCCAGAGCGTTGCTGCGGGTCTTGGCCACCTTCCGCACCTTGACAGGCGCGGACGGCAGGAGCCCTGCCGAGGTGCTACACGGGAGGCAACCGAGAACGTTGTTGTCTTTGCTGAGCCCAAGGGATCCTTACAGGTCGGTAGGAACGCAACCAAGATTCCACGTGGGTGATATGGTCTATTGTACCTCCTTTAAAAAATGCCCAGCGTGGCTTCCGGGCATTGTAACGGCGGCAAAAGGGAACAGGACATACTTAGTCCGCACGGAGGGTAGGATGGTGACACGCCACCAGGGACAGTTGAGACCACGGGTGAACCCCAGTAGGGTGGACTCACTCCCCAATGTGTCTCAACAAGAGTTTTACAAAAAGGTAATGAGGGAAACCATTTACACCCCGCAGGAAACAACCGCCGCGGGGACGAGCGAGCAGAGCGCAGCAGAACCCCCAGCAACCGACGTCGGCGAGCCAGTAGATGAAGACGCCGCGGAGACACCCAGGACGCGGTTGCGCCCCCGGAGGAGCACCAGGAGGGTGCGTTTTGCGCCGTATACGACGCAATTGGCGCGGAGGGTGTCGTGACCGGCCGCACAGATTTGAATGTGCCGCCACAGTAGGGCGTTACCGCCCCTGGCGGCAGCGGCCAGCGACAAGCGCGGGCCAGCGAGGCTTGGCGGTGTGCGGCCGCCACGCCTGAGCGAGCGGGTCGAGGCCCAACCTCCCCCCCCCCCTACTACGCCTGCCAGTCAGCGGACCTACGGCCCGGGGAAAATATAAGACGGCCGTGGCCCGGAGAGAAGTCAGAGAGTGAGCGGCGGAGTAAGAGTGACGAGTTGGTGAAACGAGATAGTGCGGTGTGAAGATTGTGATTACGACGACAGTGCTGCGACAACGGACTTCCCTTTACGGAGATTTAGCGACTCGGCAATTTTGTGGTGCATCTTCTGGTTACGATAACTCGGCTACGTTTCACTGTACATTCTCCTGGATTTTCGGCACTGTAGCTCTGTACCTGTTTTCAACCAATAAATTGTTTATTGAATTTTGTGTGTGTTGGATTTGGACACATCAGTAGACTAGTGTCTAGTTCGTACATTTCGGCTATAAATTTGTCGATGGTATCGTTCGGAGAGAAGTAGCAACTGTATATTCTTATGTTACTAACTTCTACCCAGACGAACCCGTATTTCGTCACCTTGTACTTCTGTACGCCCAGGTTACCATTTACAACCTTAATACCAGCTCTTGTCTGCACATCCTGATACCACGTAGAGTCGTCAGAGGGCTGTTCACAAATAATATGAGGTCTATCTTCTTTTCGGCAGCTACCTGCAGTGCCAAGTCGCGTGCCTGTGTGCTTCTGCCTAGATTAATTTGTAGCAATCGGAGCATATCTGGCGCGTTTGTCTTTTTTACATGCCGCAGCAAACGACTCACATCTACTGCCTCCCAGGGCATGGTCGTCGCTTTTGTTCCTGTCTTGTCCTCCTGTCGCAGAGAATGCACTGGGTTTTCCCCCTGCAATCTTTTGCGTTCTGTCCTGCTTTGCCACATTTGTAACAAATGTTTCTTCTGTCGGGGCCCTTGCAGGAGGTTGATATGTGCCCGAAATCAAGACATCTGAAGCATCTTATTATCTGCCTCTCTTCGCTAATCTGGCAGTTAACCCACCCAATTTTGAGCTTTTCCATTTTTAAAAGCTCTTGGGCTTATTTTTATTATTATTATTATTATTATTATTATTGTTATTTTCTTTTCTTTATTCACAGTTTCCTGGTATTGTACAATCACACAGATATCAATCAGAGCATGATTACATAATGATGTAGAAACACATACAATCAAACATTAAAACATATTATTATCAAATAAAATTATGTAAAATATCAACCAGACAATTATTACTTAATTATCAATTATAGAAAATGATTATCTCATATTTTTACACGTTTTCACCCGTGTATTTTCTGACCAGAGAGCAGGTATTTATCAGTACCGATTTCTGAATATTAATCATTATGTTTTTGTTGATGTTCAGACCCTCCAACGCCTCGATTGTGACCTTCGGGACGACGCCGGTGGCTGACAATACTATGGGTATAATTTTGGCAAGTGTTAGAGCCCATTCCTCTCTCACAGTTTGGACCAGTTCTCTATATTTGCCCAACTTCGTCTGGTATGTTGTCATGGTGTTGTTGGTGTTTACGACGGCGAAGTCTATAAACCAGATCTTTTTGGCTTTCTTGTCCCAGATGGTAATATCCGGCCTATTGTGATGGACTGTTTTGTCCGTTAGAATGCTGCGGTTCCAATATAGTTTGTAAATCTCATTCTCTAGGACCGTTTGTGGTTGGTACTGGTAGTATGGTGTATTATCTGACAGGAGACCATACATCTTGGCGAGTCTGGCGTGGATAATTCGTCCCACGTTGTCATGCCTCAATTTATATTCAGTAGGTGCTAACATACTGCAGCCTGCTAATATGTGCTGTATTGTTTCGGGGCCTTGGCCACATATTCGACAGTCATCGTTTACCACCTCAGGATCTTTTATAATGTATTTTGGGAGTTTTTTGTTGCTATTACTTGATCTTGTATAGCTATAATAAGCCCTTCACTCTCTGGGTATAAGTACCCTAACGTGAGCCATTTGTACGACATATCCGCGTCTACAGTTTGCTTGGCTATTGCTGCTGGGTACACACCGTGGAGTGACTTCTGCTTCCATTTGTTTATTTCGTCGTCCCATGAAGATGCTTGCAGATTTGTCGTGTCCAAGGTCCAGAGGGGTGTAATTATCATCTGCTTGTTGAACTACATGATGAAGTTGCGATGTCATTATTATTATTATTATTATTATTATTATTATTATTATTATTATTATTATTATTATTATTGTTGTTGTTGTTGTTGTAAGGGTAGAAGATGATCAATGAAGAATCAGATTTAGCACAGAAGTAGATAATTTAATTAAGCACAGAAACATAATAAATCATATAAAAGCATTAAGGTCAAGCTGATTCGGACACTTGTGTAGAATGGATGATGAGAGATGTTAAGATCTATAATTGGATCCCATTAAAAACAAGAAAGAAGGGAAGGCCAAGGAATAAATGGAAAGATGATCTACTAGAAGATATCAAGGTGATGAAAGTTCAAAACTGGATGAGATTGGTTCACGACAGGAAAGGATGGAAGGCTGTTGTAGAGCAGGCCAAAAGATTTCACTAAGAAACTTAGCGCCTTTTAAGAAGATTTATTGATATTAGCCTTTTAATATTGCAAATATTGTCACTAGATAACAAATAATATTGCAATTACATACCTCTATACAGTTGTATATATATGAAAATATGTAAAATGGGACCAAAATATGTTTTATTTTTATTTTTTAAAACATGACGCAGCAATCAGAAAAATCTGAAAAAATTCAAGAAGATAGCTAATTTTAGGGTAACATTTAAGAATTTTCTCATGCACCCGGCGAAATAGAGACTTTCTTTAACCTTTTCACTGCTACGACTGTACTCAGCGCGCCGCACCCTGGTGCTGAGTCAATCCACAGGCCGGCGACCGCTGTGTGCGGCGCAGTTTCCTTGTTCCGACCGGCGCACCCTGTAAGGGTGGCCCACGCGGCAGCGAACAAAGCGCATACTTCCCATCCTTCTTTTTGATCCGAGCTTTGGACCGGCACTGGCGAAGTATCCGTAAAATCAACGTCCAGAAACAATGCAAAAGGTCAATAATAAAATCCGTGTAATCGTAAATAGAAATAATCCAAAACCGTAAGAAAAGTCCACAAAACAAGCCAATATTCGTAAAGTAATGCGTAAAAACAAAAACACGCACAGCCAGAAAATTAAACACAAAGTGAGGATGGTATCCTATACTCGGAAACCGCAGAGGAGGTTTTATGATGGGCATTTGGGAAGGGCCTCCTTCAAGATGCGCGCTAATCCCTCAGGAAAGGCAAGACCTCCGCGCGGCAGCCTACCAGTTTACAAACATTTATACTCGTAGCGAGAAGAATTGACATACTAGCACACTCTAGGAGAGTTCAAACTAAACTTCAAACCCTTACAAATCGAACAGATATCGCCACATGTCCTTCAGGCCCTCCGCCATTCAGCAGAAAGCGAAAGACAACCGCGCGAAGTATAAGACGCCTATAGGCGTCATTAGCACAGCAGAAGCAAAACCGGGCGGACGCCTATAGGCGTCGTTAGCACACAGGGCACGGAAAATCTGGACGCCTAAAGGCGTCGTTAGCAGCGAAAAGGTTAAAAAAATTCCATTTAAAAATTTGAATTTCATGCCAAACAAGAATTTAAAAATTATTTTTGAAAAATACAGTAAATTTCACATAAAGAAACATTATTTTCCATGGGAATTCATACGGCCAATGCAATGAAAAAAAAATAAACAACATGTTTTTCGTTATTACAAAGATTGTAAGGGGGGCAGGAATCTAAAATATCCATGAAAGAGTTGTTAATGGTCAAAATCCTTAGAAAAGATTCAGTTTTCACTTTCAAGCAGGAGCACTTTTTACCAATTAATTCGGCTAGAGCCTTTGTGCACTTTCAACAGTTACCATGAATGAGCAAATAGAATATATTACCATAAACTGGGACAACTTTACCAGTTTTTTTAAAAATTATGTTGTTCATCGCCCTGCCAAGTTTCTGATCCAACAAATAAAAGCCTCAATGACTTCACTGCACAGACTAGACATTGAAGAACAGGCTTTTTGCTCATTTTCAGTCTCAACACTTGTTTGTATTTCTTTATCAGAGTTTTTGTTTTTAACTTGTAGAACAAGATTTTATGGAAGTCTACAATAGTGTCTCACCCTGCCCATTCAGTAAAACTTAAATAAAAACTTCTTTGCTTATTTAATGCAGCATATAATTCCCTTTCAGATCCACTATTTGAAATAACTTTTATATAGCATTTCAACGTAATATTGTTACTTGGCAATGTTGCCCCAGGAAACTTGATGGAAATGGAGTGATTTTACCAACCTAGATTTCTGTTATTTTTCCCAAATTCTTACTCTTTTTTCAAATTGTTCATTTTTCTTCTTTGTGTATGTTAGTTTATTTTTATGTATGATAAATTAAATTTTTTTCATAATCTTGATTACATTATTAACTAAACGTTAAATCATATCATAAATCTATAAAAATGATTGAACTTTCTTATAACAAAATCATTTGAAATAAAAATCTGTATTAATGATTACAATATGATTGAAATAATTAACAATAATTTGTATCATTTATTTTTAATAGTAATTACTTTCACTAAGTATTCATAAATATTTTGTATTTGGGCTATCTATATAATTGTTCTTGTTTGCAATTTTTGAGGAAATGACTACTTAACTACAATTCTCTGTACTGAAAACATAAAAAAGACTGTTGGCAAAGTTACCTACCCTGAATATGAGGCAACTATGCCAACTGCTTTACAATGAAGTGAAAACAAAAAACACAACACACACACACGGAAAAATGATTTTTAAACAATAAAAACACCTTTCACATTAGCTGTGTGTGTGTGCATGTGCATGCGTGTACGTGCGTGCGCGTGTGTGCATGTGAACATGCGCATGTATGCATGAGTGTGTGTGTGTTTGTTTTCACTTTGTTGTATAGTAGTTGGCATAGTTGCCCCATTTCCAGGGTAGGTAACTTTGCCAACACACTTTTTTATGGTTTCAGCACAGAAAATTGTAGTTAAGTAGTCACATCCTCACAAATTGAGAAACAAGAGATCAAGGCTAATTGTTTGAGATAGGTATGAACCAATTTTGTGCATTGTAAGTCAACACATCAGTCGAAAGGAGAAAAAAGTGGCAAAGTTACTTTAGTTTCAGATAATAGCAATTTAATAACTGTTCAGGAATTCAGTAGACATTTCTGTAGATGATCAATATATTGTTTTAAATATTCTCATTTATTAAAATGATTTTGCCATCTCTTGTTAGTTCACATTCACCCTTCATTGCGCAATTGTTTTCTTTTAAGCTCAAACATTTTTGGAGAATAATTTAGAATATGTTGATAGCAGTAAAAATAGTACAGCTTCTAATTTGCATATGTGCCATAATATTGATTTTTTTTACTTATTGCACATGTGGAATGATGCACATAATTTATAAATTTTATCTTTGCATATGTACAATATTGCCACATAGAGAACATGACACGCATAATACAATAACTAACTGCTTACTTTAAAAACGTATAATAATTCATAATAATTTAATTAATGTAGCTAAATATATAAGAATTAGTTGTTTAGAGTATGAAATGAAACTCTCCTTTAGATCAAGCATTTATCTCTAAACAATATTGCACTCTCAGGTGTTTCATTTTACATCCACTGAAAGGAGTAAAAAATTCTGAAACAATTTTTACCCATTTAAAGTCATGTTGACCTGGCACTTTTCACAGATGACAAAAGTGTTTTCTTTGCAGTTTGGATTTTTACAGGATGTTCTCTGAAGGATTGAACGAATGACACCTCTTTTTACAGAATGCTCTATCTGAAGGACATATAGGGCTCTAAGTTCATTTTCTGATATTGTTTTGCAATACCCTCCTTCAACAAATTTATATTTACACACCAAAAACAGGAAAAACATTTGAAGCAATAAATATGGATTTCTTGAAAAGAGCCTCCAGGTTGAAATATGTAATTCAAATACTCACAGGCTGAAAAATTAAAGAGAATTGCTTAGAGAGAAATTATCGTTCACAATACTGAATACATATAGCACGGTAGGGGCATTTGCACAGAATCAGGCAGGAGATTGGGCACCCCAAGAGCCCCACCCCCCTTGAAAATGTACAAGATAAAAAATTTTTTAACCAATTATAAATGTGCTTCAAAATGATAAATTATTTGTAAATTTATTTAACAATAATTTTTACAATTAGTATATTCTAAAAACATTTTGAAGCTTGTTTCAAACTTCAAATTCAAATCATTTCTAGTAGAAATATTATTAAAAAAGATTGACTTAATAATGTGTAAATATATTATTTTTAAATTATTTATAAATTTACCAAATCACTTGTAAATGTATAAATTAAATGATCGTTAATACATTCCATTAAAAAAGTTGACTTTTGTAATGATTTTGTAATCATATTTCTGAAATAAATGAATAAGTAAATAAACACAAAAATAAATAATATTTTCTGAAGTATCCCTTGAGAAAGACGACAATCCAAAATATTTTCCAGTACCAAGCAAATAAAAGAAGATAAATGAGAAAACGATGAACAAAATTAATTGAAGACATACTTCAATAAATGCATGAGAAACAAATGCTGCTTCCGTTGTGTTTCAATTACGTAAATATTAATGGACGAGTAAGTTACAATCCAAATTAATATTTAAAAGTTCTTTATGAGAAATTCATAATAACAGAATTTCTGGTTTACATTGTACAAAATTTTAGATTGCCCAAGTAAAAAAAAGCAGAAACGCATATATTATGTATTCAATGGCAATTTCGTGACATGCAAAATATTTCAAACGTTAGAGCCCAATGTTTACAGCTTACATTATACTACCAGACTCCGTATGGAATGTCTACTTACCAGGTCATCACTTGAAAGGTGAAATCACGCTGCCCCACCGAAGACTGACATTTTGTAGAGAAGAAATCTCGATAATTATATAACAATCCCAGTAAACTTCTATCCCTTTGTGTCCCATCTTGACGATTGCGGCAGCCTCCTTGTCCCCCAAATCTCATTGGTTTTACGAGGTACTTCTCGTAGTATACAAATGAGGTCGCAGTTTCTTTCCTCCGCTGAGCCCACAGTGGGCCAAAGTACAAAACCAGAAACTTAGCCCAAACAATTAGTGATCGAAATAAAAATATTAAAATTTTCTGCAGTTCTTAAACTTGAACTGAATATCAACTGATGTTTGTTGATTAATAGTATTAACAAATGTACCATATTTAAAAAGGCAGTGGCGGCTGGTGCCCCAACAAATTGGAGGTTGCAGCTCCATCGGATGACAAATGTAATTTCCAAAATTCAGAACACTAGTATATAATAAAATGTAAGGAATTCACGTAAATTAATTAAAACTAGGCTGAGATGTAGTTAGTGATCCGATTCGTTCACCTGCGCGGAACTGGAAAACGACTGAAGGAATCTACTTGAGAGGTGCGCGCCGAGTCTTTCTACTTGCGGAAGGTTTCTTTGAGTTGTTCTTGCGGTGTGTTCTTGTGTTGCTCTTGTTTGCGTATGATGGTGGAGAATTTGAACGGTGCGTTTTTTGCGGATTTACGAAAGGAGAATAAGTGAGAAGTGACTAAGTGGTGTCAGGACAAAGGATTATTTGCCAGGAAAAGTGTTTGTAGTAGGGCCATGGCAAACGGATTTGAAAGAAAGAAAAGTTATCAGTGACGGATACGAGGGGGTATGCAAGAAATACGGAAGGGGAAAAAAATACGAGTAGAGTGTCGGTCCGAAAAAACTCGTGGTTTACCAAAACTAGGTTTACTAAAAGTCTATATTGAAACATTACATAATTTTATGCGTGTCCGTGCCTGGTATATATCTCTCTCCCGCGCACGTATTTCTGGCTTTCATTTCCATCGGGAACTTAAGTTTTTGGGTAGAAATGTAGTTAGTGATCCGATTCGTTCACTAGCGCCGTGGATTCGGTTCCGATTACGTAATTTGCGGCTCGGCCACAGTGTGCGCGGACAACGCACTTTCCCGCGGAATTTCGCCGCTTCGCTACGCGTGTCCAAGTTGAGAACGACGCACGGACCTTCGGCCCTCGCATTAACATAAAACATTCTTGAGTCCGTCCAACGCATAATTACCAACGCATTTTATGCGAATACTCACCTTAACAATCATTTGGGGAGTATATATTTGAGATGTGTGGAAGAAAGGCTTCCATTTTTTGTCCTGTTTTGCCCACTTGCTTTCTTCTCCACACATACTCGCACAAATACGAGAAAAATTGTTCGGACGCTGCGTGGCACGGCAGTTTCCGTTTAATTGCACTCCATGTGCCTTCGCTGGAGTTCGTGTGTGCCCCCGTTTCCAGATTTTTGAACCGAATCGAATAGTTCACAGTGAAATGAACGTAACCATCGTCCTTGCAGCAGTCGTATGACTTTCAACAATCCTAAATAACTAGGTTTTATATATTATTTTATTATTTGTAACAACACCACCTTACTTCTATTTTCCAACACTTGAAAAAACAACGTTCCCTGACCCTCTCCACTCCTCCAAAGACCCACTTACCAACCACACGCTTTCCTCGCTCGTACTTGCGCTTTTCAAATTTGCTCTTGTCTATTTCTAGGATAATTCCAGGTCTCCAATTTTCTCACTCTCTGCCACAACTGCCACTACACATACTTCTCTGCCGCAACTTTTCCAGTCCGTTACAGTGTGGCTGGAAATTCTCACATCACTCATATGTTCGTTCTTCGCCTTCATTATCCACATGTACGTGGTTAATAATAGCTGCCATATTTGTAGCCTACTTTCACTAAACCAAGAGTTTTTCCTCGCTAACACCCTATGCTCTCCACTTCCGCGGACCTTTTTACACACCCTCTCGTAACCATCCCCAATTGCTTTCCTCTCTTTTACTTCCATTTGCCCATGACACCTACTGTACACGCATTTTCTTGCTATTAAACCTTTTTCCTGGCACCACTTTATCACATTCAACTTGCTTTCTTTTCGCAAATCTGCGAAAAATATTCCATTTAGGTTTTCCACCATCTTCACAAAAACAACAACAAAAACAAAGAAACGAAGATCCGGCGCGCACGTTCAACCACAACTACAAAGAAACAAAGACCTGGCAAGCACCGCTTGCAGATTCGTTCTGTCCCGTTTTCCAGTTTCGCGCAGCTGAACGAATCGGATCAGTAACTACATTGGATTGGACCTACGATTGGAGCAATCCACATCGACAATAAAGGACTGAAAAAACCGACCAGATTACTGACAGACCTACAGCACCATGTCACCAACGCCTTCTTTGCTAAATGCACCCGGACAGACCTTACCATACAAACACAAACCACCGACGCACATCAAAAACTATTTAGCACTCTTGAGAAAATTTAACTTGACCCCAGAATCAGGTCTCGCTACTTTGACACCAACCTGTACTACCACCACCACCACAAGACGACGGAAGAAAGACAGACAAAACTGATTATCAAAGGACTATCCCCAAACATCCCCCTGACTGACCGTTCATCTGCCCTCAGCCAACACCCCTTCAAAATTCACATCTCTGAAATGAAGAAGCGACTCGACGACAACACACTGACAGGACTGGGAGTCTACGTAGTAGAAGTAAACAGACAAGACATCGGACAAATTAAAGCGTCCATCAAGTACCTTCTTCACAACAGGATCACCATCGACGACTATAAACAGACCGACCTAGTACCAAGATGCGACAACTGCCAAATGACCTACTGACATTACTAAAATCTTGTGACTTAAAGCAACTTATCACCACCATTAAAGACGTCATTACAATCTGGAAACAGCCGACTGACACAATGACAAAACTTATTACTACTTTTACCAAAATAAGCGACTTGTTTTAAAATGAACAGACATCGACAGATCAACATCTCCTCCTGGAACGACAACGGTGGACTGACCCGAAAGCTGATCGACATTAGACAATACTTGACAGACTACTCCATCGGAATACTGTTAATACAAGAGACGCACCTGCCACCATCCCACTCCTTCAACATCCCCAATTACATTATATATCGGACCGACCGACCCATTCATGGCGGCGGAACTGTTATTAGCATACAAAAGGACATCCCCACACCCAAATCCCTCCTGTCCCTACCACCCATAAAGAACACGCTGTAATTGAAATAGCCACTCCCCGCGGACACCTCACAATAGCATCCATATATAAATCCTCTCACCTCCCTCTACTAGACGCCGACCTCAACTTACTGACACGAGACAAATTCCTACTTGCTGGCGACATTAACTGCAAATCGACTACTTGGGACTGCAGACACAGCAACGGCAACGGACAAATACTTCAAACATACCTCGACACGAATCCACACGTAACCCTCTCAGCACCATCTGAACCCACCCACCTCATCCGAAACCTCCCACACGACATCCTCGACTTTGCCCTCCACTCCTCCACCACCATAATCAGCACCCTTCATCCCAAACCAGAACTCACCTTTGACCACTTGCCGATCCTCTTTACCACCGGCACCATATCCTTTCAAATCAGCACACCCTTCCGAAACATCACTACTAACTGGCCCCAATTCAAGAACCTGTTATCCAAAAAAGTAAAACCCCCAAATCCACTCCACACAATCCAAGATATTGACAAAGCCATAGCGCACCTATCCCTCCAAATCAACCGTTCCTTCCATAAAGCCTCAACCTACCACGACTAAAATCAGACGCGACTTCCTGAAAACTTACTAATACTGCTACGACACAAACGAAAGGCACAAAAGACGTTCTACAAAACTCGACGACATGATGACAAAATGACCTACCTTTACTACAAACAAACTTTACACAACGCATGACAAGACTACGAAAAACAAAAATGGACTGACACAATTAATGACCTGACAAAGCACCCCAGCAAAATTTGGACACTAATAAAAACCCTAAAAACGCGACACATAACATCTCACCTCTGACACAACCAGACGGGACAAAAACGTACGACCCCCAGACAATGACGGAACTTTTCACAGACTTCAGACGCGATTCACCGCCCCTGATACGCTGCTCCCATCATCCACAATCCTTTACTTTCTAAAAACACCTACCCTCCACCCACAGCAACAAACGCCCTGGACCATATCGACGTGACCGACGAACTACACAAACTCGACGCCAGTAAAGCGACCGGACCCGACGGAGTTAAAGCAATCTCACTAAAAATAACTAAAAACGTAACTGATTTCATCAGAACCATAAACAACGCCTGCATCACCCACTCCTACTTCCCCACCTCTTGGAAAATAGCTAGAATAAAAATGATCCCCAAACCCAATAAGCCCCTTCACAAGCCTGATAATTACCGTCCCATCAGCCTCCTCTCCATCCTTGGTAAAATCCTGGAACGCATCATCCTCCAAAAGCTTTCACCCATTCTAGACGACCGACCCAATTCGGCTTTCGAGCAGACCGATCGACCGGACTACAAACGCTACGCCTTACTGCAGAGATTGCGACAAGACTACAGGAGGGACACCGACAACCTGTTCCGACAATATTCCTTGACTTCACAACAGCCTTTGACACAGTGAACCACCGGACATTAATATACAAAATAACCCCCCACATCCCACGCTTCCTCCTACTCCTATTCAACTACCTATCTGACCGATCATTTTATGTCCAACACCTCCTCCTCCCCCGACCAATCCTCGCCGGCGTCCCACAAGGAGCCGTTCTCACCCCCATCCTCTTCGCCCTCTATACTAATGACCTACCCACCTCTGCAATGACAAATGACTACTATACGCTGACGACACGGCATTGGCAGTGCTAAACGCAGACTTCCACACTCCATACGACAACTACAGCAAGACGTAGACACAATAACAAACTGGACAAAAGAAAACAACCTGAGACTGAACCCGACCAAATGCACTGCTTCTTCTTCAATAGAATCAACCCTGACCCGACCCCACCCCCTCTCACAATAGACAACACGACTATTAACTGGACCCACGACACACAATACCTTGGCATCACTCTTGACAGAAGACTGACCTGGAACAAACACGTAGACTACATTACCCAAAAAGACAAAACAACTTCAAACAAGACGTACATTAAACCCATCTTGACCTACAACTGTGGAACCTGGGCAACGACGACAAAGACAAACTACACGAAACTAATAAAGACAGAGAACCGGTTCCTTAGAATATCATTCAGACCACCACCCATGACCAATTAAGGCAGACTTCGACAAAAACTAAAAATGACACCCATTGACAAAGACATACACGCCTTGGCAAGACAAGTAGACAAAGCCCTAAAAAAGACGCACTTTACTGACTTCCAACAGACGACACAACACCAGAACGTTCTACAAAACCCACCCAGAAACAAAAGAAACTACCTCCATCCCTTTGACATCCCATCTCGATCAGGTTTTTCGTCCAGTTTCCCAGATCCATTGAGCAAATGCTGAGATGGCCCCTTGTTTTGCTTCTGGACATAAATGTAACTTCATTTTCTGTGCATGTCTTCTAGAATTCAGTGGGAAATACAATTCTTCAAATTATCGTTTCCATGTTGTCGCGGCAGGAAGTAATAAGAGCCAAAATTTATTGCTTATTTATCCTTGAAAATAGATTTTATTACATGGGAGTTTTTTTTGTTTTTTTTCTCCCTTTCAAAATTCAAAATTTATTGCTTGTTTATCATTGAAAATAGATTTTATTACATGGGAGTTTGTTTTTTTTCTCCCTTTCAAAAAATTCAAAATTTAAGTAGTATATGACTTAGTGTAGGGATCACAGAATTTTGAAAATGTGCACACATTTCACTTTTCCCCATAGCACGTCATACGCAGTTTTTAACTGTTTTTTTACGTAAAATAAAAAAATTAAAAAAACATCCTCCAAATCCCTCCGCCTAACACATAAAGAACAAATCTACCCACCGAACCACCGGCCACATAATCCCCAACTAAATCCACTCACCCCTCGAACACTCTGTCAGTCCCCCCTCTTCTTTCCCCCCTTCCAATCCCTCCTCCCCGAACCCCGTCCGTACGGGGTAGCGGGAGGCTCCTTCCCCCTCCCACCCCCTTTTCATCCCAACAAACAACGCTCCGCGCCACTCACCCCAACTGGGATGAGCTGAACAGCAGGCTCAGAAATCACAACAAAGAAACACACATAACTATATTTCAGCCAGTTTTTGTATTAGTTATGCATTGAAACAATTGACGGTAACAATTCATACAAAACAATAAAGAACTTGGTTTCAAAAATACGGTTATCGCACTCCAGCACATTGCAACAAGCACTATGGGTTGGACACGTTTTACATAAATGAAATTATTTTACTTCTAAAATTTCACTACCCTCGTATATATTGTTATAATGAAAGATCCTTCTACACACACTCGTATTCACACCAGCCGTTGCTAACTTTATTGAAGGCCGGAGAACTGAAAATTTGGCAACAGCTAAAAGGGTCCACAAGCGGAGTGGTAATGGCATGGTGCAACCGTGAAAGTCATGTATTCAGATTGCTTGGTCGTGCAAATTATTATTCAGAGTAAATAGCAGTAGAAAATCTGCTATTCTGCAGTAGAAAATCTCAAATTTTATTTGAGATATAAAGAATACATTATGAGGAAAGAACTTTTACAGTTCAGTGGCGTTTGGTGATTTTTTTTTTTTTTTTTAAAGCAATTACATTTCAGATGGTAGATTTTTAATTATTCACATGGTTATTACGACAAATAGGTAATTTAAACATTGAACCGATAAGCACATGCGGAGCGCGCACACGCGCACAGCGAGGCAAGCTGTAGGCAACTCAGTGCAGTGAAGCGTCACGTAAATGGAGGTTTTGTGGAGTGTGTTAAGTGGAGGTTTTGTCGCTCTACGAGAGGTCCAAGTAGTTTTAGTGATGTACTCTAGATGGCTGCACCAGCGCCAATTTTTGTCATGTGATATATGACGTCACTCGAGGACTGCGAACATTTGAGAAGGAACGAAAATTTACGAATGAGTAACGATGTTTCGAAAATTCAGCCAATACTCGTATCCCTTCCATTGAACCCTTTGATTTCGGGACGGACCCTGAAGACATTTTGCAAAGAAAGGGTGCCGAAGGAATTTTCTGTTCCACTTCTTACAGAAAAAGCCATAATATGTCAAAGGCTCAGTAAGTAGGCAAAGGTTCAGTAAGTATAAATGTTTTCAAATATTAGTGTAACAAAATTATAATTACTCACAACACGAAAATAACATAATATACCGTTATGAAATCATGACGTCATTGCCCCAATACATTTTTTTAAATGTAAGGAATGTATTGTTGCAGAATAAATTAATTTGCAAATCAATAGACTAGATTAGAGACAAGTATTGAAATTATTTTTGAAGTAGCAGGTATAGATGTAAATACAATGAAAGGGAAAATAAAAATAAAAAGGCCTTTATAAATCTCCAAATTCTAGTGTTAATGACTTTCTACTGCTAAATGAATGTCTCCTAAAAGAGGAATGGACTGAAGTACTCAATAGTAATGATGTCGATGAGAAATGGAACTTGTTCCTGAGTACATTAAATTATCATTTGAATTTTGCATGTCCCATGATTAAGAAGCAAATGAATGTAGTGAAGAAACCCAAAATTAAACTTCCTAATGAAATTCTTGTTCTTAGAAATAAAATGAAAAACATGTATGACCTGTTCAGAGATACTCAGAACCCCTTTTATAATGAAATGTATACACAGTATAAAAAACAATATAGGCTAAAACTAATGAATGAGAAAGCTTATCAATTAATACATAAAGTTAACAACCCAACAAACAAATCTAAAACACTGGGGAATACAGTTAACAATGGTAAAACACAGACTCATAAAAACATGCACCTACTACAAGAAGGCATTCCTCTTGATGATCCTTCTGATATTTGTAGGACCTTTAACTACCATTTCTTAAATTCAAAGCCGGACATTGTAACCAGTAATACTAGTAATTCTTTATTTTCTGGAACTTCAAAATCTATATTTCTCCAACATACAAATGCTAAGGAAGTTAACCAATGGATAAATTCTCACAAAAATAGTTGATCGTTGGGGGATAATAAAAGATCTTCAATAATTCTTAAAAAATGTAAGCCTGCTCTTCTTACTATTTCACTTAATAAATTCATCTCTATCTGTAATCACTTTCCCAGAATCCCTAGAAATGAGTATTGTCAGACTACTTGCTAAGAATAATAATACACAAGATGTTAGGAATTATCGACCTATAACCCTAACTTCAGTATTTGGCAAACTCTACGAAAAAGTTATATTAGCAGGACTTAATTTTCTTCAATCTAATAATATTACACAACATGGCTTCAGGAAGGGTTTCTCCACCACCACTGCTGTTGTGGAATTTATTAATGAAATCATTACAAACTTGGAATCAAATAAAAAAACAGCAGGTACATGCAGGTATCTTCCAAAGGCATTTGATAGTGACTAGATTATTATGGAATAAGGGGTGGAGTTAAGGACCTAATTAGATCATACCTCACAGGGTGTAAGCAATGTACAGAGATCTTCTGGCAATCTGAAAATTTCTGATTAAATCAAATTTTGATACAATTACCGCAGGTGTTTCGCAAGGATCTGTGCTTGGACCTTTGTTATTTCTGATATATATTCCAAGCTCTTCTGATTTCTCTATCATTTCTTAAGCAGATGATACAACATTAATCGTCTGGCAATCTGATAATTTCTTATCCAAAGTTAAATCAAATTTTGATACAATTACCATAGGTGTTCCGCAAGGATCTGTGCTAGGACCTTTGTTATTTCTTATATATATTCCAAGCTCGTCTGATTTCTCTGTAATTTCGTATGCAGATGATATGACATTAATAAGCAGTGGGCAAAATCTTTGTCATCTAGAAACTAACCTGTCTGAATCAATAAAATCTATTAAAAGTGATCTGTCCATAAATGAATCAATTAAGTGTTGATAAAACTGTATTAATGAATTTCAAGCTTCATCACAGTAACCAATACAAAAGCATAAAAGTGGAAGTAGATAATGAATCAGTGAATCAAACTGATTGCCATAAGTTTTTAGGAATGTTCATAGATCAGAACTTAACTTACAATAAACAAGTTGACACACTTTGCAATAAAATAAACTCCAATATATTCCTCTTGAGATAATTTTCCAGATACCTGGAAACAGACTCACATCTGTCAATTTATTACGGCAAAATCTTCTCGCAACTTCAATATGGTATTGAAATATGTGGAGGTACAACAAAAAAATATGGATAGATTAATTGTCTTACAAAAGAAATGTATCAGAATCATTTTCAAACTGAATCTAGGACAGACCTGTAAAGATTTCTTTATTAAATATGAATTACTGACTGTTGTAGCACTCTACTCATACAAAGTAATAGTACTATTGAGAAATAATCAGAATAAATATTTTGTGATAAATAAAAGGGGAACATAACTATCATACTTGAGGACATAGGGACTATCACAGGATATTCACCAGCAAGTCTTCAACTTATAAAGATCCTTATTGCATTGCAGCTCAGCTTTTTAATAATCTCCCAGTCACCATAAAATTAACTAATGATAAATACTTCAAAACACTGCTTACACGCCATCTTATTAGAGTGTGTCTATATAATGTTGAAATGCAGAAAATAGTGAGGGCATTATCTGATGAATCCCAGTCAGGCCACAAGAGAAAGGCTTGCTCGCCTGGCCCGCTCACTCCCTCCTTTCGCTCTTTCTGGCCCGTTGGAGCCGCGGTGCCCTGAACAGGCGGCGTGGCATGGTGTTGTGTGGCATTGGCCTGACATGAGGGAGGGGAGACATCTCATTTTGCCAAATTTCATTATTATTGTTATGCTTATTGTTATTCTTACTATTATTGTTATTATTATCATTATCATTATCATTATTATTATTATTATTATTATTATCATTATTATTATTATTACTACTATTATTTTTTTTTTTTAAATTTTATAGTAACTATAATTCGTAGTGTGTAATATGTGGCAGTTATATATAAATATTAATAAACTAAATTGTTTAGAATGTAGAACATTCTGTAATATGACACCCATTTCATATAACAATAAATTTCAAATTTCTTGATATCCACTACATTCCAATAATGTTACAATATAATTTATAATTAAAACCTCTAGTATGTATGAATGAAGTTATTAACATAAAATATGTGAATTAATACTGAGGTTGAATTTATTGATGCGGAGAGGAGCGAGGGGAAAAATTGCATTTTATGCTCTGTGCTGTAAGATAGCACTGCAACAATCTTTTGTTTTTAATTAATACACAGAATTGCAACAGTGAAGATTTTATTATAAATACTTCAAAAATGGCAACAATACATTAATCAATAGAATTCTGAAACAAGTATCATTTCTTTCTTGCCATGGTAATGTACCTGCTGAACAAAACTTATAATTGAAAATCAATGGATCAAACTTACGAGTGTCATTATTTCTTAATTGCAGAGCCACCAAGTGGTCCAGGTGACTTCAGAGAAATTATCTCAACTCAATCTGAGAGTACCCATTCAGGTAAATTATTATTTAATTATCTTTAATTTCAAACAACATACATTCTCATTGAACATTTTAAAATAATTTCTTCTATCAAATTAATTTTTCTGGCTTTTACTATACAATTGATGTTATAATTTTTCCAGGTGACCAAGGTGGAAGATGCAGAAGGTCCTTTACCAATAGACACATTGAAAGAGCAAAGTCATGGCACCAACAGTAATCAGGTACAATTTTTTTGTACACCAGACACCACTGTGAAGGGGTCTTTCCAAATTTAATTAATTCCTTCACACTGTAGAACATGATGTTAAGCAGGAAAGTTTTGAATTTATTTTTAAATGTATGTATTTTGTTTATGTGATTAATATCATGGCTCAATATGTTAGAAAGTGTAATGCCTTCTATTAGGATACTTTTTTGATAAAGTGTAAAGGGGAACATGTAGGTTATCCTTATGATGGGTGTTGTGTATATCAGAATTTAGAGTAAAAGTGTCTGTTTTCCATGAGAATCTTCTTGGTGGTCTTCACAATTTCAAATATATACATCCATGGAAGTGGAAAAATCCTTAATTTATTGAACAAGGTTTGCAAGACTCCAGCTTATGAAAAACCTTATAGAAAAGGAAACTGACCAAGCATGAACTATTTGAAACAAAATGTACTCCTGGTATAACAGTCTATTCCAAAGGTGTAAAAACAATGCTGAGTTCTGCTTAGCCAAAAAATGGTGGTGATTATTGCAGATAATGTTAGCCAACTCATTACTTGTAACACTCATAAATATTAATGTTACTATGTTCATCTAGACATACATCAGAGCAGTAGATATGAAAAGCATAACTCCAAATATAAAATAATTAAAAATAAAAAAGAAAACCGAGAAAATAAAAAAATATAAGAAGTTAATAAATGTATAATTTTGTTATAATGCCTTGAAATAAAAATATTGATGTGTGTAACAAGAAATGAGGTGGCTATCAGTTGTAGAAACTATAATCATGGCATCAATATTAATTTTTTGTGAACATTGTTTTATCTTTCATTGCAATTGGAGTTTTCACCTTTTCAATTGCCTTTGTTACCAGAAAAATGTCTTCTTTGAGATAGTACAAGCTTGGCTAGCGTCCTTTTCTATGCAACATTCAACTAATCGTAAATATGTTGAGGTGTTGTGAGGTGATGGGTCACAGACTACATCTGCTTACCAATCAACATGCTTACCTCCATTATATGTTGTAAGGTGTTCTCAATTTATTTTTTAAACTCTGAGTGTTAATTTTGAGTCACTTGAAATGTATAGTATATGTAAGCAAAATTGTGTTTATGTATGTTTTTAATAACACAATGCTTTCTGATCTTATGAATGTTCTATACCCCTCAAATCAGTTTTCAAAAACAACTGGAAATAAATAATTCGAACTTGACAAAGTTCGAATGAAGAAGCTACTTCCATTATTATATTTATGGACATAAGAACCGTTTTTAAAAACATAATTTCTCTGATGGGAGAAAAGTTTACTTTCTCCAGTAGAACAGCTTCAGAAGCTTGACTTTCAGCATTTTTTAAAATCAAATTAATAATTGTTTTACAAATAAATATTTAATAAATAGTTCATAGGAGACAAGGAATATTTCACTTGTTAGTAATAAAAATAGGAAATTATTACTTTAGGTTTAAATATTAATATATTTAGAAAATTTTTATATTAGCATAAGCTATGGTTTTTTCTTTTATACATTACAGACATAATTAAACAAAAAAAATATTCATTTATTATTACATTACAATATTTAATTTCTGCAAGTTAGCAGCTGAGAGGACCAAGGAGTTTAAAATACATCATTACTAACACTAAGTCTGTATGGACTTCTTGGTTTCTAACCTCTTTGCTCAGGATATTATACAATTTTGTGCTTGCAGAGAGTATACGACAGAAACTTTTATGCACACAATGCTCTGTGGCGAGTATTATACGCACAAGTTTTTAAGCCCCGGCATACCTACCCCCACTCCCTTAATAACATCAGTTAAATTCAGAATAAATGATTGCAACAAGCTTTCTTGACAAACTCTGATAATCAGAAATGTTTGCTCCCGGGAAATAGAAACTATTTTGCATCGAAAAACGAGTTACAGATTTCATGTAATAGCTCTGGCAACAAAATAATCAATCCCCCCACTCCTCACATCTAGTGTAATGAGGACTCAAGAAAACATGCACGTATAACATATAAACATATACACATATAAATACATATAAATGTGATTATTTTACGAGTTTAATTTTAATTGTGATTATTTTAAACACGATTAGGGAGATACATGAATGAGTTTAGTGATAGTATGAGTGTTTAAGTTTTCAATTACATGTGCCATCATGACACTAGGCTTGAAAATACCTGTAATTGACAACTTTGATGGGAGTTTCTCTCTCATAATGGAGGAAAGGTTCCTACCATGGTTGTCAGCTAAGATCAAAATTTTACGTGAGAGTGAGTGTCATTTGTTATTTTAATCTTGGCCTCTGAACTGTGTTTTTGTTGAGATTTTGAGGGCAGAGGATTATTAAATGCATGCCCATTGTTTAGTGGTTGTCATGGTTTGGTGGGAAGAGGCGGAAAGGAGACAAGGTCAGAAAAGATTGAGAACCTGAATGTGGGGGTGCAGTGTGGTGCCTGAGACGGTGGCTAAAAATGTGTCTGTGTCTATGCTTTCTATTTACATAAGTCCAACCACCAGAGTTTTGAATGACCTGTTCCAATCTACTGATCTCATTTTTAATGCAACTTAATGTGTTCAGAGGCTTTCTTCAGGTCAGCGTTGAGTTTAGCAAGTGCAAAGTGAACCTGTTCCATGTTCATGTTGATGTAATACAAGTTTAATACAAGTGTAATACAAGTTTTAAATGTCTTGATTTAACAAGTTTTTTCTAATAAGTATTTTTAAGGGAGTAAGTTTAAAATCTAAGGTTTCAGGGAGGGTAAATTATTAAGTTTTAGTTTTAAGTTTTAAAACACAAGGTGTTTTTGTGTACCGTACAAATATTCACAACACGTTATACACTTCACTAAAAATTAAACATGCACAAATAGCTTACCACACCTTGTACCAACTAGTTACTACAAAGGAACTTGAGATCTGTAATAAAGTGATTGAAATACTTCTGTACTAAAGACTACACTTCACACACTTATACTTAGCCAGTATAGTAATAAAAACACAAACACATGAGCAAGATTTTGGTTAAGGAGGGGTCCACAAGTGGCAGCTGTGCACTCACAATATACAAACAATGTAATATTTACTAAAATACTCCAAGTTAAACACAATTTTCATTTTCACTAATTAATTAAGAAAACTTCTTAACTGATTTGAACATAAAGAAATAATGAAACAAGTTAACAAATACTTAAAATATATGGAGCAACATTTACGTGTATTATCATACCGCCACCATCTTGGGACACATTTGCAATACATTTGTTACAGTTTACAAAATCTTGAACATGGTGATTCTCATTAGGTGTCTGAAAAAATTCAGAATACTCATTATTTTCTTATGGCTCATCTGTATATTCATGTTCAGTAAGTTGCTCTTGAATTAGTTCCATACTTTCATATTTAGTTGGTGCAATGGCTGTGTCCTCATATACAACGAGCTGCATTGTTTCCAATTGAGTAGTACTGGTTGGCACATGCATATAAGCAGTAATCGGTGTTAGCTTCTTTGCCTCATACTCTTGGAGCTATTTCTTCTTGTATTTGCAAGCGCCACTTTCAAATCTTTTCCTCATTCTTAGAATCTAGAGCACAACATTTGAATTAATAAATTATTGTGCCTAAATAAAAGTAAATTATTTATTATTAATACAAAAAATAACATTTGAAGACTGTGGTAAGTTTTCTTTTGTTTATCGAAACTTTTGATGAACAATTCATTTTTGATTAATAAATTGAAGTAAAACAAAAACTCATTTCCTTGAATAGCACGTCTGTTATAATAGTCTTTGTTTATAAAATAATAAATGCTAATTTCATAATTTCTGAATTTCAAACACTGAAATTTTTAAAATTTCATTCAATAATGAAACTAAATTATCATTTTTCAAAAAAATTTTAAAAATAAATTAAAACAAATGTTAAGAAATTACCTAGAATTCCACGAAATGATGATATTGTCACAAAAAATTTTCTCAAAAGATCATTAACATTTCAGTAAAAAATTGAATCAATTGAACTCAAAAGGCGAGATCAAATAATCGTGTATGTAATCCTAAAATAAGAATCTTTTTAATAACATTGACACACGTTTTATATTATCAAAGTAACATTCGGGATATCAATAAGTCTGTTCATTTATCTGTTCCAATTTACACCAATCTGCACTTTATTTATGCAGGAACAAACTAGAGCTCAATAGCATAAGGCACGTCAATATTTGCCATAGCAATCGGTAAACATTTTAACTATACTAAATAAAAGTTAATTGGTGCAATTTAGTATATACAAATGAACAGACCCATGAGCCGAACGTGTTGATCTTAACCAATACATTTTTGTTTATTAGTCAAGTGCACAGAATTTTTCCTTATTTTCAGATCAGTGCTTTAGTGTTCACTGTTTTAAGAATAGCATAATTTTAATTTTGCTAACAATTAAAATGTAGGCCCCCTCTTGATCTTGAGACCTTAGGATAGCCCATAGGAAAATCCGGCCCTGTAGGAAGCTATTCAGAAAATATTTGATTTTAGAGAGCAACTGTCACACCTAAACAATTGTTTATCAAAATGTTTTATTTTTAATTTTGGTGTAACTTTATAGGGTCCAGAACTTTAAAACAGCGTTGGAATACATTCAGAGACAAGCTGCTTGCATCACCATTGATTTCCAACATATGAATTCAAAATGATTAAAAAAATTAAATTTGACTTTATTGAGCAGATGCAAATGACCAAGAAAAACCAGAAACACGTAAAATTCTTCAAGCTATTTCTATCAGAGAAATTTTCTTGGGAACAGGGTAGACTACAAATTGAACCATGTTCCAGAGAATTTCTCTTCTCCATTTAACACCTTTAAAATGGCCCATGATCAATTAATACCCTCACATTTGTAAAATAACTTACAATTTACTGTGATGGTTTCTTTGCTAAGATAATGTGCATGTTGCTGGCAAATGAATAAATAAATAAAAATATATGACTGTGAATTCAAGATTAAAAATACACAGGATATATTGTTTGGTGTTCTATTAACAAAAATATGCATGTTGACCGAAGTAACTTTAAGCAATATCTTTAAAATATTACAATTTATACAATACCAGAACATTAAAAAAATACAAGTCTGTAGAACAATCTTTATACAAACCTTGATGTTGAAGCTACAGGATGATCTGATTTAAAGCAAACTTTTAGATCTGCAGGAACTTCCATATTCTTCAAGTCCTGAATAGAATATTACAAACAATAAATAAATGGTTATGATAATTTCTAATATTCCAAATTGAAATTCATGTCCTTTTGCAAATAATACTATAATTTAAATTAAAAATATGTTTAACAATTAACCTACCACTAAAGATGCTCAAAGTTTTATGTCCCTTATAACAAGATCCACTAATTCCTATCAGTGTGCCACCATCATATTTAGATAATCACCAACAAAACTTCAATGTTAATTTCATTATCGGTACTTACGCTCTCTGTTTTGTTGGAAGCTACCATGTAAAGAGTAGGTCTCAGACTCACTGTAAACACAATTATCATCAGAGGCAACACTTCCATAATTTTCTAGAGAATCAACATTTACACCATTATCATAGACATCACATTATCATGAAAGACAACATTTACACTACTGTTCTGGGAGCCCAAATTTCCAGCCACTGAGGAATTACTTAGGAAAAAATGTTGCATGAAACATCAATTTGGCTGTTTAATATGATGTTCATTAAATGGGTCATCACCTATTTGCCAATCTCTGTCTTCCAAACCACAAGTAAAACATTTAACTACATCATCCACAGTGGTGTAGTAAAAACCAGAGCCAGCCAGATCATGAAGATTGGCATAGGGGTTGGACCATGTCTGAAATGTGCTGTAACGGTCTTCAGATTCCATGTTCAAAAGACAGGATGCCATGATATTGAGATGACTTGATTGTTAATGTGTGTCAGATAACACAAGTTCCATAAAAAACATTTCACTTATCATGGTAATATAATTATGCGTTCAAAATTATTATATTAGCACTTAATTGTTGTGTGGTGGAGTTTAATTTAATCACATAAGCATACACATTCAAATAAAATAATTCTAAATTTGTATCAGGTCCAGTATGTGTTAGCATTTTTTGAATTTACAAAACATAATATATCTCATGGAGTCCTAAACCAATTACTAGTCATTCGCGAGAGCTAACTTGTGCAGTTTTGTGAACGCACGAAGCGCAATGTACGTTCACGCCACTGCGGTGCGACCATTCCTACCCTTACGGGCATCTATGGCCAATCCTGCAACATGAAAGAAAAAACAGATCAAAAAAGAGTTTAGTCAACCGGCGCGCGCATTGCGTGTGCAGTAATTCAAGGCTTATATTTCAAGTCTCATTTCGCTGTTTCAGATTTCTCTTACTCCAGGAACTGCTTGAGTCGCTTATACTTCGCCCGTTTGTCGGGTTCGTATGAAGCGACCTCAGAAATGAGAGTGTTTTCCGAGTCAGCTGCTTTTTCAAAATATTTTGCAGTAATGCTTTTAAAGTGATCTTTAAGTAGTGGCATGGAAATGTCGCGATGCAAGTCTCTTATAAGAGTGTACCTGGGGGCGCAGAGGGCGGCCCTTAGGCATTCATTTTGGACTACCTGCAGTTTATTTAGATAACTGTCAGCTGCAATTGCCCAACTGGGGCATGCGTAGTCATTTGTGGCCTAATAACTGCTTTGTAAAGCGTGAGGCAGTTTGCCGTTGACAGTTTGCTTTGCTTGTGAAAGAAGCATCGCAAGCGGCCTCTGGTCTGCCGCGCTTTCTTCTGCACGTTTTCAATACGCAGGTTAAAAGTGAGTGATTTGTCTAATGTCACTCCTAAATATTTTACACTTCTGGCCCAGTTAATTACGTCTCCACATAGCGCGAGCGGCCTCGGCTGCGTGAATCTCTGTCTCCGTGTGAATAGCACAGCTGTGCTTTTACTCACATTGACTTTGACCCACCACAGCTTCAGCCACTCCTGGATCCGTCACAAATGTTGATCCATACAGTCATTCTTCCAGTTATCACTCCTTTTTATCCTCGATTCGGGGTAGGAATGTAGTTAGTGATCCGATTCGTTCACTAGCGCCGTGGATTCGGTTCCGATTACGTAATTTGCGGTTCGGCCACAGTGTGCGCGGCCAACGCACTTTCCCGCGGAATTTCGACGCTTCGCTACGCGTGTCCAAGTTGAGAACGAGGCTCGGGTCGTCGGCCCTCGCATTAACATAAAACATCCTTCAGTCTGTCCAACGTATAATTACCAACGCATTTTATGCGAAATTATCATGTCAATAATTCATTCCTTAAAAATCATTTGGCGAGTATACATTCGTGATGTGTTAAAGAAAGGCTTCCATTTTCCCCCTCCTGTTTTGCCCATTTGTTTTCTTCTCCACATGTATTCGCACATATATGTTCCGACGCTGCATGGCACAGCAGTTTTCGTTTAATAACACTACATGTGCTTTTGATGGAGTTCGTGTGTGCCCCTGTTTCCAGATTTTTGAATTGAATTGAGTGGTTTACAGATGTACGTATCCTTCGTCCTTGAGGCAGTCGTAAGACTTCCAGCAATCAGAAATAACTACACTATTTGGATCTATGTATTGTTTTATTATTTCTAACAACACCTCCTTGCTTCTATTTTCCACCACTTTGAAAAAACAACGGTTCGTGTCACTCTCCACTCCTCCAAAGACCCACTTTCCCACCACACGCTTTTCTCGCTCGTACTTGCGTTTTCCGAATTTGGTCTCGTCTATTTCTACGATTACTCCAGGTCCTCAATTTTTTTCACTCTCTGCCACAACTGCCTCTAGACATATTTCTCTGCAAAAACGTTTCCAGTCCGTTACAATGTGGCATGGAAATTCATTGGGCTGGCATATTTGTAGCCTGCTTTTACTAAGCCATGAGTTTTTCCTCACTGACACCCTACTGGTATGCTCTTCACTTGCGCGGTACTTTTTACATACCCACTCGTAACCATCCCCAATTGCTTTCCTCTCTTTTAAATCCATTTGCCCATGACACCTACTGCACACGCGTTTTCTCGCAAATAAACCCTTCTCCTGGCACCACTCTATCACATTCAACTTGCTTTCCTTTCGTAAATTGCGAAAAAGTTTCCATTTAGGTTCTCCACCATCTTACGCACAACCACCACACAACAACAACGACGACGACGACGACAACAACAACAACAAAGAAACGAGGATCCGACGCGCACGTTCAACTACAACTACAAAGAAACAAAGCCCCGGCACGCACCGCTTGGAGATTCGTTCTGTCCCGTTTTCCAGTTTCGCGCAGCTGAACGAATCGGATCACTAACTACAGTTCAGCCTTTTATCCTAACTAAAAATTTGATAAATTAAGTATTATTGTTCAGATATTTAACACTATTTCGCCCTTGCATCTGCATATATATACACAAGTTATGAAGGGAAAAAGCACCTGTCAGTTCGTCACCGTCGCAAAGCCACAACATACACAAACGGACGTCTTCCACCTCAGCAGTATGTCAGATCCACGATTAGTTGTTGACAGCTGGCCGGCGTTGCCAACGTTAGAAGTTGTCATACACACAGAAGCAGCCATACACGCAGTTATAGGTGTCCACGTAAAAGACCCTAAAAATTCAACATGGCGGAGTTTCGGCACTGCCAACATCATCGAAATGAAACGGGAAAATGCATTGATACCCACTCGGCGTGTGTCCTTCAAAAATTTGCTTTCAAATCAGATTTTCTGATATCATTTTATTAATGTTGTTTTATGACATAAATTGCAACATGCATACGGTACCAACAGTAGTTTGGTACTGATTTGTATTTTTAAAGGAGAGGAGGAAATCTTGATATTCGTTATGACGCTTGGAAATGAAAGAAATAATTCAGTTGATTTTACATGATGTGCTAATCCCACTGTGTTATCTAAGAACTGGTTTTCCTTGCTTTGCCTTCAAATATAGAGTTGGAAAGGAAAGTAAGTGTTAAAATGAAATGAAAGCGTTTAAAAAAAGAATTATATTTATCGTTTGTATCAACAGTATTATAAACCGCGTCCCATGACTCTGCAACAAGTAATCAATGAAGAATTTTATTTTACTTTTAGTAATCTACTCATACGCGTATTATTTATTGTGTCAGTGTTCGCATTTCTTAGAATGGTAAGAATATGAGCATCGTGGTCACTGTATCCTAAATCTTTTCTTTCAATTTCATATCGAGTAGTAGTTTTATTAATTATAATTTGATCGATTGCCTTTTATTTCTTTAGTCAAAAACAGTAGAAAACTGTATTGACGTATGGAGAAGAAAATCATCTGCCCTAATTGAATTGAGAGTGGTCCGTGTAGGTACATTTATTGTAATATCTAAACTGAAGGAATTAAATAAATTGAGAAACTACTATTTCTCGCAAGATTCGAATAAAAAATCAATGTTATAATCTCATACAACAATCGATTCAAAAGAGCGATTGCTGACATTGTTTAGTGATTACTCCAAATTTTCTAAGAACAAAATATCATCTGCGGCTCTCTTTGTTGAAGGCCTGTAGATGCACAATAATATCATTTTTAGCGAAGGTAGATGTACAGGAGAAATTTCAAAAACATTTTCAACGGAATACAGTGAGCTTTTGCCCTGTCCAACGTGGGCTGGCTGCTTGCCCGGCTGCCAGTGGTAGAGAGAACTCACCTGCGTAGTTACTTATAGTATCTGGCAGAGGATTCAGGAGACATGCATGTACTGGATTCTGGTTTTCTATCATTAAATGATCTGATTATATAAGAAATATGGCTTTAATTATTCTAGTACACACCCAAAACAAACACTTACGCCCCATACATCATTATCACTGCTAAATAACAATTGACGCCTACTGCGCTCTTACGATCTACTCCTCTCTCGACCGTCTTTCTCTCCACCTTTAAAATGTTCGTGGGCGGTTGCCCCATTTGGCGATCTCACCCGAAATGCTCCGTGACCGGCGCTGGTAGGTGATGGTCTCCGGTGGAAGCGAGGGGTCGGACTAGCGCCCACGCAGTCAACTCCAGTGACGCCGGGTCTCCCTCGTAACTCGCTGAAGTGGCGGCGTGGCGAGAGCGATCCTCAGGGAAAGCGCCCTCCGTCCTTCGTTGCTTCACCTGGAGCCCGCACAGGTGGGGCGGTCGGTTGCGTATAACACGTATTTACGTTCACGCTTGTAGCAGTCTTCGGCGGCTAACGCCTCAGCGCGAGACACTGATCGCGGCACTCGGCAGCAACACGGCGACACGACACTTAGAGAAGCCGAACCAGAAGTGAGGAAGTTCCGACTGAAGAAGCTCGCTTACCGAAGAATTTCATAAATAGCAGAAGCTTGCTCACCGAAGAATTTTCAAAATAGAAGACCGAGGAAGCTATCTCCCTATTTATGGTACGCGCCATTCCCCCTCCCGTCATGATAATGCGGTGGCTCCCCGCCAATCACGTATCGGGTTGTGCGTCACGTGACTTGTTTCATCTGACCCACGAACCGTCACCTGGCGCCCCCTTGCAGCCAACCTACTAAACACCCTGTGACGTAGGCCTTCGCCCCCTTTCAATAGACGAGACGTGCCCTTCCATGACGTCAGGGGTTTTTCCTTGGCGTGGGTCCGACAAGCAGTTGGGAATTTCCGTCTCTTTGTTCGACTTCCCGTTGCCGACCGGCTTTGTGGCCGAGAATAGCTCGTGGTGTTCTGTGCAGCTACAATACACATTTAATTCCGTCAAGGAGAGAGAATCGATATTATTTCTAACGTAAATATAACAACTCCCATATGCAGGGCCTTTATGTGATTTCCTTTCTTTACAATAAGAGCCTGCGAGGTAAAAGTTTGGAATTTGGAAAATGCTAAGTTCGTTAGGAGATAACCAATGTTCCGTAAAGCAAGGAACATTCATTTGATTTAAATCGCTCTGCAAAGCTGCCTCGATAAACTCAGTTTTATTTAAAAGGGATTGAGCATTATGGTGCAGTATGTTAATCTTTTGCAAGTACCTACACGAATGTTTTTCTGCTGCATCTGACTGTAGTGTCTCTCTCTCTCTCTCTCTCTCTCTTATATATATATATATATATATATATATATATATATATATATATATATATATCCCTTTTACCTCAAGAGCATGGTTGTAATATGTCCCTGCAGTGACAGGTTGTGAGGAAATTGGAGCATCTGATGTAGATGAATTGGTAGTGAGAATGGGAGAAACAGGAGTAGGTTCAGAGGCGGAGGGAAGCGGGTTCGAAATAAGGGTCGGGGTTGGAGAAAGTAAGGAAGGTGAAAGGGGTAGGTTTTTGACAGGACACTGCGTAGCACTGGAGTTGATAATGTATTGTGCAAGCTAGTTACCGACTGCATGTTTTACAGCATGGTTCATGTGGAGACCATTCCAGATGAAGTGTTCGCTGAGAGAAAATAAATTTCAAAAAGTGTTACATTTATCTCAGTTTCAGTTTTAATTGTTGGTTTACTTGCTTAATATCGCTGCATAGTGTTGGTCTGTTTATCAGAAGGGAAGAAGAGACTACAATGTTAGTATTTCGAGCGGCACATTGAGGTTTGTTTTCATGTTGTTTAGGTGAAAAGGCACCGCCCAAATTAATGTCATTTTGCCCTCCTATGATAATGACTGTGTCCCGCTTTGTCAGTGTACTACTGTACTACTAGTGTACAGTCTGTTACTACTGTACCTGTCGTTTATCTCGACATGGCGGAAGCTTTTGACAAAGCGCCACATTGCACACTTACCACAAAACTTTGGCGCTGCCTTCCAAACGATGTAACTGATATGGTTGTCTTTTCTCATTAACCGCACATTCGTGGTAAATGTCGGCAAAACGAGCACCTCAAAGCGGAGGATTTCGGCTGTGGTATCACAGGGCTCCGTCCTCTCCCAGCTTCTGTTCTCGCGGTATGTCAATGACACCACATTTACCGCGAATAAGGCTTTTCCTCCACGCTGACGACATAGCCGTTTTAGCAAGAGGAATAAACATAGACCACAAACTCAAAATACTACAGAAACAGATGAACCTGATGCTGAAGTGGGCGGGAGAAAACCTCTTGACTTTCTCCGCGGAAAAGTCTCAGGCAATCTGTTACACGTGCCGCAAACACAAATTCACAAGGCGGTTTACGCCGTCTGAACAAATTACACTTGAGAGCCTAAGATAACTGTTCATTACTATAACTTATTTACAAGCTGGATGTCTCTTTCAAGCTGGATTATTTACAAGTTGGAAGCTGGATTAATAGTCTCGATTGCTAGATAAAGATTTTGGATTCCTTCAATTCGAAGACTAATGAATAGTGTATTTCATCATTGCTTGCTTTGTACTATATGGCAAGTGAAGGCAGCCTCCCAAATAATGAGTGCACTGTTTCGAGAATTGCACAGTCAAAACCATGGGGGTTTACCTCAGTGGATTACTGGGGACCACTTCTGATTAAAAGCAGTCATTTGTAGGTGCAGTGCACGCTGTAAATGATGGGTTGTTGTATTTGTGTCATGCAACAAAAGCTGTTCATCTTGACATAGTGGAAAATTCAACCACTAATGAATTTATAGCTCCTTTAAAAAGATTCGGGCCTCGAAGGGGCTACCCCAGAATCATTTATAGTGATATCAGAACATTAGTGAAAACAAAAATTCAGTTGGCTGAACAAATCAAAGATTTTCAGCACTCATTAGGAGCACTGGATTCTCAAAACGTTTCTTGCGGTACATGGAGTAGAATGGCAGTTTTGCTCCCCTTGCTCACCATTGCGCATTGGACTGACAGAGGCAGCCGTAAGATCCTTGAAATTTCATTTAAAACGGTCTCTTCGTCCAAATTGCATTTCTCTTTCTGGATTCCATACTGTGTTGACTCATATGGAACATATTTTAAACTCACGGCCTTTGGCCACCTGTTCTGAGAAGGATACCGAAGACTTCATAATAACTCCAAATCATTTAATTTATGGACACGCTATACAATATTATCTCAACTCACTGGCTTTCGATCAAGAATCAAAACGACGAAGAACCTACTAAATCTGTCTGGTTCGCCCAGCATTGGCGCAAGGATGGGTTGCTTCGAAGTGTTTTCATTCTTTGTTTTTTAATGCTCAACAAGTACTCCAACAAGTCATTAGCTCCTTTTATAATTGCCAATACTGGACAGAGTAGTAGTTTTAAATGTGCAGAATCCTGCCTGGCTGCAGCTGAAGAAGCTAGTTTATATACACAGTTGATATTTGCAAAAAAATCTTATGTACCAAACTGTACTTATTTACTGTACTGTATTTATAGGTCCTTGGTTTGTTTTTCTTCAGACTCATTTGTATTGCTGACACGTCTCGGGTGTGTGTTGTTACAAGTTATGTTTGCGCGCGGCAATATGAATGGTAGAGATGATATCTGGTTGCATTGTCGTTTTAATAATATTTTGTCTCTTTTTTCGACCATTTTATTTTTTTAATTTTTCCCTCATACTGGCGGAACGACACGCTTTAGAAGTTGAATTTTCAAGTAAAGCCTTTCAAAACGTTTGCAGCAATACAAATCGTTCTGGCCATAACTTAATTCGTTAATTTCCTTACTTATAATGGTTATTTTTTAAGTTTCTTGCTCTCTTTCTGAATATCCAAGTACTTCGCCCGAAAAACTCGGATTTACGTGTTCGCGCAAGCACATTCTAAAAACACGTTTTTAACTCGTCCTTTGGGATTTCTCTTTCACGTATTAGCAAGGCCTCTGACCTAAAACTTTAAGTCTACAAATCGCATCGGGGTAAGGTGCACCCTCCTCGCGAGTTATCGCCCTTGCCCCCGTGCCACATCGCGTTGCGAGTACACGTCGCTTAAAAGACGGAATTGAAATACCGTGTCGTCGGCATTGATAAGCGTTCGTATAATTCCATTTAAGTTTTTGTTCATTACTTTCCTTCTACCCACGGGCCAACCTGGCCTCTCGAACGCAAATTAACAAGGATTCAGTTTAACAAAACGCATTCAAATCACTTGCTAACATCGCTTACGCCACGTCATTACTTTGACGTCCCATATTTGAGCATTGAGTCCCTCCGTCAATTGTTCAATTGAATCAGTGCTGGCAACGGTACTTAATTCATTTGCGATCACTCCTCCAGCGCGCCGGCCTTGCCCTGTGGGCCCGGTTCAATTCCCTTCGCAGGCGAGAATTATTTGACACATAGGCGACCAAAATTAATTCGGATTTGGCGCCGTACTTGGAATTCAATCATTTACAGCAATTCTTTGGCGCTAATAAACAGCAAAGAGTATACATTTCAAACTCCCCGAGTTGGACTTAGTATATTTTTTCTGTAAAACAGCGGGCGGGCTTCCAAAGAGAAAGGCAACTAATTTTTTGTATGAAACTCTTTGGAATGACTGAACTGCTTTGAAATTTTGAACTGCTTTCTAAGAAGGGCGACAGAGCACACCACAAGATGGTCACCAATCAACGACGAGAGAAAGATATTTCATATTGTCGCAATTCGTGGAATCCTTGCCTCCTATTTTCGACTCGATCACATTGTTTGAAGATCGAGAAGCTGAGTGGTTGCGTGTCACCGCGCCGCACTGTACTCGTAAAGAGCGCAAGAATTGAAAATTAGAATTTTACGTTGGTAAGGCGTCACAGCAATGCAGACTCCGTGAGCAGACTGTAGGCGTGGGGCCTCTGCCTAACATTTTATCACGCCCGAATTACGACAGAAAACGATTTTATTTTCGTCCAGACAAGGTAACTGACTACTTCTTCAATACTCAATAATTCCTACGCTGAGGTAAATTAATAGTTCTTGAATAATTGACCTTCAGGATTTTCCCTTGTGTCAAGGGAGTAAAAAGGCGGCAGGAGCCTTGTTTTCAACACGAAATATCTTCAGATGCTCAAGCTATTTTGCAGCCTCAACAGCAACTTACCTGGGCATCACTTTCGATCGAAGGATGCGCTGGCACTTATATATAGGGGAATTCGATCAAAACTTCAGTTAAGGGTTCGTCTCCTACAACCTCTTTTGAGAGAACCCTCACTCCCCTTGGACTTTCGCCTGACATTCTATAAAACGTGTTGCCGGCCAGTGGCTTCGTACGCTGCAGCGACGAGGTGGACTACAGATAAGAATACACTTCAGCTTGTTCAAAACAAGGGTTCTGCGGCTTATAGTGTCCCGTGTCGGAAAGTTTATCTGTCTAGTTTCTGCAAAAAATAGCCAAATATATGAGACAAAAGCGCGCTTCGAAAAAAGATGTGGATATTCGTTATTGTGAAATTCTTGTCTCTATAAAGATTTTTATCGGTGGCTATTATTTCGTAGTCGATAAGGCGATCGATTCTGAGACGTAATTTCATTCGGGGAATAGTACCACTCGTACTTCGGAAATTTTCGGATAAAACCCCCCTCGCTTCGAGAGTCGGGGAATTATCGACTATTTCCAAGACACTCGTATTGTCAATAATAATTTTGGTATTAAAAAAGTTACTTTAGAATTGGCCGACAATCTTCTGAAGCTCTGAAAGAATGTAAAAGTGAATTTACTGCAGATGAAGATAACTAGCACAACTATTTTTTTTAACTCATTACAATTTCATTCCTAAGACAATTAAATTACTTGAAACACAAAATGTGCTATTTGTTATTTATTCTCAATGCATTTGAAATAAAATGTAAATCAATGGGAGAACTGGCGAAACTCTGAACAAAACGCTTCGCTTAGTCATCGACAAAAACACGGAAGGGCATTCCCAAGTTTCTTTGTAGAGAAACTGTTCACAATGTAAATGTTTCACGTACTTAAATGCCCCTATTCAAAAATTGCCACGTAAATCAGATGTGGAAAGAACATTTTCCAATTACAAATGCAAGCGGGTGTACACGGATAATCTAATTTGGTTGAACATTTTGACTAACATGTTGTGGTCAAATGTTTTAGAAATATTGCTGTCTGATTAAGTGAAAGTCAACTGGAAATAACATTTGATTTTATATATATATATATATATATATATATATATATATATATATATACATACATACATATACACATAATATTGAATCGAAATGAATACATGTATTAGTTAGCCCTATTCCCTCATGCATTTCCGTGAAAACTGCATTGCAATAACTTCAACCGTTCAAAAATTGCAGGAGCTTCTGAAGTTCAGTGACTCACGCATAATGTGAGATCTAGGAATGCTTAATAATCTATGATAAATAATTTCATGAACATCTCGTTTGTTTGTTTCGGGTCCATTAACTTTCCAAGTTATGGAATGATGGTAGGATTATCTTGGACTATATTAATTTAAGCAAAAAAGTTGTTTCTTTTTCAATCACAATTTATTCAGAATTGGATTTCACTCATACAGTTCAGGAATAAAAAAATCATCAAACAGTTAAGGAGTAAAAGTGTTGGTACATAACTTTTTCTGTAATTTGTATTTATACAAAAAAAACAGTTTGCAATTACAGTGGCATGTAAAACTCTACGCTAAAGAGCCTACAAGGCTACCTACATGTTGTACCATTCTGTGTGCTTGACAGTAGGGCTTCTGCCGAAGCAGCGTTGCCGTGCTTTACTGCCATTGGCACGTGCGCGCTGCAGAACATTCGTAGGAAATCCAAAGCGAATACTAGATTTCAGGCTCACATATTTTATATTTTTCAGTCTGTTGCCTGTACTTTCTGGATATTTTTTATCACGTAAAATTTTTATATTGTGCGTTATAAATGCACGGCAGTAGCGCTCTGCTGGCATGAGCATGCTATTCCCTTTACTTGTTCATTCCGAGTTGGTGGCAACAAAGTTATTCCTTGTCCAACAAGAGAATGAAGTAGATGTAAACAAACCGGAATGTTCCGTTTTCCGCCGAAGCACGTGCTCCGAGGCCTCCGCTGTCATCTGACAGTTGTTAACTTTCTGCTGTCACCGCCCCGCTCGCTGTGGTTATCTGAAGTTCATCGACACGTTGCATAATAAACTTCGTTCTACCGAAATCTGCAGCATGTGCGAAACAAACCGACAATTGCAGGACAGGGAATATAGAGGCACGCAAAGGAATAATTCAATCAACACATTATTTATTAATGATCTGAATTAATTGTATTAAATCGTTATTTTTTAATGTTAATAGTAATGTAATTTTATTGAAAATAAAACTACGAAATTCATGCACACAACGAAAATCGCGAGCGGTCCCGTGTCTTTGAAACGCTGAGTTTTTAGTTCATACACTCTAGGCTAATATTTAAGCAAAATTTATATTAAACATGACATTTAAACGTAACTTTCTGGAAAAAAGTGTTAATTCTGAATCTAACAGTGGCTCTATCCCTTCCAGACATTAATCGTCAGAGGAACTCGAGCCGTTTCCGAGGTTGATTATTAAAGAATCAACAATAGTATCAATAACACCTTCCAAGTCACATTCTCTGTTCTCGTTTCAGCGTTCAGTACACTGACAAAATTGTACACACAACTCTTAACAATCGATATTGATACTGCTGCATTCCACAAACCACATTCATTCACACTGTCATTAGCTTTAATGAGCTCAAAACTATCTCACCATGCGATATACATACATATACACGTGTTGCGGGCTCCGCCATAAACTGCTCCCCGCGTGATACGTGTCATCTGATTATTTTCGCTCGTCTTTACATTTCACGACTCGTGTAATTTAAAGTAAATAAACACTTATGTATCTGCTTTCTACGTATGATTTGGCATGTTCTATTGTATATACCATATAGTTTTTTGAAATTCATGGAACTATTTTCTTACGCGTAGGCTAGAAAATGCGCGAGGAAGATTGTGTGAAATGGGACTTGCAGCCAATCAGTAATTACAAACCCATGTGCATTTGTTTACATCACCTTCATTCTCTCGTTGGACAAGGAATAGATTATGTCATTGAAAAAGCTTCTGCTACTGTGTCACAAGAAAACCACACTCGGTGTCATCCATATTATATGTCCATGTCGACATCACACGACTCTCCAACGTGAAGCACAGAGAAGATCGGTACAACGTCTAGGTGAAACCCCTAGGCTGCAAAGGAGGCTAACCCCTTATTTTCAACGCCATCCTTCAACAAATAAAATTGAAAATACTTTCTTTACACTACAAATAAAAATATACAAAGCATATTTAGCCTGGCAAGTCAATTTCATATTGCATACAAGGTAACAATGATGAGATGATGGAAATATTATAATTATCAAAATGACAAACACTTGTGTACCTTTTTAGTCTACCAAATATTCGTTTCACAATCCTTAGCGTTTTCGCAACTAATACAAATCGTAATAGAATTCAAAGAAAAAAAGTTCAGAAAAATAATTTATCTTAAAGACAATTATTTTAACAACTGAAATAATTAAAACTACTTTCAAACGCTGAGGACGAAATAAGAACTAGAATATGGAATAGAAACTAAAATATTGGTTTCTTGAAGGATACAAGGGAAATGATGACCCATTTCATATCAAAACTGAACAGGCAGTGAATTTGTACACAGAATATTAAATAACTCCAAGGATGTAAAGAGTGCGAATGCCCAAAGACAAAGATAAAAAAATGTTTAGGTGGAAGAAAGAGCAACATAATATAGGTATAAGAGGACTTGAAAGGGGGATAAAGAAATAGGTCAATCTCGAGCAATGAAATTATCAAGGAGGATGGTAAGAAATTATTGGAGTTACGGAGGAGGAAGGGTGGTTTGTTTTTAATGGTAATGAGGGTGTTGGTTAGGAAGGAAACATTTATGGGAGGGAAGGCATAGGTACAATAATAGCACGAAGGAAGGATGGATGGGAGAGTATACAGAAATTGATGGTGAAACAAAGCGTGGAGTCTACAATTACCATCTAGCTGAAATTATTGAAAGAATAAGAAACGGTAAACAAGTTTCAAAACAGCTGCACAATACTTTATGGAGCACGCAAATAAGACCCTTCACGAAGATAAAGATATACAATTCTATTGTAGAGAGCATCGTAAACTACAGAGCAGAAGTGTCGATAACCACAGAGCCACTAAAGTAAAATTTAAGAGCAACCAAAATGAGTTATTGGCGACGTTGTCAGCTCATGATTCAGGAAAGAATAAGGAATGAAGATGTGTTAGCAAGACTAAACATAGGGACCACAATTTTAGACACTGTAGAGGTAAAAATTCCTGCGATGGTATGGGCACGTGCGTCGAATGGATGAGGGCAGGTGACCAAAAGAGATGAGCAAATTGACCCCTGCTAAAAGAAGAAGAGGTAGACCGAGGACACACTGGAAGGATTCAGTAGCTAAAGCGATGGAAGGAAGAAACCTGCAAAAAACAACTGGAAGGACCGTAACAAATGGACGCTAGGATAAGCGACCTTAAGTTGTAATGAATCCGCAATAATAATAATAATAATAATAATAATAATAATAATAATAATAATGTATTATTCACAATAAAATTCAAACATAAACGTTATGATGTGTTTACAAAGTGTGACTACCTACAATGTGACTCGCACCACCTTCTGCTGGGTGCAAAGGCGATAATCCAAGAGTGCAAACACAAACGCCCAAAGACACATTGTCTACAATTACACTGGATACAGGTAAATATAATTTAAATAGTTTGGAACAGGACGCAGTTCAGTTCCCTTACAAATTGCAGCTAGCAAACAAACGGCAATAGGAGGAAATTCAGAAAAAGTATATCAATTGATAAAAGGCTGATTGAAAATGACGTAGCATATTCATATTTAGACCAAGAAAAAGTTAACCCCCAATGGTGGACTCCGCACATTGCAAATAAGATTCAACTCAAGAAAATTCTGTATAATCATTGGCTGAAAGCAATGGACAAAGACATACAATTATACACCAAGATAAAAAGGAAAGTCAAAAGAGAGATTTACACAAGGTAAAATGAAGTGTGGAAAAGCAAAAGTGAAGAGGTGTATAGATGTTTTAGTGGGACAAAAATTGCAGAAGTCTGAAAAACTGTAAAGAACTTGAGAAAAAACAATACAGGAAGAGCTAACTTCCCTATTATTAACTTTTGTGAATGGGAAAGACATTTTAAATCTCTTCTAATAGAAAAGAATTGAATATCAAGAAATGGAATCCTAATTTCAAGGGCAGTTTGAAGTAGACAACCTAAACCCAGTTACTTCCGAAGACATGCGGAGAGCTGTTGCACAATTGAGAAATGTAGTCTGGGAAAGCTAAACGAGCCAAGTGTCTGTTTTTCAAAACCCAAATTTTTAGTCAAATATTATGTACAGGGCAAGGCAACTATATTTCAAAAAGAGATATGTCTAATCTGCTATATATCAGTTTCTACAGATGTCAATAGATAGCGTTTATGGCAACTCCACAACTCTTGGTATTCTGAAAGAGCTAAGTGCCACGTGTAGGAAGATGTTATTTCATCCTCTTTACTACGCAATGATACTCGCGCGAATATTGATTTACAGAAAGTGGTTTCTTTGTCAAAGTTAACCTAATTAACAATGCACCATTCGCACCAATTATCATGTTATATTTTTGGTATTCACATATACGACACCAGTAATGGGATAATGTGCTTATGGCATGAGGGACAGTCAAGACGCGGTTGAAACCAGATATTGTCTTGCTTATTTAGAGATATAATTAACCTCGATATTTCCAAAATAATTGAAAATTGATTGCCTGGAGTGACAACAGCGGTGGGTAGATAAATGAACAGAATTGTGATACTCTTGCACATGTACAAGTATTTAGTTTCTATAGGCATATTTTGTAGTTGGTCAAAGTTTAGCTGCAGCAGACTGATTTCGCATTAATGGAAAATCGTTGCAAGAATTAAATGCTGAAACATTTGAAGATGCGCAGACTATCATATTTCCTGCCTGACCATCTAAACGCAGTGTGCAGGACAAAGAGGCAAATGAGGACCAAGCGGGGAAAGGACGGAGAGGGCAAGGGGACAAAATTGGAAATGGGGAAGAAAGGGACATGAAGAAAGTAAGCAAATTAGACCATGGGGTCAAAGGGAGAAATGGGACAAGGAGAAAAAAGAGGCATATGGGGCAAGAGGACAAAATTGGAAAAGGGGAAGACTGAGACATGAGGAAAGGTAGGCATATTAGACAATGAGGTCAACAAGAGAAATGGGAAAAAATACAAGGAGAATAAAGAGGCATATGGGATAAGGGGACAAAATGAACAACGGAAATAGACAGAGAAAGAAAAGACAAATGAATAAGGGGGACATGAGAATGGTAAAATCTAAAGCTGAGAGTCCACTAAAATATTTTTCATGGACCCCCGAGCATTTCAATGGCCGTGGACGACGCGCTCAAAATGCGTTGTTTGGATGGCTGGTTGCTACGGAGCTAAGCGCGTGTTTACCGACGTAAATAATAAAAAATATCTTCTACAAGAGGCATTAGTTAGTCTTCTAAATATTTTCAACTTCAAATAGCTAGAGCATGGAAATGAGAAAGCTATATTTTAACAAAAAAATACGTTTTTGGCACATAGCTCATTTAGTTTTTCCAGGCAACAAATAGTAAATCCCCAGAAACTGGAAACATACTGATAGAGTTGATGAAGTGTGGGTCAACTGTACAAAACGACTGACTGAATAAATCATTTAATAAGTTAATGCTTATTGGAGAAGTTTCGTAAGAATGGAAACTAGTGTATCTCAATCCCGTTCATAAGAAAAGTAGTAAGAAATCATGTGGGAACTGTGGTGAAATAAGCGTCACATACTCTGTCGGTAGATTATATGATTGAAATCAAGATTAGAGGATACTATAGTTGATACGAGAATAAAGCGGCTATTGTATAGGGAGGACATGAAATGACCACATCTTTTCTTTGAGGCAGATGGTTGCAAAAAGATTGGGAAAGAATTTAAACAGCCACTTGGTGTTTATTGATGCTGAAAAATCATGGAATACTGTTCCACGTAAAAAACGAATTGAAGTGTTGCGCCAGAGCAAACTAGTTAAAATATATGTAAGACATTTTTATCTTGTACAAATTAGCGAAATGTGTGATCAAAGTGGGGACAGAAATTACTAAGGAAACTTTTATCAATATTGAAGGTTTAAAACAATGATTCTGCCTGTCAATAACATTATTCACGATTTATTTTCAGGAGACTCTGGAGCTGTGGTTACAGGAAATGTGCTGACATGGGAACCGAGATAGGTAATCAGTGTATATACATCGCTACTTTTTGATTATCAGGTACTTGTAGCTGGTAATGATATTCTCTTTATGACCAGAAAAGTTATAAAAGCCAAAATGGGGTTAAAAATAAATCTTAAAAAATAGCTGTGCTGTTGAAGAGATAATGGAAATCTTAATATTGAAGGTAATCAGATCAAGGCCTCATACAAATCATCATAAAGTACATACAAACTAACATAGAAAATTTCACTTAATCTTGCAGGATCAATTATAAAATTTTCCCTTTAAGTACTTTATTGCAATGATAACAAAGAGATCAATTTTTTAATATTATATAATATTTCCAGAAATCATGTGAATCAATTAAAGATAATCTCAGCTATTAACACTAGAACCATTGAGCAGTCATTTTAACTGCTTCTATATTTTAAATGAGTTCTTATCACAATGATATCTGTTCAATTTAAATATGAGTGCATAAGGAATCCTAAGTCGGTTTGTAGATCATTTATGAGTTATTATAATATTTTTCTGTAACCATCCCAGTGACTTAATGTGAGGCAGGAGGCACCGATCAAGTGACAAGTTCACGGTTTAATCAATCGCATCAGTGGCCCCATTTTAAACATATATCATATGGTAGCAATTTTTCTTTGGGAAAAATGTAAAAGGTGACTTATTTCACAAAGAAACTGATCAATACATGGAACTTTTGTTACACATGTGTATGTTGTGTGATTAAGAAGCAGAAAAGAAGTGTTTCTCTTAAAATCATGTTTCTTTTAAAAGTGGTTCTCGAGAGCTTGAGAAAGACACTAGGACATTATAGCACACCTAAATACAATACACTTCGATATCTTGGATAATAAATTAATTTGATCATTTGATCTCCACATACTTTCTGTGTTCACAAGAAACCATTAATTATAAATTTTAACGGTTCAAGCTGAATGAAAATTAACAATACAATAAAATAAGGGGATGCATTTAAAGACACATAGCAATTGAGGAATACAAAAAGAAGTTAAGAACGTATTAAAAGAATAAAGGAAAATGATCCACGCAAAGCACTTAAATACAAGCCAAGAGGAACAATAGACAGACCAAAGAAAACAGTGGGAAGACCAGGAATACCTTGCAAGACACTAAGGGAATATTAGAAAATTTAAAAGGAACAAGCCAAAAGGACTAACCTTGTGTTTGTGACAATGAAAATGATCCTTTGAAAGAAGGAATGTACATGAAGAATTTTAATTTTGGGGAAAAACTTTACCAATTCACTTATTATTGAAACATCATGTCAAAATTACTTCTTTATGAAATGGAAAAAAATCAATACTTTATTCTCCAGAAACTTTGTAACTCATTATGAAATCAATATAAGAAAGTTTTTTCGGAAAAATGTAATTTTAACATTTTAAAACTGTATTTGACACATCCCATTACACTTCTTCATATATAATTTTAAATTTTTAAAAAAAAATTTAAAATTAACCCCCTTTCTTCAAATTCCCTTTCCCCAAATTTATTATTTAAACTAAGAACAAAATCATGGATAACAAATACCCAAAACAAACTACACTAATACATCCTAAATGTATTTCTGATAAAACAGAATCTTTTTTTGACCAATAAGACCAGAACAACAAAGAGACCTTGAAATCAAAGGTCCCAGGCACACTCTTCTCTTACTCTTAACAAAAATGAATAATTTCAAGGCAGGTAAATACGCACTGTGGCTGAAAAGCGTTGACAGCACACAGCGCATTTATCAAGAGAGGGTGCACACTTCACACATGCAACTACATGGCCGCAAGGCAAAAATGCCACACCTAATTGCTCCTGCCAGCATACCTTACACAATCGGTCATCAGAAATAAGGCTTTCATCTTTCTTGGAAGTTTCTCCATTTTTCTCTTTGCTGGTGGGATGCTTGGCTGTTGCCATGTCATTATTCTTATCTGAGCTTTTGGATCCTGCAAAAGAACTCTTTGATGCCTTCGCTTTACTGCCGTTGCTCCTACGACTTTTAGATCCTCCAGACTTGCCAGTTTTCTTAACTGCCCCTGTTGATGCACCTGGCTGAGATTGACCTGGTTGAGATCCAACTGGCTCTCTGTTGGAAGGATTTTCAATTTCTGCAGACTCATTTGAAGTCCTGTAACGAATTAACCCTATAATGACTACCAGGCATGTCTGAATCAACATGCATACACATTAATTTTCCTCATATTCCCATGTCTTTGTTTCCTTTCTTGAATCTAGAAACATCTCGTTTACTTGGTGGATAGATATCACTGGTTCTGGACAATATTATATGTTTTGGATTACCTCAAAAAGTTATGTGTACCTACATTTTGAGAGCAATATGAAAAGAGATTATTTTATTTCATAAATAATGAGCACTAATATAGTATAATATATACTAAGGAAACTTTTAGAATAAATACATACACGAAGTGTATTTATAAATAATAAATGTAGTTGGTGTATAATAAACTTGTGTATAAATAGATACATTAATTTATTTATAACACTATTTATTACATTTAAAACATTATATAAATACACTAAGTGTATTTATTTATTGAAAACGTATTTTGAAAATGTTTGGTTAATTTGATTGAGATCTAATAATAATTGTACCATCGATGTAAACACTATAAATATACCATACATCACTGAATTAGCACTGGTGGTAGCAGAGATGGGGGAGAAGGTGGAGGAGGGGCGGCACGGCACCGGAAAGGCAGGAGGACACGGGGTGTGGCAAGACCATCTGCAATACCAAAAGCAAAAGGATAACCTACATGTTCCCCATTCTGAAACTACACTTTATCTAAAAGCACCCTAATAGAAGGCATTACACTTTACAACAAATTAAGCTGTGATATTAAAGACATAAACACAATACATACATTTAAAAATAAATTGAAAGCTCTCCTGCTTAACAACATGTTCTACAGTGTGAAGGAATTTACAATTAACAACACTACTTCCCTTAAAAAAATTCTTATCCAATTTGACTTTCTGTTTCATGTTGACTGTTCGAGCTGATACAAAGAAAAAAGAACTAGCATATCCCGTCCTGCCTGTGTTAAATTGCAGTTGGACTGATGTAGAAGGAAAATGCCAGACCAAAATTCTATTTCCTTCACTTTGAATTTGCTAGATGCATTAGGCATTGTTAACTACAATATTATTAAATCATTTCTAAATTAATAGTATTGTATTATTAGAATTGTTGTTGTTATTGTTAATATTAATATTAATTTTTTATTATTGTTATTAATAATATATTTTTTTTCCGGATAATTCCTATTTGGTTAATAAATTTAAAAAGATCCATCTTTCTACAATAATATTACAATTGTTGTTGTAGTTATTAATATTTGTTTTTTTTTGCGCAGGTGGAAAAATACCGTCAAAAGGCGAAGAGCAAAACCGGTTGCTCAACAGTGTGGGATTACCTCATACTAGGCGACCGCACTAAAAACAACCACCTGTTTCTACTTCTGACCCCAACCTGGAACAGCTTTCGCATTACTTCGGGTTGCGGCCTTTCTTGATGGGTGTCACTGCGTTTGTTCCGTCTTATACACTACTGTCTAGACAGCCTTCGTTCTTCTTTGTCCGCAGGACGCTCTCTATAAAGTGGGAGATTGCGATCCAGGACTTCTCATCTTTCATCATGACTTCCACCGTGTTTTCTGGCGTGAGGCTACCTGTCTTTTCCTCCAGCCTATCGCGTTCTCTTTCCCAGTTCGTTCACTGGAAAATGGTGTGCTCAGCGGTGTCTAATTTATTTATGCAGTATTTACAGTGGGGTGATGTAACCTTCCCCATGCGGTAGAGATAGTCTCTGAAGTAGCCGTGGCCTGTCAGGTACTGGGAGAGAAAGAAATTTACTTCACCAAACTCCCGTTGCATCCATGGTGACAGTTGCTCGATGAGCCGGTGCGTCCACCTTCCTTTGGTCCCACAGTTCCAGCGTTCCTGCCAGTGCTCCATTGCCCTACGTCGTTCCTCTCGTGTAGCTTTCGTTCTTCCTTCGACTCCGCTCCTATCATATATTCGCTTGCGCTCCAGCGCGAGCAGGTCGATAGGTATAACTCCAGCGATCACCGGAATAGCGTCTTCGGAGACTGTACGGTAAGAGCATGCCACTCTCAGAGTTCCCCTTCGCTGCACCGCTGTGATTCGTGTTCTGTATTTCTTTACAGTCAGTGCTTCAGCCCACAATTCGGCTCCATATACATATATAGCATTGACTGTACTGTCGACATCAGGAGTCTCCTTTTATTCGGCCGTGGGCCGTCTACGATAGCCATTAGCCTGCTTAGTGCTGCAGTTGTAGTTGCAGCTTTGTCAACAGTCTTCTGTATGTGTGGCCAGTAGGTCAGGTGGCCAGTAGGTCAGCTTTGTATCCAGAGTTACCCCCAGATACTTTGCAGACGGCTTGGTCATTAATCTTTCTTTACCCACTTGCATGGGTAGGATGGTAGGGATTCTTTTTCTGGTAAGGACCACGATTTCCGTTTTAGCAATTGCTAGTTGTAGACCGCCTGCCATACAGTCACTGACGCGCCTCATCACCTGGTTTAGCCTGAGCTGAGCCAGCTCAACGCTACGGGCTTCTATAATGGCTGCTGTGTCATCAGCATATCTGACCAGGATGGTACCTTCTGGCATGTGTCCTTAAAAGGCTGTCATACACCGAGTTCCAGAAATATGGGCCTAAAATTGATCCCTGTGCACCACCAGCGGTAACGCCCATGGATTTCTGCCCACTTGTCTCGTAAAAGAAAACGGACCTTGAAATAGTCTCTAACTATACGGGTAAGATATTTGGGGATTGCAAACGTGCTATCCAGTGTCTCTAGAATATCGATCCACCTTGCCGAGTTAAAGGCATTTTTGACGTCGAGTCACAAGAAGAAAGATTGGGCGGGCCGCGTGGCATGCCTCGTTCGTTCTGTCGACGGTTCTGATTACTTCCCGTATGGCTCGTATCGTAGAGCTCCCTCTTCTGAATCCATGCTGTTGATCAGAGAGATCTCCTGCAGCTTCGATTGCTGCAAGTAATCGTGGCTTTAAGAGTCTCTCCAGGATTTTCCCGTTATGTTTAGCATGCAGAGAGGTCTGTACGCCGATGGCGTGTTCGTATCGCCTTTTCCATTGCTTACAAGGGCCAGACGTGCAATTTTCCAGCGACTGCTGACGACCCCTGCTTTGAGGCAGGTATTGTACATATTCAATAGCAATTGTGGAGATGTTTCCATTTCATTGCTTTGAAAACTTCCGCCTGCAAGCCGTCTGGTCCTGGTGCCTTTTTATTCTTCAGAGAGCATACTGCCACTACCAGCTCCTCGGTGAAGATACGTACTTCAATATTATTCGGTCCATCTTTGGTTTCGCTTCTCACTGGGTGTTGGGAAGAGAACCTCCACTATGCTCGTCATATCTTCTGAGTTGAGGATGCCTGTGGGTCCAAGAGCCCTTAATTTCTGGTTGACAATTTTGTACCCCAATCCCCAGGGGTCGGTATCGACATCCGCGCATAGTTTTTTCCAACATCGAATTTTGCTGTTCTTGATAGAGTTATGGAGTGTCTTCCTCGCAGCCTTGTGCTCCGCTGAGAGCTCTAAAAACCCTGCAGGATTTATTCTTTTATGCGTTCGCTGTGCTTTTCTGCGTAGTCTGAGGCACTGTTTTCGTAATTCTACCATTTCTCCCGTCCACCAATAGGCCGGATGTTTTCCGTTTCCTCTCTTTTTAGAGGGCATAGAGGCGTCGCATGCTTTAGTAATGAGGTTCGTGGTTGCCTCGACGAGGGTCTCTGTTTGTGCCCTGTCCAGCGACCCTGCTGGCGGTTTAGGGATAGAATCCAGACCGCTCTGAATCCCACTTTGAAGCCTTCCTTTGTCCAGAATTATTATTCTTATTATTATTATTATTGTTATTATTCTTATTATTATTGTGATTATCATTATTGTTATTATTGTTATTATTATCATTATTGTTATTATCATTATTATTATTATTATACCATTGTGGAAATATATGGGTGAGGTATTGCGCATCAGGCATAAGTATTGCGTATCCGATTTCACCCAATGACGTTCAGATACCAGTTTGCGACACAATACAGGCGGGAATTTTAAATCGCTAGAAATCAAAAATCACTTTGTTACAAGTCATCGAAACATTTATGAAGTACTTTTTTAAAACACTTGTATCTTTTACACCTTCGTGTTATTTTTGGTTGGTCACAGTTGAAAATTGTCACTTTATGCTGCTTTCATAATGTCAACACTTCTCGCTCTCCATGCAACATGGATGGCAGCGACTCAGCTCTGGCTTTTCAAAAGAAGTGCCCGTGTGCTGCGCAGAACGATCAAAAATCGGTGCGCCGGAGTAGCTTACCCATTTCTTTCCACCACGTGTAATATCATGCCCATCTGCAATTGGAAATGGTCTTGGCAATACTCCAACCTTCATATAGGTATCGACACCAGACAAAATGGCGCCAGCACCCGTTGAGTGGTAGCGTGCTGTTTGTGATCGTTTCACGTGTGTTCCATGTGGCTACATGTGATTATAAAAGAGGCTTACGTAATTCTTGTGAAAGTGGATGTTGAGTGATTTATTATGACAAATCGTGATTTAGTACCATATTTTCTGCGATTAAGTGATCTTCATAAAACGTGTGCCACAGAACGATGTAGATAAAACTATTATCTTCAGTTCCCGAAAAATAAGATGCTGAGAGGCAAATGCGAGAAATGTATTCGTGACGTATGCAGTCTGCATAAAACATTTTGAGGATAAGTTTGTTATTACAGATGATGTGATTGGTGGTGAACCAAGTACTCTGGAAAAGACAAACAACTTTTTGGTCTCGGGAAGAAAACATGTGATTCCGATGGTTGTTTTTTTCTCCTGAATTCAAATATATCGGTTATTCCCCCATCACGCAAGGTCCCGGTTTCTAAGAGACATGCATTTAAAATTTCAATTACCTCGCAAATACTCAAACATTTTAATATTTTCTGCATTCTTAACTATACAATATTCAAACATTGTGTCACCTAGACAGTAAGAATGGTGGTTTTGTTATAATTCGCCTGTGAAGCATCCAACAACCCTTAATGGTCCAACATTTGGCCGGCATAGTAGGATTCCATTTAACTTTATATCTCTTTTCTATAGCTGAAATCTCCTGAGGAGTGTTGCCCGTTCTCATGGCTCACTGCGCCGAGATTTTCTGGGAAGAAATCTATGTGCGAGCACAGGAGGTGCACTTTTCGGGACATATTACAATCCAATTTTTTATAAGATGTTATAAGAGCGTTGAGAACATCTCGGTAATTTTCCTCTTTTCGATATCCCAAAAAAACTAACATTTTTTAAAGCTTGCTAAGCTGCTTTCTCCAATGTATACAATAGTTCCTCAAACATTTCATCATGAATTAACGATCGTACTTGTGGACCCACAAATATTCCTTCTTTAATTTGTACTTCACTAATTTTAGGAAACTTCCGTTTTAAGTACATAAAACCATAAGTATTGTCCATGGCTTTGACGAAATTCTTCATTAATCCTAATTTTATATGCTACGGAGTCGGTAAGAACAGGTAGATATGTATTCTTAGGATTACATAATGGGTCACATGCTTTACAATTTTCAGACCAGGAATGAATGATTCGCGTTTAAGCCATTCTTTTTTTAATGTAATGGCTTTTTGTGTTCCTATAAACCCATTCACACAAAAAACCAAAGTACTGTGTGTAACCAAGCTGCAGAACAAGAATAGGTGCAATTACCTTTAAATCACCACAAATATTCCATTTATACACTGCGTATTGAAGCTTTCCCATATAAATTAAAAATTTTCATATGTTTCTTTCATACTAGTGGAGTTAGCCAGAGGTACTGACGATTATTTATTCCCATTATGTAGAAGTATGGATTTTAAACTAACTTTAGACGAATCAATGAACAAGCACGTTCATTTTCAAGTGTCGCCATTACAAAAGAAATGTCAATACAAAACACTAAGCCATTTTCTTCAGAAAAATAGTCTTTACATTCAAAATAACGAGTACGATTAGTACATATCTTTGTATTCTTTTGAGTAAAATTCCATCTTTTTAACGGGAAACCAAAAATTTTCGACTGTTTTTTCTTCTTCATAACTTTAAATCTCGTATGAGATCGATGAGCAATAAATGAGACTCCAACGAACAGCGTTGTTCTAAACTTGTATCACCAAAAAAATCTGTTTCTTTCTCTCCCTTAGTTGTATCAGAATTTGAACTCTCATCTAATGTCACGTGCTTTGGAAGTTTTGGTAGGGCAATTCTAAGCTTTGTGGAACTGGACTCATCGCAAATTGCAAGTTATGGTACCCCACTCTGTGTTTTGATTATGACGTAATTCCTTAAATGCTTGTTAAGCAGAAATAGCAATCAGAGGAGTAATCTTTGTGTTCCCTCCAAATCGTAGGGATAGCAAATGGCATATGACAGACGCCACTTTTCAATGCAGTTCGAAGCCTAGAAAATGATAAACAACATGTGGTTCCAAGGTCCTTGTTTGGCCCCCACTTTACACCCGAAAGAAAGTTCATAATACTTCTCACTTACACTTTCGCCTTTAGGGCTTAAACGTTACTTCACCACATACATAACAAAACTTGTTAGAATGATCTGGGCATTTTACGACTAATTAAAATAAATATATGTAAATATGAAATACATAATAATTCAAGGCCACAAAGCACAATAACGAATTCACTGGTTCACAACTATCACCACAGCATGCGTAGTTCTGATAAATGTGTGCTACTCTAGATCACGTTTTTACATGTCTAAACTGCACAACAGTCGCAACTCTCCAATTGTTGAGCTCATTTTGTGCCATCGTATTTACAATGCTCCAAGAGATTTTACTTGACAATGACCAAAAGGATTAAGTTTAAATATATTTAAAAGAATTGAAATAAATAAACTGTAGATGTTGGAGAAATTCCGAATACGTATTTCAAAATGTATAAAACACTGCATTAACTACACCTAGTAGTACTCGTGAGACAAGAATCATGTTGACCAGTGTTATTGCTATTCGAAGTAAACCAAAACTAACGAAGGATGCCTTCTCAACTATGTTCTCCAATCAACCTTCATACCACACTGAGTGTCCCTTCGGACATGATCCTTATGCTTTAAGATCCAAAAGAGTTTGCAAGAGATGAAGAAAATGTCTACAAGCCGTGTGAAAAGATTTCATTTCGAGTTTTGATAGTTTAAAAAAGCAGAAGTGAAGAAAAATATTAAACCATGCCATTACAAAACCATTAAACTATTCTGAGGGGTGAGATGCCTCGACATTCCATCAGTAACTATTTTTTTATAAAAATAAGAATTTGCCCTTTGTTAATTTCAAATTGATTCTGGAAACAGAAGATGGTAGATATCTCTCAAGTGTGACAGGTGGACGAAATTAGAAAACTCGGCGAGTCGTCTTCGGAGTTAAAATGAGACATGGAATGTTGCTGAGAGGGTTGAACTTTTGGTAAATTGTTTTAAAGAGGCATTAGAGTCAAATAGATTAATTTATGAAAAGGTCTCCAAAATAATTTTCCCTCCTGTGTTGTCTCTCAAGAAGCATAATCGATACTCTAATGAACTGATAATTTTAATCATGTACCAAAATCATTACTTTGGTTCACGATTAAATCTTGTTCTACAGCCAATACTAAAACTGAGTTCTTTGACCATTTTATGTAACTTCATTTGATTAACACTGTATATTCCCTATTTTAAACATTTTTTATTAATTGTTTTGTCCATATTCAACTCCATATTTTGAATTCTTTGTAAGTACATATATAGGCACATAGTTTTCCAAATAAATGCGCTGATAAAATAATAAAGTGAATTTATAAAAAGTCTATTGCAGTTAATAGATAAATGAAGTTTCATTGAAAATGGTTATGTATATATACTATCATAATTGTTATAAATAAATGTATTTTATTTACTTTGGCCTTTATTATATGAGATGATATTGATAAATAAATATTGATGTTAAGTACAAGTATGTACAGTACAATTGATATTCAAGTCAGATTGATTTGCTAATCCTTTGATTGTACTTTTAAACTACAAAGGAAATTTTAGGCCTTGTGTTGTACTGTTTTACTCTGAAAACGCTTTTTCAAATGTCTGCGATTAATTTTAGACAAAATTTGAAAGCGTCCCATTGAATATATTGTTATGCTGCATAGTCATAACTTAACATACGAGTATATAATTCAGTTTTAGTAAATAATTATCTTTACTGCATGATGATAGGAATAAAATGAAATTCTCAAAACGTCGCTGTTAATGTAGTGATCGTTAATAAAAAAAAGTCGAAAAAAATTGAGCGTTTTTATCAGCTAAATAATATTTGCCATCCTAAATACTCGTAATAAATGCCAAAATGGTATCTGTAGTATAACAGTATGACTGAACTTGTTTTATGCTTTTACTGTACAAATGATTTTTTTTTAATTCGCGACATGATTTATTGGCCGCTTGATTACACTAGGGGAAAAAGATTTTTACCTCAAAGACAGTACGCAATATACTCAATTTCATACGTAGATTGGGAATATTACAATAAAAATGTCACATCACGTCACAACTTTTAAATATACCGTTTCATACCAAATTTTGCTAATGCAAATACATTTAAATTGCACTTGTAAGATATGTAGAATCAATAGGCATAAAATCTATTTGAAAATAAAATATGTCTAGTTCATCGATGTCACTTTCACGAGACATCAGGAAAATTAGTCTTATGTGCTTTTAACCTTCTATATTCGCCTATTGCTGTTTTTATTCTCGCGTTTGGCAGTCGCACTCAATTACAAGGTCTTAGTGGATGTTTGGATTTGTTGGTCGTACAGCATTGTACACAGTCCAACAGATGTCACCGGTTTTCGTAAGTGCTGGTACCACTTGGAACATGTGTGTGGAACTTTAAGGGCGGCACAGATCCGCCAGTGGAGGTAACTACACACCCTGTCGTGTCTCTTCAAGTAATCGGTCTTTACGAGAATTGGACAAGTTGAGACGATGTGATCAATTGTTTCCACTTGATCTTATTGTCTTGTCCCCAATGCTTGTTGCTACACTTACAATGCTTGTTTCCCATTCTTCGGTCAGATTTCATGACCCGCCACATTCGTGGGTCATCTTCATGGCAGACAGTTTCCTATTCCGACTATTGCATTGTGCCAGGAGGCTTCAATTTTTCTAAGGCATCTTTCTCTTTCCTGATGTGACACAAAATCCATGTACATCCTAGCTTGAGGGTGGGCGACATGATGTATTTTAAGCAGTTTGCTGCCTTTTCAATCCATAATTTTAATTTCTTGTTCAGTCCACAAGCCTGAAACTATTCGGCAACAATCAAATTCCAGTCATACTAAATATTGCAAACATTTCAGAGCGGGGTGCAGGACAAGTCTCACTTTTCTAGAATTCTCCCTGCGAATTCTCGTCCATTAAGTCGTTTGAGATGGTCTCACGTGGTTCAATACCTAGATATTTGTTTTACCTGGCTTAAGATCGTGAATCAGTGAGTATATCAACTTCAATATTCTCTGAAGTTATTATTTAGGCTCTTTTTAAGTTGATTTTTGCACACTTGTCAAGACTAAACTTCATGAAGATGTCATTGCTAAAATCATTGACATTTGGGAGAGAATCGCTTCATTCTTGGCAAACTCTTTAAGAATTCCATGCAAGACAAATGATACTAGTCTTTCATCGCTAAGGAGCTTGTAACCGAAGTCACACTGCGACAAATGTCTAGATAGTGGGATCAAACTAATGCAAAACAGCAGAGGGGATAGCAAATCTGTTCATTTGAATACTTCTTGTTTCTACTACTTCCTTTCCGCTGTGTATTAGTAACCTAGTACTCCACGATTTCATACTAGCCTTGCAAAACTCAATGACTAGGGTGAAATCGATAGATCTCCAGTCTTCAAAATCCAATCCTGTAGTACACTGCCAAAGGCCTTCTGGTAGTCAATCCACGCAATGCTTAAATTATGAATTCCTTTCCATTCATCATTCAAGATGACAATTTAGTAGGAAGACTTCCTTACAGCCATATGAACCATTCAATCCTTTCTGTTCAACTGGCAACAGATGGTTCCTCTCTAGGTGTCTGGTCATTTTCTTGGCTATGGCTGCAGTTATAACTTTGTACAATACAGGCAGACAAATGATTGGCCTGTACTTCGTCAAAGAACTGTCTCCCACTTTTTGTAGCAAATAAATGACGACGCGTGTGAGCCATTCCGCGAGCTCCTTTGAGTTTTAAAATGTTATTAACAGCGTTTGCTAGATGAGAATGAAATGCTGTTGATTCTTAATACAATAAATCTAGATCTTATCAATCCCGGGGGGGTTCCAGTTTCGCATGTTCCTAATTGCTTGGAAAAGTTCTGAGAATTCGTGAACATGTTCGACGGGTTTTGACGAGTCCATTGGCAGCATCGACTTCACTTTGGAGCCAAGATGCATCTTTGTTGTACGATCCTTCTTCCCAGATTGCACCCCAACGTGTTTCAACGTCTTTTGGGTGGGGGCAGCTTTGCCATTCAATTTTTGAGTCAGAATGCAATAGAATCTCTTCGCGTGTTTCAAACAACCGATTCTGAACACGAAAATCCTCACTACTTTTGTAACGTCTAATTCGTTGAGCTCATGCTTGGGTTTCCCTTTTAGCTTCTCAGCTACCATTAGCCTTGTGTCATTTTGAATTTGGCATTTTCGTTCGACATGGAATATTTTTCGTTGAATTTTAGAGGTCTGCGTTGATCTAGAATATGCCTCAGCTAAGAGTGATATTTCACATCGAGTGTCGAAAACAGGATCGGAAACCGTTATAATAGTTGCTCGAGATGGGGCATTGAGAACACATTATGATAAAGCGGTTCTCAAAATTTCCCAAAATGATAATGCCGTATTTGTCAAGAAAAAGTAGAAACCATTGATCATATCGTCTCAGCTTGTCCAATTCTAGCTAATATCGAATACTTGAAAAGACGACTGAGTGTAGTTACCTCCATTGGCAGATTTGTATCGCCCACGAGGTTTCAAACATGTTACAAGTGGTACGAACACCCACCAAAACCGGTGACTTCTATTGGACTGGGTATCTGTACGACCAACAAATTCCAACTGATGCACAATGGCAAACAGGATATTGTTATCCGAGATTTGAAAAAAAAAGTCTACATGTAGATGTTACTGTGCCGTGCGATCAAAACATCGTAACCAAGGAGGCAGGGAAACGTCTTAAATACAAGTTTCAAAATCGAGATCAGCCCAATGTTGGGCGTAAAAGCACAAGTCGTCCCGATAGTTATCGAAACTCTGGGATGTTCCGCAAAATTTGTGTGCGAACTTTGCTACACTCCCAAGTCATTCAAAAGACCGGGAAGTCCAATAATTTGGTTTATTCGGAATAGTCCACATTGTGCGCAAAGTAGATGCACCCATCGTCTCCTTAGAAAGCTGTTTGCTACGCGCGTCGTGAATCCGGGAAATAATAGCCGGTCCGGATAACCGAGGTCGCGAAGGCTGAAGAGCCGTAGCTGCATCGTGCTTAAAGATTCGTGGCTTCGAAACCCGCCCGGGGCACGGATGTGTGTGTAATTGTCCATACATCTTTCATCTTTATCATTTCATCTGGCTAACAATGTTGGAGTGTCTAAGTCATGTAAAGGAGCAGAAGTTGCAGGAAATACTCCTTGTAATGAGAGAGAACAGGACACATGAACTGCATACAGTGAGAATTTCTATAATGAAATGAAATGCAGACAAATGATTAAAAAAATACGTTTTGATAAAAAATCTTTATTTCAATAAGAGCTACATTCAATAACAAATTGTAAATGTTAAAATTTGACATGTAAGGAAATTTAAAATAAGCATTCCTTTGGGTAAATGATTGCAAAAGATTTCTACAGAATAGCTTCATAACTTCAGAAGCTATTCAACACCATAACTAAAACTTCAAGAATTTTTTAATGTCTTGCTGCAAGGCTTCCAAAATAGTTAAACATAAGGTATACCTGTATCGGAACTGCTCACTAATCTCTGGTTTGCAGAAATAGTTTCATTCCTCCCTCAGTTAGCAAGGTGTACCAAGGCAGACAGATCAGGATAGACAGGTGGAAATCTTTATAGCTCTTCTTAAAATTTTGTGTAGCACTTCAGTAGCAATAGGTATTGGGAAACGTCTCTAAGAAAGACCTTCTGCTAGCACTGGAATCTACCTTCTCCCACACACCAAAGGACCATTCTATAACATTCCTAGTTTTCAAGTATTCATTACGTAATGTTCTGCTTAGGTGCAGGGGACATCAAGTTGTGTTGATAAAAACCATGAACATTCATACTCTTCATTCCCAATGAGCAGTTCCCATACATAACAGAGTAAACTTGCATTCATTTAAGAAATATTCAGTATTGTGTCATGACAGCTTCCAGGCCAGCTTGCAATACTGTTGGTTATTTCCAAATTTGGGTTGCATGTGGTTTGAACATTTTATGTCTATTCCTAAATGCTTCAGCAAGTGACTAAATGTTTCACGAATGACTAAATTCACACATGGGTGCAGTCTATTTCCCTTAGCAAATTAGGAAAATATGCAATTGAATAAAATCAGAATTTGATTTTTGTACATTATTTGTCACACTCGGGAATTGCCCAAAAACAGTAAAAGTTAAGTACATATCACTATCTTGGCAATGTGAAATGCAGTGAATTTAATAAAGCTTCAAGTCACCAGCTGATAAATTAAATTTTGTGGCATAGAATCTTACAGCACGGAGATGCTGAGGCACTAGAGCAATAGTCATTCCTGGAAAAGAAACAAACTGCACCATTTATCATTAAAATGCTTAAAAATATATTACATTTACTGCATACTGAAGCCTACTGCTTGTGAAAACAAGTACAGTCGACTCCGGTTAGAGCGAACCCTCCGTTTTAGTGAAATTAAATCACTGGTCCCGTTGCACTTACATTACAAATAAGCATGAGAAGATTCGGTTATAGTTAACGTGGGAAATACGCCCTGGAAATTAATTCTTTTGGAAAAGAATTAACGACTCAGTGCAACAAATTCCAACACTAGGCAACTTGAAAAAATATCGTCGGCCGAATGTTATAGCCTGCAACGTCGGTGCCACCACGATTGGTCGCTCCGTGTCACGTGATGTGACAGACCAATGAGCGCGAACGTCGCGTGGACGCGGTCATGTGACCTCGCGGAGCGAGAGAGCTCCGGAGAGGAGAAGCGAGCGGTCTCCAACAGCGACAGCGGCCAGACGCTTCTATCTCCAGCAGCGATCGCAGGCAGACGCTCTTCTAGACGAGCAACGCGTAGGCGAGTACACCGAGAGAATTGCCTCGGGCCAAGTTTACGGGCCACGCATGCATCGCGGTATCCCGCTGATTCGCCGCTCAGTCACGGACGCGCGACGAACGAAAGACGGGCAACGGCCGTGACCAGACCGGGTCGCCGCTAGCACTGTCGCCGCCGCCCAGGACGCCCGGCGTTCAGCCACCGGGCGCCGGCTCGTGCGCCGCCGATTCCCAGGCGCCCGCAACCCGCGCCGGTCGGTGACCAGGCCGAGCCGCCGCTATCTCCAGCGCCACCTGCGCCGCCGCATCGGTAGATGGCCTGAGGCGCCGCCTGAGCTCCCGGCATCGACCTCGATTTCCCCGCCCGCACTGGACTGTAAGCGAGGCAAGAGAGGGGCGAATGACCGCCTGATGTACAATAGCTGTAAGTTAGGTTAAGTTTCTTATTGTTTTGTTTTTTCTCGTTATTTGTATCTGGCCTCACCAGAGGACGCTCACTAGTATTAAATGTAAGTTCATGAAAGAGCTATCTTTTCTTTATACAAGACGCATGCCAATGCCCACGCCACGCATTTTCCCCGTTTAGCCTTTCAGGGTCTTCTGCGGGTGTAGCGGGCAGCTATATCTTTCAACAGCGCCAGGAGAAGGTAGGTCGAGGTCACCCTGAGAGCATCCCCGCGTAGGGGGTGTTACACTACATTACTTGAAACAATCGTTGTGGATAAATTCTATTTCATTTTGACATCCTCGGATATAGTGAATCTAAAATGTTAGTCTCCCAGAAGTTCACAACAATCGGAGTCGACTGTGTTGCAAAACAAGTGATACTTACTTGCCATACGGAAATTTGAACCTTTTCTCAATGAAAGGACAGAAGGTGCCATCCGTTTACAAACAAATCTCTCAATAAAAACGATAATGTCGAGTGCTTCAAATGAATTGGTTCTCATGAATTACATGTGGACACAGTACGTATCCCCCACAATAAATTTTCAATCGCTTTAGAAATAAACTACATTCTTATGGCGGCAATTAATGCAACTAGCAAGAACTACAAAAAACTGAATGATCTTACTACACCAAAGAGAATTAATCCACTAAATTGTTAAAATAAACTATTATGTACTGTTATAGACTATCTTAAATAATAATTTAGATCAATCTGCGCAAACTACCACACACGCAAAACACCACACACGCAAAACACCACACACACACACACACGCAAAACACCACACACACACACACACGCACAACACCACACACACACACAAACACCACACAAAACACGCAAAACACCCCACACACATAAAACACCACACACAAAACGCAAAACACACACACACAATAAACACCCCACACACGCGCAAACACCACACACAAACCCACACACACACACACGCAAAGCCCACACACACACACACAAAGCACCACACACACCACGCGCGCGCAAAACCACACACACACGCGCGCAAACACCACACACACACACACACCCCAAACACCACACACACCGCGCCGCGCAAAAACCCACACACACCCCACACACCGCGCAAACACCCACACACACACACACGGAAAACGAAAGGGGCCCGCACACACGCGCGCCCCAACACACACACGCGCCAAACACCACCCACACACCCCAAGACCCCACACACACACACGCAAGCCTACACACACACGCATAAGACACCACACACACACACACCAAAGCACCACCACACACACAGCAAGAACCACACACACACACACAACCGCACCACACACGCAACACACACCATAAGACACCACCACACACACACATAAGACACCACACACACGCAAAAAGCACACACACGCACACCAAAACCCCAAAACACACACACATAGACACCACACACACACGCAAACACCCCCACACAAAGACCGCACACCACACACAAAACAACACACACACACACCACCATAAGACACCACACACACAAAACCCCACCACACACGAAAACACCACCACACAAGACACACACACACACACAAAACACACACACACACACATAAACACCACACACACACCAAAACACACCAACACACACACACACATAAAACACACACACACACACAACAAACCACCACACACACACACACACCACAAAAAGCACACACACACACACATAAGCCCCACACAAAACACACAAAACACCACGCACCCCACACACACAAACCACACACACACACATAAGACACCACACACACACACACATAAGACACCACACACACACACACTAACCACACACACACATAACCCACACACACACAACATAGACACCACACACACACACATAAGACACCACACACACACACACATGACACCACACACACACACAAACCTCCACACCAACAAAACACCACACACACACACACCAACCACACACACACAGCAGAGCACCACCACACACACAAAGCCCACCACACACCACACAAAACACCACACACACATAAAACACCACACACACACACATAAACACCACACCCCACACACACAAAGACACCACACACACACACAGCAAACCCACACACACACATAAACACCACCACACACAAAACACACACACACACACAACATAAACACCACAACACACCCCAAACCCCACCACACACAAAACCCACACACACACGCGCAACACCACACCACACGCAGAGCACCCACACACGCGCAAGACACCACACACACACGCGCAAACCCACACACACACGCGCAACCACACACACACGCGCAAAACACCACCCCCACACGCGCAAAACACCACACACACACGCGCAAAACACCACACTCACACACGCACTACCGACAATCACGTGAAAGGCGGAAAGTAAGACAGCTAACCCTGATGAAGAGTCGGAGGCGTGTGACGCTACCATGCCTCGAAACGCGGCACGATCGTTTGCCATCTGTGCACTGGTGGAATGATGACATTGCCGCCCTCCGGAAAAGATGTCTGAGAAGAAGAGCATCACAGCGTGGCAGGAAGCCAATTCTCGGAATGGTGACATTATTAAAAATGCGCGCCAGGCTTTTGGCTATCGGGGAAGCAAGCAGCAATGCTGGCTGGAACTGCTCTCGAAGTAGAGAGCGACCCTGGGAACCATATAAGGTAGTCATGACCCATCTAAAAAGTCAGCCAATGCTACAACCGACGTGTCCGGAATTTCAGGAAAATTGTCTTTGAACTGTTTCCCAACAATTGAATTCACCCAGTTCATAGCCCTACAGAGTTCAACTCAATTGGGGATATTCCACCTTCTGAAAATCAACTAAAGGAAGCGTGTGATAGAGTGGGAATAAAAACTCCTGGCCCAGAGGGAATCCGAACATCGCATTAAAAATGGCCGTAAAGATGGCACCCTCCTGTTTCTGGATGTTTTCAATACTTGCCTTCAAGGGGGTATTTTCCACGAAAATGGAAGCTCAAAGACTGGTGCCCCTTTCCCCAAAAGGAAACAAGAACCGGACGAACCAACATCATACCGTCCACTCTGCATGCTGGATACAGCCGGGAAGATACTTGAGCGCATAATACACCGAAGAATAGAGGCAGCCGTCGAGCGCAACTGGCCAGTAACCAATATGGTTTCCGGAAAGGTCGCTCCACCTCGACGCGATTGACCGGTGGTGAGTAGGGCCCAAAAGACGCCATTTCAGGAACAAGGTGGAAAGGGGAACGATGAGGTACTGCCTGGTGGCGACCTGGACATCAAGAACCCCTTTTAATTCCCCCAAATGGGACTGCATCATGAAAGCACTCGCCGGAATGACAGTACCCAAATACTTGCAAAGGATATGTCAAACTATTTTACTGACCGAACATTAACGTACGACACGAAGACCGGTGTTAAAGGTACAGAGTGACTGGGGGTGTTCCACAGGTTCAGTTCTGGGACCTTTGCTGGGAACATAATGATACGGCCTTCTGAAACAAAGGTACCAAGGGGACTAAACTGGTGGCATATGCTGATGATCGGCCTTTGGTAATCGTCGCAAAACATCTTGATGATATAAGTTTCTTCACGACAACACCTTCGAGAAGATGCCAGTGGATGGAATCAGTAGGGCTGAAGTTGGCGGAACATAAAACTGAGGCAGCCCTCATCACCGGTCGGAAACAGCTGGAGGGCATTACATTTCCCAGGTTGGGGGGCATGAAATCACTTCTCAACCCTTCATTAGATATCTGGGAGTCATGATAGATGCGCGGCTTAAATTTAAGCAGCAAGCTGAACACGTGAGTGCCAAGGCGTCAGTGGTCAGAACGACCTTATCGACTAATGCCCAACATAGGAGGACCAAAGAAAAAGAGAAGAGCTCCTACTTCATCAGTAGTACATCAATACTGATGTAGGAGTTCCCAATGGGCTAATACCCCGCAGATCCAAGCTTCTGCGGAAAATCGCCCTGTTTATAGACTAAGCGCCCTGAGAGTCTCCAGTGCTTTCCGCACCGTGTCTGAAGACGCAGTGTGCGTCTTGCCGGGATGCTGCCTGTTGGGTACTCTCCGAAGAGCGAAAAGCCCTTTACCGGCAGAAAGAATCATCTATGAGCCCAGAAAAACTCAGACTACGGAACGGCGTAAAAGCCTAAAGTATGGCAAACGATGTGGGATTCCTCAACAAAAGGCAGGTGGACGTACCGCCTTACCCCGCAATTAGATGTTTGGATCAACAGAAAACATGGCGAGGTCAACTACTACCTCACACAGCTTCTATCGGGACATGGATGCTTTCGAGCATATCTGCATCGTTTAAGCACGACCTCCAGAATGCCCGGACTGCCCGGGAGTCAGTGAAGTGTAGAACACACGTTCTTCATGTCAGATTCATTAGTGCACGCAGTTGGGAATCAACAGTTCGTTTGGAACTTCGCTGAGTCCCTAGTTAATGCAATGCTCTCCTAAAAAGAAGCTTGGGAGGCGACGAACGGTTTCCCGAAGGAAGTCCTACTGGAGCTTCGTCGTCTTAAAAGAATACAGGCTGAAATGAATGCCCAACGTGTAGATGGTATGGGACCACACCCCTGAAGGAAGAACAACAGCTAGTTTCTCCCCGTGAAGTAATCCAAGCGGTAGTTCACGGGGTAAGAGATGTGAGGAGGTGGTTTTTAGTCGGTAGGGGATATGCTTATCGAGCCCGACATACCCAGGAGGGCTACTATTCCTGGAAACTAAAGAGTATTTTCCATCTAAAAAAAAAAAAAAAAACACACACACATAAAACCCCACCACACACACACGCAAACACCACACACAGCAAACAACAACACACACACAAAACACCACACACACACACACACACACACATAAAACCACCACACACACACATAAACCACACACACACACACATAAACACCACACACACACACACATAAACACCCACACACACCACAAAACACCACACACACACACACATAAAACCCCACACACACACACCATAAACCCACCACACACACATAAGACACCACACACACACCACACCAAGACACCACACACACCCCATACACCACACACACACACACCACAGGCCACCACCACACACACACACACACAAAACACCACACACACACACACACACGACACCACACACACACACACACAGCAACACACACACACACACATAAACCACACACACCATAAACACACACACACACACACGCAAAACACCACACACACACACACACACATAAACACCACACACACACACACACAAACACCCACACACAAAAACCCCACCACACACACCCCACAAAAACACCACACACACACAAAACACCACACACACACGCAAACCCCACACACACACATAAACACCACACCCCACAAAACCCCACACACACACCCCAAAAACACCACACCCCACACAATAACACCAACACACACACACACGCAAGCCACCACACACCCCAACGAACCCACCCCCCGCAAAACCCCACACACAGCACACACGCAAACCCCACAAAACACACACAAGACACCCTCCCAGGGACACCCCCTTGTGGTAGCACTGTCCGTGCGGGTGGCGAGGGCTTGCGCGCTTCGTTGATGTTGGGGGCTATGCCAGCGGCAGTTGCAGATGCATCTGCTGGTAGGGTTTTCCCATGTTGGACAGGTCTCAACGGGGGAGCCAGACGAAGTGTGTCCTACAACGACCTGCCGACCTCACTCCCCCTCCTAAACCTCCTTTTTCCCCCTCGGGGTCTCCCCTTGGGAGTTCGTGAGTGGCAACCACGGGCCCTAAGCTTTTCAAGCATTTCTTCCACTTACTTGTGGGGACTCTCTCTCTCTCTGTCTTCTATCCTATCAGGCCTCCTTGGCCACTCTTGTTTTTCGACCCCGACGTTTAGGTTTCGGGGGCTGGGCGTGTCTTTCCTGTTTCTACAACAATGCTCTTCTTTACTGAACCAGTCACTTTTCATACACATCAATCGCATACACCCGCCCTGCAATAACCGATTTCCAAATACCTAATATCTTGGATGCCTCTTCCCACCTTTTCCTCTGTTTTGGCGCTGCCCAAAAGTCGACAGAGGTACAGCATGAAACTGGGTTAACTGCACTCCAGGCCGCCTGATAGTCAGGGCCGGGTACGGAAGCCACCTGACCGGCTGCCCTATCAGCAGGTGTATAACTCCTCGGTCGTATTAGTGCCGGGTGGCGCGGGCAGGGCCCTGATGCGACCGGGGAGGCTTGCCGAGGCCACTGTCTTCGGAGGACGGCGACGGACTTGCGTGTCGAGGTGGGGTTTACGGAGAACTCGGGGATACGGTACCATTCCCTTTACATTTCAGAGAAAAGGAGTACAGGTTTAAATATGAAGCCGCAAAATGAAAATAGAGATTTAAAAGTGCAGAAACCAAGTAAGGAGCCAAACCAAAGGGGAATGAAGAGAAGGTGAACGGACTCCAGACCAAGAAGCAGCCGTAGAAGAAATAGGAACAACGCTATCGACGTCCTTGGAAAATTGATCGGCGAACTTAATGAGATGATCAATCCAAGAGAAACATTGGCAAGCTAATCCAGGAGCAATCAGCCAGAGTTGGGAATGCCTACAATCGACTGAAAGTCTCCAGGTTTGTGCAGAGTAGACGCTCTGTTATTGTGATTCCTAGTGCTGTGACTCCAAGGCACCAACAATTTCTCCGTCGGTCACGAAACAGACGCTGATGATGAATCAGGACGTCTCAGATGCGGAACGTAACACCCGGAACCCAAAACGGAGACTGAAGAATGGTAAAAACGGCAGAAGGAAGGAGGCAGAATCTACCTCTGAAGATGAAACCCCAACTCGCAGAGGCGAAGAAGTTGGGTGGCAGAAAGGTCAAATCCCGAAGGAAAAAGGGAAGAAAAGAGGAAAGCGGAACGGGGCTGCCTTTGAAACAGCCCCAAAAGCAAAGAAGAGGACACGACAGAATAGACGTAAGGAAGGGGCCCAAGTGGCCAAATGCGATCATTGTTCGCCCGAAAGAAGAGAGGATGGGATATCCTCAGTCGGTTAAAAAAGGAGTTCCCGAAGCAGGTCGACCCCAGTGGATAAGATCCGAAAACAGTCTCTGGAGACTTGTTAATAATCCTCTCAAAGGATAATACAGACAATGGGGCAGGTCTTGAAAACAATGACTGATCTGCTGGAAGCGACGCAGAAATCGTCAGTAAAAGTCCACAAGAACATGTTGAGATACTGGATCTTGATGAATTACTACTAAAGAGGATATTCGGCAGCCCTGCGAAAGCGGCTGGGAAGAAAATGCACTGACACTAGGTGCGATTAGATCCTTCGCAATGCTTACGGGGGTACACGGATTGCCTCTGTGACCTGCCATCACCCATATGGAAAAAATCCTGGGCGAACACGGCAAGATAAGGGATTGGTTGGGTCAACTGCCGGATCAGAAGGGAAACCGACCAAGTGTTTTAAGTGCTGGCACTACGGTCCCTATCTCAACGAAGTGTAGGTGATTGGACCGACCCGACTCTGTAACAGATGCGGAGAAGGAGGTCAAAAGCAGCTGACTGCAAGAAAGAGGCACCGATGCGCTATGCCCGAAGAAGGTCATCAGAGAATTGTCCTCCCAGCTGGCGGCAATAGGTGAGTATTTAAAGGGACTTGAGATGAAAGCTCGACGATCGTGAAAGTGATACAAATCAATTTAAATCACTGTGAAGCTGCGCACGATCTGCTAGCCCGAAGAAAGAAAAGTGGATCTGGCAATGATTTCGGAACCATACAAACATCTCGCCACAACACCGTGGGTAACGGATACGACAATCAAGCTGTCATCTGGTCATGGGCGGCGTTCCAGAGTGTGAAGAGTTCGAAGGGTGGATCGTGATGGCGCAGATCGAGGGAGTCTTCTTCTATAGTTGCTCCTCCCCCAGCCTTTCAAGTGATGAGTTCAAGGTTTCCTTGATAGGGCTTACTGCGGATGCGGCAGCACTCCCGGTGACTATAGCCGGAGACTTCAATGCCTGGGCCGTCGACTGGGTAGTAGAAAACGAACGGACGAGGGAGCATTGCTGGAGGCCATGTCTACTCTAGACGTCGTCTTGCTCACAGTGGTGATCATCCCAAAGTTCATCAAGGGGGATGCTCCTCTTGTGGATCTGACCTTTGTCGTAGCAGCGTTGCAAGAACCTGCTCCTGGGAAATGGCGGATTTATTCACTGCCAGCGACCATTGTGATTCTGGGAGTTATCCATCGGGCACATCGCTAAAAAGGACAAAAAAATACCAAGGCAGTTGGGTGGAAAACATCCGCTTTGACCCAAAAACCTTTGCAGTGGCGACTACCGAAAAATACGGTGAAAAAGGGGGAAAGTAAGACAGCTAATCTAATGAAAAGATCACGGAAGCGTGTGACGCTACCATGCCTCGAAAACGCGGCACGCATCGTTTGCCATCTGTGCACTGGTGGAATATGACATTGCCGCCCTCCGGAAGATTGTCTGAGGAAAAAAAGAGTATCCAGCGTGGCAGGAAGAAGCCCAATTCTCGGAATTGGTGACATTATTCAAAATTGCGCGCCGAAGGCAAGTTTGGCTATCAGGAAAGCAAGCAGCAATGCTGGCTGGAACTGCTCTCGGAAGAGAGCGACCCCGGGAGACCATATAAGGGAGTCAGCCCATCTAAAAATCAAGCAAGCCAACGACGTGTCCCGGGAAATACTGGGAAAATTGTCTTTGAACTGTTTCCCCAACAATTGAGATTCACCAGTTCAGAGAGCCAAGTTCAACTAATTGAGGATATTCCACCTATCCAGAAAATCAATAAAAGGGAAACGTGTGATAGAGTGGAGAATAACAAAGCTCCCGGCCCCGATGGAATCGAACATCGCATTAAAATGGGCCGTCAAGATGGGACTCCTGTTTCTGGATGTGTTAATATGCCTTCAGAGGGTATTTTCCACGATGAAGCTCAAAGACTGGTGCTCCTTCCAGGCAAGAACCCCGGGCGAATAACATCATACCGTCCATCTGCATGCTGGATGGGGAAATACTGACGCATAGTACACCAAAAAGGGGGGCGCCGCAGCCGCAACTGGCCGTAACCAATATGGGTTTTGGAAAAGGGCGCTCCCCCCTCGACGCGATTGACCTGGTGTGAGTACGGCCAAAGACGCCATTTCAGGAACAAGGTGGAAAGGAGGAACGATGAGGTACTGCCTGGTGGCGACACTGGACATCAAGAACGCCTTTAATTCCGCCAAGTGGGACTGCATCATGAAAGCACTCGTCGGAAAGACAGTACCCAAATACTTGCAAAGGATAGTGTCAAACTATTTTTTCTGACCGAACATTAACGTCGACACGAAAACCGGTGTTAAAGAGTACAGAGTGACTGGAGGTGTTCCAAGGTTCAGTTCTGGGACCTTTGCTGTGGAACATAATGTAACGGGCCCTTTTGAAACAAAAGTACCAGGGGACTAACTGGTGGCATATGCTGATGATCTGGCCGTGGTAATCGTCGCAAAAAAATCTTGATGATATAAAGTTTCTTCACGACAACACCTTCGAGAAGATCAGCCAGTGGATGGAATCAGTAGGGCTGAAGTTGGGAACATAAAACTGAGGCAGTCCTCATCACGGTCGGAAACAGCTGGAGGGCATTACACTTCAGGTTGGAGGGGATGAAATCACTTCTCAACCCTTCATTAGATATCTGGGAGTCATGATAGATGCGCGGCTTAATTTAGCAGCAAGCTGAACCGTGGTGCCAAGGCGTCAGTGGTCAGAACGACCTTATCCCACTAATGCCAACATAGGAGGACCAAAGCAAAGAGAAGGCTCTACTCTATCGTAGTAACATCAATACTGATTGAGTTCCCATATGGGCTAATACCCGCAGATCCCAAACTTCTCGCAGAAAATCGCCTGTTTATAGACCCAGCGCCCTGAGAGTCTCCCGTGCTTTCCGCACCGTGTCTGAAGACGCAGTGTGCGTCATTGCCAGGATGCTGCCTGTTGAGTACTCTCCGAAGAGCGAAAAGCCCTTTACCGGCAGAAAGAATCCCGTCTATGAGTCAGAACAACTCAGACTACAGGAACCGGGAAAGCCTAAGAGTATGGCAAACGATGTGGATTCCTCAACGAAAAGGGAGGTGGACGTACCGCCTTATCCGCAATTAGATGTTTGGATCAACAGAAAACATGCGAGTCAACTACTACCTCACACAGCTTCATCGGACATGGATGCTTTTGGCATATCTGCATCGCTTCAAGCACGACGACTCCCAGAATGCCCCCACTGCCTGAGTCAGTGAAGATGTAGAACACGTTCTTCATGTGCCCCAGATTCATTAGTGCCCCAGTTCCCGGGGAAAAACAGTTCGTTTGGGAAATTCGGCCTGAGTCCCTAGTTAATGCAATGCCCCTCAAAGAAGCGGGAGGCGACGAACGGATTCGCGAAGGAAGTCCTACTGGAGCTTGTCGTCTTGAAAGAATACGAGCTGAAATGAATGCCCAACGTGTAGATGGTATGTGCGAAACCACAACCCCTGAAGGAAGAACAACAGCTAGTTTCTCCCCGTGAAGTAATACCAGGTAGTTCCACGGGGTAAATGGAGGTGGTTTTAGTCGTGGATTGCTTATCAGCCCGACATATCCAGGAGGCTTTTGGAATACGTAAGTTTTCCACCTAACGAAAAAAAAAAAAAAACCCTAAACAACACACACACACACACACACAAAAACACCACACACACACACAAAACACCACAACCCCACACCAAACACCACACACACACCAAACACACACACACACACAAAACACCACACACACACATAAACACCACACACACACCAAACACCCACACCACACACACACGCAAACACCACACACACACACACGCAAAACACCACACACACACCCGCAAAACACCACACACACACACACGCAAACCCCCACACACACACACACGCACACCCCCCCACACACACACATAAACCCCCACACACGCACACACCAACACCCCACACACGCAAAACACCACACACACACCACCAAACCACACCACACACACATAAACCCACACACACCCAAAACACCACCCCACACACACATAAAACACCACACACACACACCCTAACACCCCCACACACACACAAAAACACCACACACACACACACACACACCATAAACACCAAAACACACACACACACACACCTACACCCCCACACACACACACACACGCAAACACCACACACACACACACACGCAAAACACCACACACACACACACAACCAAAAAACCACCACACACCAAAACACCACACACACACACACCATAAACAGCACACACACACACATAAACACACACACACACGCAGCACCAAAACACCCCACACACACACACATAAGACACCACACACACACACACCATAAACACCACCCCACACACACATAAACCCACACACCCACGCAGAGCCCACACCACACATAAAGCCACACCACCCACGCAAAACACCACACACACGCAACACCCACCACACACAAGACACCACACACACCACATAAACCCACCACACCACCAACCACACCACACACAAACACCCACCACACACATAAGAACCACACACCACACACAAAGACCCACCCCACACCAAGCACCACCACACACGCAAGACACACACACACACAGAACACCCACACACACACCAAGACACCACACACACACAAAGACACCACACACACACAAAGACACCACACCACACAAACACCACACACCCATAAACACCCACCACACACACACAAGACACCACACCACACCATAAACACCACACACACACACATAAACACCACACACACCAAGACACCACACACACCATAAACCCCCACACACACACATAACGCACACACACACACGCAAACACCACACACACACCAAAACACCACACACCCCACACGCAAAACACCACACACGCAAAACCCAAAAACACACACACCACGCAAAGCCACCACACAGCACCAACACCCAAAAACCACACCAACACACACGCACACCCACAACCCCACAACAAACACACAACCCCAACCAAAACAACACACACACACAAAAAAACACACACGCAAAACACCACACACACACACACACACGCAAAACACCACACACACACACACGCAAAACAACCCACACACACACACCCACACGCAAACACCACACACACACACACACACACACACACGCAAAACACCACACACACACATTTGTTAAAATGTGCTGCCATTTCTTCCACACTGACAAATCCTCCTCAGCATGTCCGACACACCATTGAGGGGGGCGCGCCAACCACGGCTGGCCATCAATGTGGACGATAATGGGTATGGTCGCTTTCGTACAGGTCATCTAGGATGGACCAATGCAGAACGGTTGCAAGAGAAGGGCTGCAGAGTGCTAGATCGATACACGTGCTTGAGTTTGTGGCGACGGCAAAGTAAGTTTGTTCACCGGAATTCACCAGAATAACCAGGTTCGCTGATTCTATAACCGATTCTAATACACTACCTCTCGGACAAGTGCGGAAGAGCCCCAGAGAGGGGCTGTGGCATTTACATCCCCCAAATATCACAAACGGAGAGGGCAGTTGGTTGATCAGACCCAAACGTTCATGAGCAGATACACTCCCGTCCTGGAGGGATGTAGATGTGCAAACAGTGAGTGTGAGGGGTGGAAGGTGCACCTGCACACACACTGCTTGGAAGTCTGTCTGAAGAGGTTTTACTCTGAAGACAGCGCGAATCATGAACCAATGAAGCGACTCCGCCATGAGCACGGAGGCCATCATCCCATCGAACCTGTAGGGGGAAAAAACGAAGAGACAAGGGACGGCCAGGTAAGATGATCTCTTGGAGACAGATTACAAGACTATTGTGACGGGACAAAAACAGCTTGAGATCGTCCCGCCGCGAGGAGTAACCATTTACGTTCCATGACGTAAGAGCCCTGGAGAATAATTAAGTTTCTTTTTTCCTCCGGCGTTGGGAGCCGGATGCTCGGGGTTCCGCCCCAACGGGGGTTTTCCCAGGACGAAACCTCCTTGACATTGCCAGAGGGGCTGGGGGCTCGACAGTGCGAGTTTCGTTAGGTGATGTTGCCCTTTGTTTTCTATTCACCGGGTCTGAAGTAGGTGTTCGTCTATCAACTTCCATTGAAACATTAGAAAGACGTTTGGTCTTCTGCGAGCTGAGCTCTTTTTTTCAATTTTCTTGTGTTTTTTCGGATAATCATTCTCCCACCCCGCAGGGTAGGGTATCCACAGGGAGGTCAGTGGAGACACTGACAAGCAAACGCACAACTTGGGGATAGCTCGTTCCGTTTGACAACCCGCTGCTACCCCGGTCCTAACCTTCACAGCGGCGGAGGAGCGAGACAGATCAACGGGGTTCCTTGATAGATACCGACGTTTGGCCTCGGGAAATGATACCTTCTCAGCAGCTCGGATCTTCTGGATTGCCCTTTCTCTCAAAAAGTTTGGACATTGCTTGTGATTGGCCCGGGTGGTGACCTTCGCAGTTATCACAATGCGGTGCAATGGCGCAGGGTTCAGGTTCGTGTAGATCTCCCACACTCACCACACACGGGGGTGTCTGCCATGCACCGCTGCTGTGTGGCCAAACCTCTGGCACTGGGAAACACCTCAAAGGGTTAGGGACGTCGTCGGACGTGGAGGGTTTTAAAACCCACGAGATCTTCTCCCGGAAAATAGGAAGATTAAGGTCAAAAGAAGAGTGGTAGTGGGATTTCCAAAGCTCCCTCCTCTAGGTTCTATACACATCAGTCACGCCTTGATCTTTAAAAAACCAAATTAGTTCTTCCTCACTCTCCGTTCAAAAGTCTTCGTGGTTAACCACTCCCTTACAGAGGTTTAGTGTAGGGTGTGTGGTCACATCCACCTGGAGCCCGGCAATCTGCTTAGTGTTCATAATTTTCACTACATTCACTACGTTCATTTACACATAAGTGCTAGCTTTGTGAAAAAAAGGGGAAACAAGGCAGACATGCTACTGGATGTAGTAGGTGTCCATCGTACCAAAAAGCGCAGAAAGCAATAACGGATAGAAAATGAGAATTATACAACTCAATCTCAACCATTGCGCAGTCGCCCAGGATATCCTGGCACAGTCGGTTAGGGAATGGGAGGCTGATTTAGCAACAGTATGCGAGCAGTATACTAACCGTCAAGATACAGCGTGGATATCTGACTCCCACAACCAGGCGGCAATCTGGGCCTGTGGAAAACACACATTCCAGCAAGTTATGACGAGACCCGGATCTGAATTTGTCTGGGTAAAAATCAACGGCGTTTATATCTACAGCCGTTATGCCTCACCAAACGCGACAATGGGTTTAAGCAGTTCCTTGACAGCTTAGCGTACGACGCAAGAGGACGAAGCCCCTCGAAGAAGAAGAAGGAGACAACTTTCCTCAATTTCAAGAGCAATACAAACTCGCTCGAAGCCAGTTGAAGATAGAAATCCGCAAGAGCAAACGCCTATGCGCCAAAAGCCTGTGTGACGAGGTGGAAAAGGATCCATGGGGTAGATTGTACAAGACGGTCATGTGTAGGTTAAGACAGCGGCACCTACGTTCTCCAACTTGCCCCAAAATGCTGCTCAGAATTGTGACAGCCCTATTCCCGAGCCACCTCGGTGACTCAGTTAATATAGCGTTATCTGAGCTAGAATTAATCCCTCCAGTCACGCAAGAAGAAATTCTGCACGCTATCAGCAGAATCGGCAACACAAAGGCTCCCGGACCGGATAACATTCCCAATATTGCCATCAAAACTGCGATACTACTCGCTCATACCGACATCTTTGTGAATCTTTATTATTCTTGCTTGAGGGAAAGGGTGTATCCAGAAAGATGGAAAAAACAGCGCTTGGTGCTCCTCCCTAAGGGGAATAAATCTCCCGAAGATCCATCGTCATACCGGCCATTGTGTATGCTTGACACAGCTGGCAAGGTTCTGGAGAGAATTAATAGTAACAGACTGGAGAAAGCTGTGGAGGAGGAAGGAGGCCTTTCGGAAAATCAGTATGGTTTCCGCAGAGCCCGCTTGACTGTTGACGCAGTCCAACTTGTCATTAACACCGCCCGACAAGCAATTGGAAGCAGATGGAAAAGAGGCCCAAAACAGTACTGTGCTGTCGTTACGTTGGATATTAAAAATGCATTCAACTCGGCCAGGTGGAGTAAAATTCACCAAGCTCTCCGCAGATTTAATGTGCCAACATACTTGAGGAAGATTGTGGCCGAGTATCTGAGTAATAGAGCCCTGATTTACAATACAAATAATGGGCCGAAGGTACATAATATCACGGCTGGTGTCCCGCAAGGGTCGGTATTGGGTCCACTATTATGGAATGTGATATATGACGAGGTCCTTCGGTTTCCCCTCCCAGAGGGCACCAGTATTATTGGTTTCGCGGACGACATTGCTATCGTCGCCGTTGCAAAGTACATTGAGGAAATTGTGTATATTTGCAACGAAGCGATCGCTATTGTTAGTCAGTGGTTGAAGTCCTCAGGGCTGCAGTTAGCTGAGCACAAGACAGGTTATCCTAGTCACTAGTAGGAAAAAGAGAGAAACCATCACTCTCAAAGTTGGAGACCACCGTATTGCATCTCAGCCGTCGATCAAATATCTTGGTCTCATGATTGACGCCCGTCTGACATTTGCAGACCACCTGAAGTACGTCAGCAATAAAGCGGTGGTAATTAATGCAGCACTGTCGAGGCTAATGCCCTGTCAGGAGAAACGGAAGCTTCTGGCCTTGGTTGTGAGGTCCGTCTTGCTCTATGCAGCCCCAGTATGGGCCAACTCCACGTCGACAAATAGTTACATCCGAGGGATGACGTCAGTGTACAGGTTATCAGCATTGCGGGTAGCTTGTGCATTCCGCACTGTGTCAAACGATGCAGTGTGCGTCATCGCGGGGATGCCTCCTGTCGATATCTTGACGCAGGAGAGACGGAGGCGATATCATAAAGAAGAGGAGAAACCCAAACTGCTCGACAACACTGCTCGAATGGCAGGATCGATGGGACAAGTCCATTAAAGGAAGATGGACGTACCGTATGATTCCCTCCATTGCACCGTGGATCAACCGTAAACACGGCGAAGTAAATTTCTTCTTGACTCAACTCTTGTCTGGACATGGATGCTTTCTGGCATACCTCTACAAGTTCAAGCTGGAAAATACCCCATTCTGTCCACTATGTGAACCTGCTGTCAAAGACGCCGAGCACGTGTTCTTCCAGTGCCCGCGATAACATCCGCAGCGACGGCCAGTTATGAGTATGCTCGGGATCGACCCGCTGACACCCGAAGCAATGGTTGGGTGCATGCTCGCCTCAGAAACACAGACGCGCGCAAAACACCACACACACACAAAACACCACCCCCACACACACACACACAAAACACCACCACACACACACACACACCCACCCACACACCCACACACCACACACACAAACACCACACACACACACACACACACAACACACACACACACACAAACACCACACACACCACACAAACACACACACACACAAAACACCACACACACACACAAACACCACACACACACACAAAACCACCACACACACACAAACACCACACACACACAAACCACACACACAACACACACACAAAAACACACACACACACACAAACACACACACACACACAAACACCACACACACACACAAAACACCACACACACACACCAGACACCACACACACACAAAACACCACACACACACACACACACCACACACACACACAAAACACCACACACACACACAAACACCACACACACACACAAAACACCACACACACACACAAAACACCACACACACACACAAACACCACACACACACACAAAACACCACACACACACAAACACACACAACACACCAATCACAACACACTACACACACAAACACCACACACACCAAAACACACACACAAACAACCGCACACACACACACACACACACACACACATCACACACGCGCGCAAAACACCACACATACAGCGCCCAAAGCTCACACAAATGTGATTGTTATGATTTGTGCAATCTGAATGAAAGCTCAATTTAATTCATATTCCAAATGAATCGCTTTGATATTACTCTCACTGAGCAAATGGGTGATTTGAGTTTTTATAGATTTTTTATATCTTCAGTGCAGCATTATTATATCGTATTCTGCTGTATGTAACCTTTTTGATTTTTTGCTTCTGAACAATGATTACTGCTCTATTCAATTATTCAAATGATTAATTATTTAAAAAATATTCATATTCTCTTTTATTATGCGAAATACTATGTATATGTCATTACCTTCTATACCACATATGCAAGATACCTTACTACACGGACTCAAGCAGCAACCTTTAGCATAGTATTGTGCAATTACAAGACTTTTGCCCTACTCAGATGAGGAAATTCTGTTTAAGCGTGAGCACTGAGCAGGTATGCCAATATCAAGGACATTACGGCGTTGTGCAATTTACGAAACACTTTTTGCCCTACTCAGATGAGGAAATTCTGTTCATTATTAGCAACCACTGTAAAGAAAATATAGACATGCGTTTATTACGTTACTTTTTATAATTCTGCTCTTGCTAATTGTGTAATACTGCTTTTTTATATTCAATCTTATGCCTCAATTTTTCATTCCTTGGCCACACAATCTGTTGGCACTAGTTAGAATGGTAAAGTTGTGGAACTAGTCAACGGTAAATTTTATGTGATATTGAAATATATTAATTCGTATAATTAAATAAAATTCATCATAAGAATCTATTTTGTTTATATAGGTCTCACAATACCCACTTCTACCGTAAATAATTATAACTGTAATATGGACTCTTCTCCCGACTAGGGAATATCTCGCTTTAAACACCTTAAATCCTGTACATGCGTTGAGCGGCGGAGCTACGAGCGTTCGCCGTCCTTCGAGCGTTCGGCGACGCTCGACTGTTCTGCAGATCACCAAGAGCCGAAAGACGGCCGGTCGAAATGTCCGTTAAACAGCTATCTCCCCGAGTGAGGTCCCCCCTTCCAACGAGCGTCGGCGCGGAGCCTCGAGCGGTTGTTTTTGTCCGAATGCTGACGTCTAATAGTTATTGACGGAATGTCTGTACATCTGTCTACACACGCACGTACACAAACCAAAGTCCTCATTCACAGATATAAATGGTTCGATTTTTCAACCCTTCAGTTTTAAAAGTGTCAAACCTAGTATTGGGTTCTTTTTCACACTACTCCTGGAAATTTTGTTCATCTCCTGCTAACACTTATTGATTACAAGACAGATCTTTTACATCTATCAGGGCATTAACAGTGTGGCACAAGGTTGATTGGAGTATATGGTAAAGAAAGCTTTCTTCAGGTTTTCTTTCTTTCAAGGAAGACAAGAAACACATCTCCCCAATTCCAATTTGTCTTAAAGAGGTTTTACACAGGCTGAGGAACTTACTTCATCTTATACATACGAATCACAATGAATGCACTCAACTGATTTGTTTTGCAGCAATGACTTCTGAAATTGAAGTGCTGAAGTGTGTGTATGCATTTTAATTAATTTACATCCCGGCATGCAACACAAGCAATACATTTGTTTGGTTAAGTTTACTTTGTAACAGAAGAAGTGATTATAACCACATATGTAATCATGACAAATCTGGGGCCACATGGAAAGCATGTAGAACAGTCAAGAACTGCAAGACCGGTTCAACCCACCCAGGACCATGAAGCTAGGAAGGACCCAGCTCCATGGCTGGTATAAGCTCAAAGCCCCCAACTGGTCAGCTGGAATGTGTGGTAGTGTAGTGCATGTAGGCGTAAATGTGTGTAAGTAAAGGGTGAGGATAGGACAAGGAAGAGGAAGGAAAGATCATGTGCAGTCCATGGCCGGTTTTTTTGGGTACTGCGCCAGCATTTGTCTTGGGTTGATCGAAGAAACCACAGAAAACTACTGAAGAGAACAGCAGGCTACTACATTTCTCCACAAGGCAGCAGCAGAATTTGACCTAGCAATTTAGCTAGTACTGTAAGTCCTGCCACTGTCAGGTCTCTAACCCTCAGACTTCCAGGTCAGTGGCACTGCAGTGATATCAGTTGATGCAGTGATCAAATCAGCTGGGAATCCCACTTGTAGCCCCCCCCCCCCCAATAAGAAATGCACATCACTTGCAATATCATACAGACCTTGATGTTGATGGCACAGCATTATCTCTGATTTCAAGTGCATCTCCTAGTTCAGCAGGAATATTCACATCTCTCAAATTCTGAAAGAAATTCATTATTTATGACAACACTTCAAAACAACATTTTCATGACTAAGTAATTCATGACTAATCCAGAATTTGAATTTACATAAAACTGAAAGAATAGTGATGCACAATAATTAACACACCATTGAATCTGCTAGACTTCTTGCATTCCCTGTTACATTCTCCACAAAATCTCTCCCCTGATTGAGAATAACGTATGAGCACTTAGGAGATGATCTAGCATGCTCAACCCAAGGATCATCTCCGTCGGTCCAATTACTTACTTCTTTTCCACAGTGGAAGCACACTGTTTTGTCACCATTACCTACAAGTAAAATTTTAAAAAATCTTCTTAATGCACAAAACTAAAAATTCATATACGTAAGAATAGACTTCATTCAACATACTTTTACAAGAGGCATCAAAATGAAACACTGTCAATAACACATCATTTGCTAGACATACAGTACTGTTCAATTCATTATTGCTTGAAATATGATATATTTAATTTGTTGTACAGAGAGCCTATTTTCAAATATTTTTTAATATCATATCATCCAAATACTCATTTCCAACTGTATTCAAAATTCAATTAGCAAGCGTTAGTGTAGGGATACCAGAATTGTGAGTTCTTAAACGCATTTGACCCACTTTCAAGATAAGTCGTAAGGCAGGTAGGTTGAAGTCATGAAACAAATTCAAGGTGAAGGGGGCATATTTCTGCCCTGTTCCTGTCCCCAGAGACAAATTCTCTGAGGTTTGTAAACAACCCTGATCAGAGCAGTATGTTAAGCAGGGAGAGCTGCTGACAGTTCTTTCCAAATAGTGAATTTTTATTGTATCGGAGACCACTCACACTGTCAGTATTGCGTGTTACTGGAGGAAGGTTGTGGGTTCCAATTTCAGAAGGGTTTCCATTCATTTGTATAGAAAACTTATGCACAGTAAATGTGAGCATTGTTATTAGCGTTTTATAAATATTTAGAAAATGTATGAGAAAAAAATGCTAAAAACTTAAAAATAGTGATTCTAGTAACATTAGAGAAGTTTAATAGATCTGAAAATAAGCTGATCTCACTTAATAGTATGCGATTCTTGCCTGCTACCAATTTTGAATATTACAAATACTGGAAATTGATTTAGTGACTAAGAAAAAGATACAAGCACTGCAAAGTCATCTGGCACCTCCACAAAACCTTACAGTGATAAATAATGAAATTGTTAATAAACTTAATAAAAGTCTTGTATCTTGCTCTATAAAACTCCAAACAAAAACAAAATTGTTAATGTTTTGCTAATTAAGAAATAAAAAAGGAAAAGAAGCTGTAGAAACGTGCAAAGAGTATTTAAATTATCTGATGACGAAACGGAGGGATGATTGAAATCAAAAGAAAAATTTTCTAACCCGCATCTGATAATGGAAGGCCTTTTTTTCTGGGGCTAAAACAATTTGAAGGCATTTTATGAATCTGATGAAATAAGCCTCGTAATGGCTAGGTCCTAGGCAACTTTAAAGAAGTCTTTGCATTATTCAGACAAAAATTAAGATTGTAAAACAAAGTTTACACATTTGACAGGACTTGACTAAAATCATGCATATAAGCCAGAGCAAGTGGCATGTATTCAGTTTGTGTATGTGCCTTTCATCATAATATAAAATTAATGGTCGACTGTACACACGTTCCAGAACTTCCAGAAAAAAAAACCTTTCAACAATTAAGAAGCTGCAAGATTGCTTAGCCCAAATTATCTGCAATCCCTCACAATAAAATGTCATCCACTACAGTGGTTGTCCAGTCATTTGCACTTATACAATGAATACAGCAGTTATATGAAGAGAACATGCTCCAAAATGTAACCTGCAGGCAACAGGTGCCAACAAGCAGATCTATTTTAAAATACCTAGCACACTTTAAGAAAGATTTTGCTGAAAAAATTTGCCAATCAGCCGACAAATATTACAGAACTCCTTTATTGCAGAACAATCGTCAATATTTTGAAACCGAAACAAAATTCACTGAAAGGAGATTCAATAGTTTTGTGTGATTTTTCAGAAAATTATTCACTTTTATTCAAGATTCTATTCTTGGAGTTCACCGAAACAATTAATAATTTGTGATAAGTGAACACAAATCCTGAACATCACTTTTGTTCCTAATTCAGAAGATTTAAAACACAATACGACAGACATTCATTTATTTCCAAGATGTTTAAACTGATTTATTAAAGAAAGGCATGGCATTAACAAACTCATTTTTCTGATGCTCCAAGTTCTCATTAATAAAGCAGAAGGAACTTTATAAATTTGTGTCATCGATGATTACTTTGGAACCCCTGCAGAATGGAACATTTTGCTACACAGCATGCTGAAGACTTTGTAATTACCATTTTCAAAATTACATTAATCTTTTTTCCCAAAATTGTATGAAAACAAATTTTTTAATTTAATTTTGAACATATCAAATGAAAGGACGTTTAAGAATCTCTAAAATGATCAATAGTTTGTCTTTCTCACTAAAGTTTTGAAGTTATTCAAAACCTAGATGGCTCAAAAGCCACCATTTTGCTTAAACATATAAAAGTAACTTCGAAATTATATGCACTATATTAAAACTAAAATGTAGGTAACAATAATTTAATCAAAGTTGCCTTAAAAAATCTGACATCTGAGAAATGAAGCTGGTGTTCAATTTCACAAGGAATGACCCAAAATCATACTTAAAAATATCTTAAGAAGCTTCTGTTGAGTTTTTGTCCACTGGTGCATTACCGATGAACACAAGAAGGCAAACTAGTACATTCTCCTACATTTTCTACCATTTGTAATGGTTTGTTATTTGTGGCATTTGTATAACGTGGTTGCAAATTTTTTGTACTGTTGAAAAACTATTTATTTCAATTGCATTTACAGTGATAAAATAAAATGTAATGTATTAATTTAACATTTGCAAGCATAGATATACATTATTCCAAAATACTTCTTTTTGCATTTAGATGCATGCTAGTCAAAAAGAAAAGGAAATGAAGCAAATGTATGAATCTGTAATCCCCGTTTCCATTCACAGTACTGCTGTTTTTTCTAAGGAACTTTTCGAGACTATCTCACAAATACTACACTCACTTTAGGCCTAACATCTTCACAATGTATCAATTTCAGTGAAACCATCATTAGATTTTGCACTTAGTGGTGATGAAAAGAATCTGTATAAACAGCAAATAAATAGTTCAATAAAATGTTTCTACTTCTCAAGGCACAGCTTATCTTGTCCAATTATTGATGACAGTAAATACATCGGCATCATCATGTTCAAAAGTTATTACCATTGGGTATATTTAACAAACTTTAATCAGTTACAAATAACCTGATTTTACACATCTGTGCAAACTTTAAAATTCATGTCTCTAAAAGTAGGGAAATCTGCTTACCTCTTATTCACTGAAAGGAGAAGAAATAAGCATATATCTGAGAACTTACCAGAATAAAAGAATCCGGCTTCACACAATCTCTCTGGACGGAGCTTCATTGAAATTGGCCAAGTCTTGAATGAGTGTAGTCTACTACCAAGTGATACAAACATTGAATGGACTGGTGGTCCAGTCTCATTTATTCCCAACATTTCAAAAGCATTTTGAACCAGGTTTACTCCTGTGTAAATATATTACTATTAAGTTTCAAAGGATAACACAAATAATATATTTATTATTAATTCTAAGCATTATGTACCATCATTGTTTTGGTGGGTTCTAGCATGAAAAGGACAAATCTGACACAACATGTATACCTCGAGTGTGGCTGAAAAAATCTTCGGCATGAAGAATATCATGCACAAAAAAATTACGTAAAAAAGGGCAATTTGGTCGCCAATTCTGGTGTTCCAGGAATGGATCATCACCCAACTGCCAGTCGCCCAATTCTAGACCACATGCAAAACATTTCACAATATCTTGATAATTGGTGTAATAAAATCCAGTGGCTGATAACTCATGTGGACACATGTTACGGTTTGGCCATGTTCGGAAAGTACTGTAACGGTGATTTTCATCGGCCAAGTTTAACCGACGAGATGACATTAAACTTGAGAAGATAGTTGATTAGTGGTGTATAGGCGAACGCCCACGTTCTAGAAAAAAGACAAATGGTATTTTATAAATAACGTGAAATATATGTACATAGAAACTATGAAAGTTATAGTAATACCAGAAAGTAATCAAATAGCGAAGTTGACAAAACCTTCGCAACGTCTCGTATTTCATTTGACCAACAAGTACGTGCTATTCAATTACGTCAATTTTATTTGATTATGTATTTGGTAAAAATATTTCTCACACGCTGCATCTCGCAGCACTTAACGATTTTCAATAGTAATTATTTATTTTACGTCAACTCTCGATCCCGTTCAGCGCTCTGAAGCCATTGTTTTACCTACTACACTCAATAAGTAACAAAGAACATTAACTTTTCGTTCATATATTCTACATTCATTCTACACCAATTCGCCACGCAATAAAGAGTATTTACAGCTTACATTACAACTGTCTCCTGAAATATTCGTCCCTCGCTGAAATTTTACTGCAAATCACGTACTTTCAATCCGCTTCAACACTTGTCAGACCGACGGAAAGCTGGACTTGTTCAAATGCTCTCTTCCCAGCTGAGGCCGGATGTCAGCAGTTGTGTTCAAGAGTGCCACCTATAAAACTTGCCCGTCACTGCTGACGGGTATTGCCAACGCTACATACTTAAATAAGACATTAAGGTGCATCAGAGGAGCTTATCTCACAGTTGAAATTCACTTTGTCCAGACAAACAGTTCAAAATATTTCTTATACTATAATTTGGCAAATTAGAGTAGTTTTCTTCTGAAAAAAAAAAAAAAAATACTATTAAACCAATTCACACTTCCAAGGAATAATTAATGTTTCGCCACTCTTACCATATTCTCGAATTTATCCACTTGTATTATAATTCTAATGAGTACTAATACCAAACAATACAATTATATATATATATATATATATATATATATATATATATATATATATATATATATATATATATATATATATGTTACATTGATTTGTGTACGTTTCAAAAACACAAAAAGTTCTGCAACCCTCTTCAAAGATTGCTTTTTCTATTCGCGTCAGTAACATGTTCGTGACCGCGAGAAAACAGCTTTTTTATCGGTCAGCTGAGTACAAGCAACCGCACCATCTGCCGGAAGCGAAGGGAACACCCCAATTCTATACGTGTTTTTCTAACGTGTCATCTAAGAGTAGTATCTCCGATATGAAATATGGCACGACTTTTTGCGTCTTTCTCGGGCCTGCCGCAAGGTGTCACATGATCGCGACCGTAACAAGCAGTTTAAGCGACTATAGCGGCACGACCGAGAAAGACGGGAAAATCCGTGCCATATTCCATCTTGGAGATACTATCCTCAGATGCCTCGTTAGAAAAACGCAAGTGTAGCTAACGACAACCGCAGTCATGTGAAACATTACCTCTTCTCATTTACATTGTTTATTTAAAAAAAAACGCCAATACAATAAAATACGACCAATGTTGGAAAACTAATTTCCCATCTTCATACATAGGCAGTTCCCGACACATGCAGGAATATACTCAAGATGCAAAGGCGTCTCGACGGAGAGATATAGAGATAGAGAGAGAGAGATATAGAGATAGAGATAGATAGAGAGATAGAGATAGATAGAGAGATAGAGATAGATAGAGAGATAGAGATAGATAGAGAGAAGATAGATATAGAGATAGAGAGATAGAGAGAGAGATAGAGAGAGAGATAGAGAGAGATAGAGAGAGAGAGCGAGAGAGAGAGAGAGAGAGTGAGATAGAGAGAGAGAGAGAGAGAGAGAGAGAGAAGAGGAGAGATAGATAGATAGAGAGAGGGAGAGAGAGAGAGAGATAGAGAAGATAGAGAGGGTAGAGAGAGATAGAAGAGAGATGAGAGAGAGATAGAGAGAGATTAGAGAAGATAGAGAGAAGAGAGAGAAGAGAGTTAGACAGAGTTAGAGACAGAGAGTAGAGCAGAGAGAGAGGAGAGGAGTTAGAGAGAGAGAGTTAGAGAGAGAGAGAGAGAGAGAGAGTTAGAGAGAGAGAGTTAGAGAGAGAGAGACAGACAGACAGAAGAACAGACAAACAGACACAGAGACAGAGAGAGAGGAAGAGAGAGGAAGAGACGGAGGCGATGAGATGAAAAGAGGAAGAGGGATATGGAAAGAGAAAGAGGGAGATGAAGGGCAGAACAACGTCTGCCGGGTTTCGTTTGGATTACAGAAAATTTATATCATTAACTTCAAAAGAAGTAACTATGCCTTAATTAATGATTTTTCCAACAATTTCGATTGGCACTCAATTTTTCGTGTCATTGACATCAATACAGCTGTTAATAGGTTTAATGACAGTTTAATGACAGTAATGAAAGTTGTGCAACTGATAGTTATGTCACAACATTTTACATATCTAACATCTATTCCCCGTGGTGGAACTTATCTAAGAAAACTTGTTTTGGAATAGAAAACTTCTAATCGTAACTACAAACGATCCAGGTTACAAATTGAATGTGATCGCTTCTCTTACCTTCTTAAGGCAACAATACTTGAATTACATGAGCTCAATTAAAAATGCCATCCCTTATAAGACTAAAATATTATGAAAATATACACAGAGTTTAAAATGTTCTCCCAGTATGAACCCTACTAATTTGTATCTTGGTAAGTATTGTACCGCAGCATCTAAGTCAATGACCCCCATCTCGATCAGGTTTTTCCTCCAGTTTCTCTGATCTTTTGAGCAAATCCTGAGATGGCACCTTGCTTTGCTTCTGAACATAAATGTAACTTCATTATCAGTGCACGTCTTCTAGAGTTCAGCGAGAAACACTGTTATTCAAATTGTCGTTCTCTCATATTGTTGCGGCAGGAAGTATTATTCCTTGACGAAGGAATGGTTAAGGGATAACAGCCCAAATTTATTGCTGATTTACCCTTCAAAAAAGATTTTATTACATCGGAGCGAATACTTATGTTAACAATCCGTATATAAAACGCTCACTTTTTCTGTATTCAAAATTCAAGTAGAATATGGTTTGGGTACGGATCCCAGAATTATGAAAACCTGCACAGATTTCACTTCTCCCCATTTTACGTGACAAACAGTTTTTTACTGATTTGATCCATACGCACTTTAACGAGGGGGTAGCACTGCAAAACGAGGATCACCCAGACCAGATCCTCGTGTGCAACAAAACTACGGGGAAGGAAGAGTGCACTCAGACGTCCCCTGAGAAGGTGGCTGCGAGTACTAGTAACGAGAAGCGATCCTTCGCGAAACCCAACCCCAGGTGCCCGCTGCAAGGAAGGAGTCTGGTGAAAACGGAGATAAAATCCGGCACAGAAATACCTTCTGCGAAATACCACGAGAAGATCCCGAAGTGGCACGAGAAGAGCCCGAGGCAAGTGGTCACCTCGTAAGAGAACGCGTGTTGCCCTAAAACGCGTAAAAGGCCACCCAGACCAGAGATGCCCTGATGATCAAGAAGGACGACGCGCTGTCGTACGCGTGGACATCCTTAAAAAAATGAAATTGACCCTGAGCTTTAAAGATCTGCGCGGTGAATGTCACGCACATCCGGAAGACAGCTGGCGGCGGATTCTCCTGCAACTGGAAGTGTCTGCCGGAGGGACAAACTACAGATTTTCAGTCCTCTGTAAAGAAGGTATTTGATCGGACGCCGATGGGAGTGGCCTCACCACACCGTGACTATTCAGATGAAGGACCCGATGAGGTCACAAACTAAAGAGGAAGTGCATAGGGCCTCTGGTGGAGAAACTCGAAGCCAGTGATCTCCCAGCTACTGTGGTCAAATACCTAAGACCATCCTATGGTGGAACACAGGTAGCAATAATCAGCGTTCCTGTTGTGGTGGCTAACAAATTGTTGGCCAACGGCAAAATAAGAATAGGATGGGTGTACTGCACTCTGCGTGAGAAGAAGGTCCCCCTGAAGTGTTACAGATGTTTGGATTTTGGACACCTCAGAAAAGCATGTAAAAACACACATGACCGGTCCAACTTGTGCATGAATTGTGGTGGTGATGATCACTTTGCTAAGTCGTGCAGAAATGACGCAAAGTGCTTGCTTTGTAAAGAAAAGGGGAACAAGGCAGATATGCTAATTGGGCAGCAGGTGCCCATCGTACCAAAAAGTGCAGAAAGCACAATGGATAGAAAATGAGAATTATACAACTCAATCTCAACCATTGCGCAGTCGCTCAGGGTATCCTGGTACAGTCGGTTAGAATGGAAGCTGATTTAGCAATAGTATGCGAGCAGTATACCAACCGTGAAGATACAGCGTGGGTATCTGACCTTCACAACCAGGCGGGCAATCTGGGCTCGTGGAAACATTGGCATTCCAGGCAATGACGAGACCCGGGACTGATTTGTCTGGGTAAAAATCAACGACGTTTATCTACAGCTGTTATGCCTCACCAAACGCGACAATGGACGAGTTTGAGCAGTTCCTTGACCGCTTAGTGTACGACGCAAGAGGACTAAGCCCCTTGGTGATTGCTGGAGATTTAAACGTCTGGGTGGTTGAGTGGGGTAGTTCGTCCACTAATGAGCGAGGTCGAGCAGTTCTGGCAGGAGACATACACACCTTTCGCGGAGGGGGCGTAGGATCTGTTGTGGATCTGACGTTTATGTCAGATAATCTATTGAGAATGGGAGTGTTCTGGAGAGTTAGTGAACACTATACCCATAGTGACCACCAGGTACGTTTGTACGAGGTGAAAAATTAGCGGAGGGATAATTTTGTGCCGAAATATCAACCAGCTGTGTGGAATGCAAAAACGTTCGACGAAGTTTTCCGACAATGTTTGGAGACGATAGTGCCAACAGGTACCGCAGATGACAAAGCTGGGCAGGTGAAGAAATGGATAACCAAAGCCTGTGATGTGGCTATGTCTAGACGGGGCGCAATTTCTCGACGTTCACCAGTTTACTGTTGGACTGAGAAAATTGCCCAATTACGACGAAGGTGCCTTCGAGCCAGAAGACAGTTTCAGAGAGCTCGTGACAGAGACAACTTTTCTCAATTGCAAGAGCAATTCAAAGTCGCTCGAAGCCAGTTGAAGATAGAGATCCGCAAGAGCAAACGCTTATTCTCCAAAAGCCTGTGTGGCGAGGTGGAAAAGGATCCATGGGGTAGGCCGTACAAGACGGTCATGTGTAGGTTAAGACAGCGGCACCTACGTTCTCCAATCCTGTCTTCAGCATGCTGCTCAGAATTGTGACAGTTCATTCGTTTCTTCACCCCGGTGACCCAGTTAATATAGCGTTATCTGAGCTAGAAATACTTCCTCCAGTCACGCAAGAAGAAATTCTGCACGCAATCAGCAGAATCGGCAACACAAAGGCTCCCGGACCGGATAACATTCCCAACATTGCAATACTCGCTCACACCGACATCTTTGTGGATCTTTATTATTCGTGCTTGAGGGAAGGGGTGTATCCAGAAAGATGGAAAAAACAGCGCTTGGTGCTCCTACCTAAGGGAAATAAATCTCCCGAAGATACATCATCAAACCGGCCATTGTGTATGCTTGACACAGCTGGCAAAGTTCTGGAGAAAATTATTAGTACCAGACTAGAGAAAGCTGTGGAGGAGGGAGGAGGCCTTTCAGGAAATCAGTATGGTTTCCGCAGAGCCCGCTTGACTGTTGACGCAGTCCAACTGTCATTAACACCGCCCGACGCAATTGGAAGCAGATGGAAAAGAGGCCCAAAACAGTACTGTGCTGTCGTTACGTTGGATATTAAAAATGCATTCAACTCGGCCAGGTGGAGTAAAATTCACCAAGCTCTCCGCAGATTTAATGTGCCAACGTACTTGAGGAAGATTGTGGCCGAGTATCTGAGTAATAGAGCCCTGATTTACAATACAAATAATGGGCCGAAGGTACATAATATCACGGCTGGTGTCCCGCAAGGGTCGGTATTGGGTCCACTATTATGGAATGTGATATATGACGAGGTCCTTCGGTTTCCCCTCCCAGAGGGCACCAGTATTATTGGTTTCGCGGACGACATTGCTATCGTCGCCGTTGCAAAGTACATTGAGGAAATTGTGTATATTTGCAACGAAGCGATCGCTATTGTTAGTCAGTGGTTGAAGTCCTCAGGGCTGCAGTTAGCTGAGCACAAGACAGGTTATCCTAGTCACTAGTAGGAAAAAGAGAGAAACCATCACTCTCAAAGTTGAGACCACTGTATTGCATCTCAGCCGTCGATCAAATATCTTGGTCTCATGATTGACGCCGTCTGACATTTTGCAGACCACCTGAAGTACGTCAGCACTAAAGCGGTGGTAATTAATGCAGCACTGTCGAGGCTAATGCCCTGTCAGGAGAAACGGAAGCTTCTGGCCTTGGTTGTGAGGTCCGTCTTGCTCTATGCAGCCCCAGTATGGGCCAACTCCACGTCGACAAATAGTTACATCCGAGGGATGACGTCAGTGTACAGGTTATCAGCATTGCGGTAGCTTGTCATTCCGCACTGTGCAAACGATGCAGTGCGTCATCGCGGGGATGCCTCCTGTCGATATCTTGACGCAGGAGAGACGGAGGCGATATCATAAAGAAGAGGAGAAACCCAAACTGCTCGACAACACTGCTCGAATGGCAGGATCGATGGGACAAGTCCATTAAAGGAAGATGGACGTACCGTATGATTCCCTCCATTGCACCGTGGATCAACCGTAAACACGGCGAAGTAAATTTCTTCTTGACTCAACTCTTGTCTGGACATGGATGCTTTCTGGCATACCTCTACAAGTTCAAGCTGGAAAATACCCCATTCTGTCCACTATGTGAACCTGCTGTCAAAGACGCCGAGCACGTGTTCTTCCAGTGCCCGCGATAACATCCGCAGCGACGGCCAGTTATGAGTATGCTCGGATCGACCCGCTGACACCCGAAGCAATGGTTGGGTGCATGCTCGCCTCAGAAACACAGACGCGCGCAAAACACCACACACACACAAAACACCACCCCCACACACACACACACAAAACACCACACCCACACACACACACACAAACCCACACCCCCCCACACACACACACAAAACACCACACACACACACACACAACACACACACACACACACACACACACAACACCACAACACACACACACACACAAAACACCACACACACACACAAACACCACACACACACACAAAACACACACACACACACAAAAACACCACACACACACGCAAAACACTACACACACACGCAAAACACCACACACACACACACAAAACACCACACACACACACAAACACACACACACACAAACACCACACACACAACACCACACACACACACAAAACACCACACACACACGCAAAACACACACACACGCAAAACATTACACACACGCAAAACATTACACACACGCAAAACACCACACACACGCAAAACACCACACACGCAAAACTACCACAGCAAAACACACACACACACAAAACACCACACACACACGCAAAACACCACACACACACACACACACACACACACACACATACACACACGCGCGCGCAAAACACACATACACGCGCGCGCCCAAAACGCCACACACAAAATGTGATTGTTATGATTTGTGCAATCTGAATGAAAAGCTCAATTTAATTCATATTCCAAATGAATCGCTTTGATATTACTCTCAATGAGCAAATGGGTGATTTGAGTTTTTATAGATTTTTTATATCTTCAGTGCAGCATTATTATATCGTATTCTGCTGTATGTAACCTTTTTGATTTTTTGCTTCTGAACAATGATTACTGCTCTATTCAATTATTCAAATGATTAATTATTTAAAAAATATTCATATTCTCTTTTATTATGCGAAATACTATGTATATGTCATTACCTTCTATACCACATATGCAAGATACCTTACTACACAGGACTCAAAGCAGCAACCTTTAGCATAGTATTGTGCAATTTACCAAAGACTTTTTGCCCTACTCAGATGAGGAAATTCTGTTTAAGCGTGAGCACTGAGCAGGTATGCCAATATCAAGGACATTACGGCGTTGTGCAATTTACGAAACACTTTTTGCCCTACTCAGATGAGGAAATTCTGTTCATTATTAGCAACCACTGTAAAGAAAATATAGACATGCGTTTATTACGTTACTTTTTATAATTCTGCTCTTGCTAATTGTGTAATACTGCTTTTTTATATTCAATCTTATGCCTCAATTTTTCATTCCTTGGCCACACAATCTGTTGGCACTAGTTAGAATGGTAAAGTTGTGGAACTAGTCAACGGTAAATTTTATGTGATATTGAAATATATTAATTCGTATAATTAAATAAAATTCATCATAAGAATCTATTTTGTTTATATAGGTCTCACAATACCCACTTCTACCGTAAATAATTATAACTGTAATATGGACTCTTCTCCCGACTAGGGAATATCTCGCTTTAAACACCTTAAATCCTGTACATGCGTTGAGCGGCGGAGCTACCGAGCGTTCGCCGTCCTTCGAGCGTTCGGCGACGCTCGACTGTTCTGCAGATCACCAAGAGCCGAAAGACGGCCGGTCGAAATGTCCGTTAAACAGCTATCTCCCCGAGTGAGGTCCCCCCTTCCAACGAGCGTCGGCGCGGAGCCTCGAGCGGTTGTTTTTGTCCGAATGCTGACGTCTAATAGTTATTGACGGAATGTCTGTACATCTGTCTACACACGCACGTACACAAACCAAAGTCCTCATTCACAGATATAAATGGTTCGATTTTTTCAACCCTTCAGTTTTAAAAGTGTCAAAACTAGTATTGGGTTCTTTTTCACACTACTCCTGGAAATTTTGTTCATCTCCTGCTAACACTTATTGATTACAAGACAGATCTTTTACATCTATCAGGGCATTAACAGTGTGGCACAAGGTTGATTGGAGTATATGGTAAAGAAAGCTTTCTTCAGGTTTTCTTTCTTTCAAGGAAGACAAGAAACACATCTCCCCAATTCCAATTTGTCTTAAAGAGGTTTTACACAGGCTGAGGAACTTACTTCATCTTATACATACGAATCACAATGAATGCACTCAACTGATTTGTTTTGCAGCAATGACTTCTGAAATTGAAGTGCTGAAGTGTGTGTATGCATTTTAATTAATTTACATCCCGGCATGCAACACAAGCAATACATTTGTTTGGTTAAGTTTACTTTGTAACAGAAGAAGTGATTATAACCACATATGTAATCATGACAAATCTGGGGCCACATGGAAAGCATGTAGAACAGTCAAGAACTGCAAGACCGGTTCAACCCACCCAGGACCATGAAGCTAGGAAGGACCCAGCTCCATGGCTGGTATAAGCTCAAAGCCCCCAACTGGTCAGCTGGAATGTGTGGTAGTGTAGTGCATGTAGGCGTAAATGTGTAAGTAAAGGGTGAGGATAGGACAAGGAAGAGGAAGGAAAGATCATGTGCAGTCCATGGCCGGTTTTTTTGGGTACTGCGCCAGCATTTGTCTTGGGTTGATCGAAGAAACCACAGAAAACTACTGAAGAGAACAGCAGGCTACTACATTTCTCCACAAGGCAGGCAGAATTTGACTAGCAATTTAGCTAGTACTGTAAGTCCTGCCACTGTCAGGTCTCTAACCCTCAGACTTCCAGGTCAGTGGCACTGCAGTGATATCAGTTGATGCAGTGATCAAATCAGCTGGGAATCCCACTTGTAGCCCCCCCCCCCCCAATAAGAAATGCACATCACTTGCAATATCATACAGACCTTGATGTTGATGGCACAGCATTATCTCTGATTTCAAGTGCATCTCCTAGTTCAGCAGGAATATTCACATCTCTCAAATTCTGAAAGAAATTCATTATTTATGACAACACTTCAAAACAACATTTTCATGACTAAGTAATTCATGACTAATCCAGAATTTGAATTTACATAAAACTGAAAGAATAGTGATGCACAATAATTAACACACCATTGAATCTGCTAGACTTCTTGCATTCCCTGTTACATTCTCCACAAAATCTCTCCCCTGATTGAGAATAACGTATGAGCACTTAGGAGATGATCTAGCATGCTCAACCCAAGGATCATCTCCGTCGGTCCAATTACTTACTTCTTTCCACAGTGGAAGCACACTGTTTTGTCACCATTACCTACAAGTAAAATTTTAAAAATCTTCTTAATGCACAAAACTAAAATTCATATACGTAAGAATAGACTTCATTCAACATACTTTTACAAGAGGCATCAAAATGAAACACTGTCAATAACACATCATTTGCTAGACATACAGTACTGTTCAATTCATTATTGCTTGAAATATGATATATTTAATTTGTTGTACAGAGAGCCTATTATCTACAAATAAAAAAAAACTCCCATTAACATCATAATCTTAAGCCACATTTGCCTTTAAAAAGATTTTATTGCAAAGGATATTTTTTTGTTTATCATATCATGCCAAATACTCATTTCCAACTGTATTCAAAATTCAATTAGAGCGTTAGTGTAGGATACCAGAATTGTGAGTTCTTAAACGCATTTGACCCACTTTCAAGATAAGTCGTAAGGCAGGTAGGTTGAAGTCATGAAACAAATTCAAGGTGAAGGGGGCATATTTCTGCCCTGTTCCTGTCCCCAGAGACAAATTCTCTGAGGTTTGTAAACAACCCTGATCAGAGCAGTATGTTAAGCAGGGAGAGCTGCTGACAGTTCTTTCCAAATAGTGAATTTTATTGTATCGAGACCACTACACTGTCAGTATTGTGTTACTGAGGAAGGTTGTGGGTTCCAATTTCAGAAGGGTTTCCATTCATTTGTATAGAAAACTTATGCACAGTAAATGTGAGCATTGTTATTAGCGTTTTATAAATATTTAGAAAATGTATGAGAAAAAAATGCTAAAAACTTAAAAATAGTGATTCTAGTAACATTAGAGAAGTTTAATAGATCTGAAAATAAGCTGATCTCACTTAATAGTATGCGATTCTTGCCTGCTACCAATTTTGAATATTACAAATACTGGAAATTGATTTAGTGACTAAGAAAAAGATACAAGCACTGCAAAGTCATCTGGCACCTCCACAAAACCTTACAGTGATAAATAATGAAATTGTTAATAAACTTAATAAAAGTCTGTATCTTGCTCTATAAAACTCCAAACAAAAACAAAATTGTTAATGTTTTGCTAATTAAGAAATAAAAAAGGAAAAGAAGCTGTAGAAACGTGCAAAGAGTATTTAAATTATCTGATGACGAAACGGAGGGATGATTGAAATCAAGATCTTATGGAAGAACTGAAAGAAACATTTCAAGCAACAAAAGATAGAAACTAAATAATTCTTACATTATTTGAAAACTGATCTTGCTAACAAATTCACAGCAACTAAAAGAAGTAGCAAATTAGAGGGAAATTTTCTCAACCCGCATCTGATAATGGGAAGGCCTTTGCTTGTTGCTGGGGCTAAAACAATTTGAAGGCATTTTATGAATCTGATGAAATAAGCCTCGTAATGGCTAGGTCCTAGGCAACTTTAAAGAAGTCTTTGCATTATTCAGACAAAAATTAAGATTGTAAAACAAAGTTTACACATTTGACAGGACTTGACTAAAATCATGCATATAAGCCAGAGCAAGTGGCATGTATTCAGTTTGTGTATGTGCCTTTCATCATAATATAAAATTAATGGTCGACTGTACACACGTTCCAGAACTTCCAGAAAAAAAAACCTTTCAACAATTAAGAAGCTGCAAGATTGCTTAGCCCAAATTATCTGCAATCCCTCACAATAAAATGTCATCCACTACAGTGGTTGTCCAGTCATTTGCACTTATACAATGAATACAGCAGTTATATGAAGAGAACATGCTCCAAAATGTAACCTGCAGGCAACAGGTGCCAACAAGCAGATCTATTTTAAAATACCTAGCACACTTTAAGAAAGATTTTGCTGAAAAAATTTGCCAATCAGCCGACAAATATTACAGAACTCCTTTATTGCAGAACAATCGTCAATATTTTGAAACCGAAACAAAATTCACTGAAAGGAGATTCAATAGTTTTGTGTGATTTTTCAGAAAATTATTCACTTTTATTCAAGATTCTATTCTTGGAGTTCACCGAAACAATTAATAATTTGTGATAAGTGAACACAAATCCTGAACATCACTTTTGTTCCTAATTCAGAAGATTTAAAACACAATACGACAGACATTCATTTATTTCCAAGATGTTTAAACTGATTTATTAAAGAAAGGCATGTGGCATTAACAAACTCATTTTTCTGATGCTCCAAGTTCTCATTAATAAAGCAGAAGGAACTTTATAAATTTGTGTCATCGATGATTACTTGGAACCCTGCAGAATGGAACATTTTGCTCACAGCATGCTGAAGACTTTGTAATTACCATTTCAAAATTACATTAATCTTTTTTCCCAAAATTGTATGAAAACAAATTTTTTAATTTAATTTTGAACATATCAAATGAAAGGACGTTTAAGAATCTCTAAAATGATCAATAGTTTGTCTTTCTCACTAAAGTTTTGAAGTTATTCAAAACCTAGATGGCTCAAAAGCCACCATTTTGCTTAAACATATAAAAGTAACTTCGAAATTATATGCACTATATTAAAACTAAAATGTAGGTAACAATAATTTAATCAAAGTTGCCTTAAAAAATCTGACATCTGAGAAATGAAGCTGGTGTTCAATTTCACAAGGAATGACCCAAAATCATACTAAAAATATCTTAAGAAGCTTCTGTTGAGTTTTGTCCACTGGTGCATTACCGATGAACACAAGAAGGCAAACTAGTACATTCTCCTACATTTTCTACCATTTGTAATGGTTTGTTATTTGTGCATTTGTATAACGTGGTTGCAAATTTTGTACTGTTGAAAACTATTTATTTCAATTGC